>OU015492.1:196664459-196886959 GCA_907164885.2 Dolomedes plantarius | reverse complement strand
CAGAATTCAAAAGTCTCTAAAGGAATGTAATTTTAATTAGGTACATAGCTTCATAGCTAGGAGCAAATTACTTAGACCTTGTTTCAAATTTCGTTCGTAACATGCATTTAATTTCTACAATATCCTTTTATTTTCTCATTTAAGTGCAAGGTTTAAAGGATCAGGATGTTCTAATCGTAGGCATTAATGTGATAGCCCCTAAAAACCTACTGAACAGTCCCCCTTTTTGAATTCTTTAATCGACTGCATTATATTTAAAACTTTCTGAAATTTATAATTTAAAACTTTAAGTTTATTACAATGTAGATTTAGAGAAAAAAAATTTTAATTAAGTTTTCGTGAAAAGAGGGACTAATACAAAGGAATGCAATTTAACGTTTTCTTATAAATGTAATAAATCTTACAAAAATTGCCCTTTTAATCCGATTGTAAATTAAGGAATGTTGAAAAATTGTAAGTACAAGAGTATAATAACCAACTTTTAAAAGAATGAGACAAAAGAGTGGTTAAAATTCATATTTTAAAACGAATTTTAATTAATAGATTCCCGCTTAAAGAAAATATGATGCATAAATAATACGCTATGATACATAAATAATATGCTATGATTCATAAATAATACGCTTTACACTAATGAGTATTCTCATTTATGTAAAGTATATGGAAAACTATCGAAATTAATATATATTTTATGTGAATTGAATGTTGTCACAATATACTAAACTTTTAAAAGTAATTTAAGTTTGAAGGCATAAATTCCAGGGAAATTATAAGATTACTTTTGAATGTATCTTTTGTAGGTATGAAGTTATATTGAAAGGCGTGTTAAAACAGTAATTAATAAATTTAGCAATTATAAATATTAATAACCTTTAAAGTCACATTTTTTCAGATTATTTTTAACTTCAAAGAAATAGTCAAACAACTAGTGAATGATATTTAAATTAGCTTTCTAATTCATGATAAGTTAGTACTTTTAACATTATATATAATTGGTTATTTTAGTTTTAATGAATAGCTTGTTCTGTTGCATTAAATAAGTTAAACATAACAATAAGATAAAATAGAAAAAATAACTACTAATAATAAAAAATAAAATAAAAACATAAGTAAAAATAAAAATCAAAAGTGAAAATCAAAATAATAATAAAAATAACTCTTAGTAATAAAAATTAAAAACTAAATAATTAAGGGTAAAATAGTCCTAAAGTACAGTAACCATAGTAAGTCTGTAACTGAGTATCCAATATCTCCATGGTTGCAAGTTTTGTGACGTCAGTCATCTTGCGGTTACATGTTCTTAACTTCCACTCTGTCTAGCGCCAGGCTTGGTGTTCTTTGGTTAAGTACTTTTATTCAATTTTTAATCAATTCTTCTGTTTTTCATTTATTGTACGGTGACTGAGTGTGTTTATTGTATAGATCATACTCAATGGAAACAACCCATTGGTTTTTAGACAGTATTGACACCGCTGATGAAGAGATGCTGTCTAAAACCAATTTCATACTTTTCTTTTCATGTTATTTGTTTCTGGCTGCAAGTAGCTTTAGCGCTATTACTGGTTTTCTCTATCATCTATTTCTTATATATATATATATATATATATATATATGGTTATCAAAATAATGGAAACACATATCAACATTAGTGGTGTTTATGAAAGTTCCTCGTATTCCTTAAAAAACAAGTCTAGGGACCAGTATTTTTTATAGAATATAGTGTATACATTATTCTACTCTAAGGTAGCAGTAACGAAACTATGGGCATCAGACTCTTAGTATATAGTTTTGTATATATCTTAGGGGTATAGTGTAAGATGTCAAACCTTGTAGACCGTGTAGAGAGGACAAGTTTTGAAGCGCGTCTAATTGGAGTGCCTTATACAACATCCCCCATGGTTTTGGACGTTTACCGAGCTATGATATCATAAGTCATGACGGCATACAGAGTGCACGGAAAGACATCCTCTGTAAAATAGAAAAGTGGACGAAAGGGAAAACTAAGTGAAAGAGACTGACGGGTGTTGAGGCGGATTGTGACATCAAAAAAGAAGACAACTGCAGCCAAAGTGACCGTAGAGGTCCATCTGAATCTGCAGGCTCCAGTATCAGTCATTGCAAGTAAGAGAAAACTTCCACACAAAACATTTACGGCAGAGTAGTAATTCCCAAGTCACTTGTGAGGGATGTGAATACAAAACGTCCTCTAGAGTGGTGCCACGAGCACAAATCCTGGTCGAGTGATATATCGAAATATGACATTTGGTTAGACGAATCATTGTTCACTTTGTCCCCCGCAACAAGACGTGCGTATGTCTGAAGAAAACCTACACAAGCATATGATCATGCTTGTCTCATGCTCAAACATGGAAGGAAATTTCTCAGGTTTTTGGCGGCTATCTCATGGTTTTCTAAAGGGATCTATTAATCCGTGAAAGGGAGATTTACTTTGAAGGACTATACACCAACATCATCTCTACAGGAACATTGACGATTTATCCATAAAGAATGGTATAAAATTCCTATAACTCCTATTCATGACTTGCATAATTCAAACCCTTAATGAATTCAGGTGGTATTAAATGCTATAGATGGTCCTATGTTATATTAATACAGAATATCATGATATTTCTAAATGTTTTCATTATTTTGATAACCACCTGCATATATATATATATATATATATATATATATATATATATATATATATATATATATATATATATATATATATATATATATATATATATATATATCAGTAATAGAAATCCCTAATTAAGTCACTATTTAATACAGTGATTGTTTAGTGGGTAATGTATAATGTCGCAATTTTAATTGAGTATGGTTTTCAGGAAATTAATAACTGTAAACGCTTATAAATATAAATTTTTACCTTCTAATCTGGGGCATTATGATTTCACTTGTGGCTAAACACAGATCCAGGCACTTTTTTCGTGTTTCCCGTATTTTGTCTCTTATTTCTGGGCAGTCCTGTGGTTTAGCTACATGAATCAAATGATCTCTAAAGACTGCAATCCCACTGTTCAGATCATCAATGTTCTGAAATAGAATAATTATTATTTCTACCATACCTTACGGTATATTTTATGAGGAAAACACATGAATCTCAAAAGAAATTTTTTAAAAGAGTGTAAAACAGAAATATGAATACAGCTAGGTAATCACCATATTTAAATTTTTACTGAGAATTTTAATCAATTTATATATATATATATATATATATATATATATATATATATATATATGTGTGTGTGTGTGTGTGTGTGTGTGTGTGTGTGTGTGTGTGTGTGCGTGCTTGTGTGTGTGTGTGTGTGTGTGTGCGTGCTTGTGTGTGTGGGTATGTGTTTGTTTGTTTGTTGTATATATATATATATATATAACTAACGGCCAATGTCGGAAGTCTGGCCACTTCTAGCATTGGCCAAGTCACTTGGCCAGACCCCGAAATAATCGAGAATTTACAAATATTGCGGGCATTGTTCGGAGAATTCGCGATGTGCCAGACAATCAATGGCTCTTTTGAGAATAACCCAAGAAAAGTGTCCTTTTATCTTTGATTGTGAAGTGATATTTTCTACTCTGACTAAACTTGAGGGAATTATACAGTGGTGATAAATTTTGGATGATATACTGCCACAATAGCATAAATATTTGGATTGTCTAAACGTTTTCCCGGTAGTAATATTTATTTTTACCATACTTCAAAAGAGCGCGATAGAAAATTTTTGAATAGTTTAAGAATTATTCTAAAGAACACTCTTGGAAAAATATAGTTAACTAGTTGCTGAAAACCCTTACTTTGCTACGGAGTACATTAAAATTAAATACAACGGTCAACGTATGCAATTTATTCCAAAAAATAAATATATATATTTATAATAAATGCGATGATCAATGTATACAATTGATGTAAAATATATATCTATCTATATATATATATTTATAAAAAAATCGTAAGGGATATGCATTTTTCTTTTGGATAATATCCAATCGTCTGCTGCATTAGAAAGAGAAAAAAATATTTTTTTTGTCTATTTAGTTGTTACGCACCTGACGATAAATTTGTTGAAAGTACCAGAAAAAGAAATCACGTGATCAGAATTTAATAAATTAAATTCTAAAAATTAATCTTTAAAAATTCACCAAAAATCAGGAAATGGAGGTAAAAATTCGAAAAAAATTCATTTTGAAGGAATTTTTATGATCTTTCTCGTGATATAAATTTTATAACCCTCAATGTATTATTTTAAATGCAAACGTAAAAAAAGTTTAAAAAACAGCTTAAAAATTTAATTTAAAAAAATCTAAGAATTTTTGAAAAATATTTCTTATTGCGACCCTACACTATTAGAAGAATCGCCATGCAAAATTTCAGCCCTCTAGGTCCAGCGGTTTGGTCTGTGCGTTGTATGTCAGTCAGTCAGTGAATGAATGAGTCAGTTACGGAACTGTTTTATATATATATATATATATATATATATATATATATATATATATATATATATATATATATATATATATATATATTCTATATATAATAGCCGTTGTCCCTGTATAACACTTCCGGGCTGTACTCATCTTTCAATTGAAGCACTCGGTATACAAGCAGCCGGTTAGGCTTAATTTCAATTTCAGATGTGGATCAGAATTTTTTTTTACCTAAAAACTAATATCTTATCCATCAAATCACGTTTGTTCAGCCTATTTTTCTATAAAACATTCAGAACTACAAAAAATTGGATGCTTTTAGCTGTATATTTAACAGTTTTTAAAAATGTGTTTACTTTTGTGATGAATTCTGAAAGTAAACAAACTTGAATGTGAATGAATCAAGTAGCTCAAATATTCATATCGCGTAGTGAGCTGTAAAAAACTGGATGGCAGTCTACTACTTCAATCGCATGAAAAACTAAATAAATAAGAAATAATGAAAGGGTTTGCTTTTACAAGATGTGGAGTAAATGCAATATTGTTAGATAATTCAGGATATTTTTTAACTTTCATATACTTTTCCCATTATGACGTCATTATTAGTATTATGACGTCAAAATGACGGGTTGGATGGCAGTCTACTACTCCAATCGCATGAAAAACTAAATAAATAAAAAATAATGAAAGGGTTTGCTTTTACAAGATGCAATATTGCACCCCGAATTATCTAACAATAAATGCAATATTGTTAGATAATTCGGGATATTTTTTAACTTTCATATACTTTTTCAATTTTTACGTAATTATTAGTATTATGACGTCAAAATGACGGGTTACCTTCTAGTATATATATATATATATATATATAGCTCAAAATTCGTATAAAATATCCTTAACTTTCCAAAAACTGTTAAAAGTAATTTTAAAATTTTGTACAATCTATTAAATAATGACACTGTCTTTTATAGATTTTAAACAAAAATTAGCTTTTTAATAAAGAAATATTTTAAAAATGAGATGATTGAATAAATTTATGATACTAATGATGCTATATTATTTACCTTCAATTATTTTATACCATATGGTCTAAACGAAAAAGAAATTTCCTTACAGAACTTTATGTATTAAATTTTAGACAGCTATGCCAGATTTTCCTAATTAAACCTTTAAGAAGAGATTTAGTTATCTGAGGAATGCAATCACTCCAGAATTCTTAGGATAAAACGAATCGCTGAGCACTTAGAAAAGTTAATCTAGTCTAGATATGATTTTAAATAATGTTAATGCTTTAGGTTTATTGCTGAGTCAGTTCTAAATACTTTGTAAGTATCAAAAATCAGATGCGAAAATTTTTAATGAACGAATTTACTAGTATTTGTGATTAAAGATTAAATAAACTTTTCGTGCATTAAGTAAGACAGACACTTCGAAATTATACCCAGTATTAAAGAATCTTAGAACAATATATTGCAGTGCTCTTTTTTTTACCTTAAAAATGTAAAGCATAAAGGAATGAATAAATGCTTATTACAAATCTCTGAAGAAAAACAAATGTGATGCTATCAAATATTTTGTTTCAGGACTTTGAGAAGTTTTATGTTCTCAAAGGAATATGAAAACAACTTTATGTTTAATGCAGAGTATTTCCAAAAAGACAATCATTAACCCCTTCTGTACCAGTGGATCCACGTTCTGTACCAGTGGATCCAATGGTGACAGAACTGTAAATTAACTTTTTTATGTAATTTTTACATAAATCGATGTAGATATCGTTATATTTCTGTATGTATCGATTTAGATATCGTTATATTTCTATATGTATTGATTTAGATATTGTTATATTTCTATGTGTATTGATTTAGATATCGTTATATTTCTATATATATCGATTTAGATAGTGATATATAAAGGTAACAAAACTGTAAACTTTTTTATGTAATTTTTACAGAAATCGATGTAGATATCGTTATATTTCTATATGCATCGATTTATATATATATATATATATATATATATATCGATACCTATATCTCTCGTTATTAATATGAATACAAGCATCTCAATTATCTGAAAACTACTATTTGATATTTTAAATCTAAATGCCTGAAAAACTGATTTTGCATGTAATCTTCATATTCATATGCTGGTACGGAAGAGGTTAACATATTTGATCATTTTTTTTAATTAGACCACAAAAACGGTGACCTGGCTACACATTTTAAATAATTTTATCATCCACTCGACATACAGTACAGCTGGTTCAGTAATCTTTTTTTCCAATGCGAAGGCACTTGTGTTCAAACATTCGGCTATACTACGCAGCAATTTTACTGCCCATTTTATTGTGGGGGCACCGTATAGGCGGATAGCATTACCCCCTATGAATGGACGACACGAACGGAGGCATTTTTCGCGTCGCGACGCCATGATTCGATCCGAGCACCCGCAGCACCGAACACCAGCGCGCTGCACCACTGTGCCGCCACAAGCCCTGGGTTCAGTAATCTAACACTAATCTAACACCGCTTTCCAAACAGGCGTGGCCACCTATGCACATCAATCTTTGTCATGATGTTCTTCAATGATTCTAACATTGGGTCATACAAAACCTGAGGTTGCGATATGAAATCCAGAATTCTAACAACCGAATTGCGATCTTTTAAATATTTCACCACAATGATGATTCTGACTCGCATTGTCACTTACATTCTTTCTATCGATTTAAAGACTTCTTCTTAGCGCATGAACTGTATACCGAATGCCGTCTGACAGTTGAGCACAGTCATCCCCCTAAACGAACGCTGCATATTTAGGATACTCAACTTTAGGGTCCTAGTCTCGATAGCTGGATGCTGGCATCACAGTAGCTAGTTTTTGCAAAGAAAATATGCTGCATTTTGCATTACAAATGACAAAGTTTGTAATATTTGAGATTAAATATTTTGCATTGAACATTTAAATGCTTTCAGTCCACACAATATAACTAGTCAATATTGTAATAGCAAAGTTTCTGAGTCTTTTAACCCCAAAATATAATTATTCATATCTGTATGGCCTTTTTTGCTAATAAAATAGAATTACCATGAAAATAAACATACCATGAAGCCGCCAAAAAGACAAATTAAAGTTACAAGTGAACGAGATTATCAGCATTTAAAACGTTGGTAAAATACGCTCACATACATAACAGGAAGCAATTTTTAATTAACAATTTAGATACAAAGAATTGCGGCATATTTGATAGCGAGATTACGAATATAGTTCAAGGAAAAGTAGCGAGAATTGTGTTATCAAAACTTATGAAAGATCTAATTTAGATGGGTACATATAGCGCGGAAGGGTGGACGATAGGTTTTTTAACCTTAAAAGTCAATAACTGGTAAATGCAAGAATAATTTTGATAGCAATGACAAGAAAGATTAAAAATTCAACTAAGTGTTTTAATTTAAAATTATCCTTGGTTCATGATTAAAATTTCGACGCCAATGAGACAAGGGTAAGCGCGCAATGCGCATATGAGTTGCGCAGCTAGGAGAGTTTAAAAGCATGATTGCTCGTGCCATAGGGTTATTCAAACAAATCTGTCGACTTGGATGGACGGTATTGTGACTAGAGATGCCTCTGAGACGTAACCGGTGACAGTACAAACAGTTGTCGGACTTGGAGAGTGGGCGTATAGTAGGCGTCAGAGAAGTAGGTTGGTCGGACAGGCGTATTGGCCACCACCGATACGCCGAGCGATATGGTAGTCACTCGGTTTTGGCATCAATGGATCACGGGAGGGATATTCTACCGTCGCGGAGGGTAAGGGCGCCCCAGGAAAACAAATGCGCGCGAGGATCGCGCAATCATAAGAACGGCCACGTCCGCACCAACAACGTCGCTAGAATCGGTTCGACGCCATTTACCACCATCCAGACATCCGGTGGTATCAAGGGAAACCATTCGGAGACGACTGGCAGAAGCAGGTATAAACAGCCGACGTCCACTAAGACGCCTACCACTGACCCCACATCATAGGCAGTGTCGATTGGATTTTTGCCGACCTCGAGCAAGCTGGAGTGTGACTGACTGAAGGCGTGTGATCTTCAGCGATGAATCCCTATTCAGTCTCAATGCTGATGAACAGCGCATACGCGTGTGGAGGCGGCCAGGCCACCGGCCGATTCGGCATTTGTTATCGAGAGGCATACGGCGATTACACAAGGTGTGACAGTGCGGGGAGCGATTTGTTGGGACACACGATCACCTCTAGTAGTCCTTCAACGCACTTTAACGACACGCAGTTACGTGGACGAGATTTTAAAGCCAGTTCTACTGCCTATGCTATAAAGTTGCCCAAGTGCCATTTATCAGCAAGACAACGCTCGTCCATATACTGGTCGACTCTCCCAACAATATCTTCTAGGATATGACGTACTCCTATGGCCTGCCAGGTCACCAGACCTCTCGCCAACAGAGCACGTCTGGGACGTGCTTGGAAGGCAACTGCAGCCGTCCCGGAATACTCGTGAATTAACTGCCCAATTGCAAAGATTATGGCATGATCTTCCACAAGAGGTCATAGGTGACCTCATTGATTCGATGCCACGCCATGTTTTGGCTTGTATAGCTGCCAGAGGTGGATTTACTACTTACTGATTTGTAACCTTTTTCATGCCATATCTTCTTAATAAAACGGTCTGTTCTTCTGAATTTGTAATCATTTGCTTATCTCCTCATACACTACATACATGTTAAGTTTCATGAAAGTAGCTCGTTTCCTTCTGGGTTCATATATTTTTTTGTGACAAAGTGTATGTATGATTGTATGTATATATATATACAGTGCCACAGTGCGTCAAATAAGTTTTAAGACTCGTTTCAGAGCGCAGGTTGTAATGGTGCTGTGAGTGTAAATGTGCATATGTCATAACGTCCATCGTCTGCTGGTACACTGTTAACAAGTTGAGCGCATTTCGTTAAGTAGTTGAGAGAAGGCGAGCATTTATATTGCAGAAGTGAATTTTTTTCCTGTTGATTTTTTAAGATGGAGCAAAGAGCTGTAATTAAATTTAACGCAAAACTTGGTAAAAGTGCTTCGGAAATATACCAACTCATGATACAAGTTTACGGTGACTGTTATTGAAGTAGATCAAATGTTTTTGTGTGGCACAAACATTTTTTTAGACGGAAGAGATACGGTAGAAGATGATCACCGTAGTGGAAGACCAATTTCATCTAGGACACCTGAAGTTATTGAGAAAGTACGAAATTTCGTAACAAACGATCGCTGTGCATGACTGAGAATGATGGCAGACTCTTTAAACATCAACAAAGAAACAATTCGAGCCATCCTGCATGAAGATTTGGGAAAAACAAAAGTGTGTGCTAAATTTTTTCCACACACTTTAACCCCTGAAAAAATAAGAAATGAGAAGTGCACATTGCAGAGACATCGTTTCAGCCGCTGAAAATGATCCAAACTTCTTGAAGTCCATTGTTACAGGTGAAGAAACCTGGTGTTTCCAATATTATCCTGAAACAAAGCGACAAAGTGCGGAATGGAAGTCACCAAATTCAACGGAAGCCAAAAAAACAAGAAAAGTTCCATCCAAAATCAAAACAATGTCATTACATTCTTCGATATTAAAGGTATTATCAGCAAAGAATTTGCTCCAACTGGACAAGCAATTACAGGTCAATACTACTTAGCTGTTTTAAAGCGTTTGATGGCCAGAATTCGTCGCATTCGTCCAGACTACACAAGGACTGTTGGTGTTTGTTACACGACAATGCACCCAGTCACACCTCCCTTATTGTTCGTCGACTTTTGGCAAAAAAAAATGTCTGCGTATTGAACCATCCACCGTATTCACATGATTTAGAACCCTGTGACTACTACTTATTCCCAAAACTTAAAATGAAGTTAAAAGGGTGTTATTTTGAGGATATTTCGACCATACAAGAAACATCGTCATGTGCTTTGGAGGCCATTCCACAAAGTGATTTACAACAGGCGTTTGATTCATTAATAAATCGCTGTAAAAAGTGCATTGAAGCCACAGGGTCCTATTTTGAATAAAAAACCAAAACAGGTATTAATTTCTTGTTTCCATTTCTTTTTACAGACCCAGTCTTAAAACTTATTTGACCCACTGTATATATATATATATATATATATATATATATATATATATATAGACAAAAAATTAAATTTCCCATTTTAAAAATTATTTTACCTCATCCAATGAATTGCACATTTTATTAATATTTCTTCTTTATTGGAATGAGGTTCAAAGAAGGATACATACGAGAAACTCTCGGCTTTTACTTGTTAAAAGATATAGTCAGTCATATTTACTTTTCACCACCCATCCTTTTATTCCGCCGAACTCGCGAACGGCACAATTTAGTATTCAGAACGAATACTCTTGAAATTTCTGAAGTCAGGGAACCTCTTTATCCGACTTATTTGAATAGTGTTCCATTTTAGGGAGCAGCATTGTTAAGGTGCACAAATGTGTCTCTGTGCAAAATGGGGATCCGCTCAATTTAGATTCGACTTCCACGGCTTTGAGAATCTCAAATAAATGTTACATTTGACTATATTTAAGGGTTTTCTTTAATGGAACTGAAATCAAATGTTGTAAATACTAAATTGCGAAACACAATTCAGCTATCATAACGTAATACTACATGTGTGTATGCTGAGTATGGTATCCTCTGTTAGTGAAAAGATGTCACACCTACACATACATTGGCTTGAATTAATTTGAGGCGTCTAGTTTCAAAATCAACTACATCACTATTTTAGTCATTTTTAGTTGTCGAAGTCCAAAGTGATCTTTATATGGGGGAAAATGTATAAGATCCAAAACCAGCGACATCATGCACTTTCCATATGGTAAAGTAAGGTAGGGATGCGACATCGATGTCGATGTTTTAAACATCGATTTATTGAAGCCGATTTTTTTTTTAACATCGATGTTTTGTGCTCGATGTTTTACGTTGTCTCGATGATTTTTTTAAAATGAAAATGTACCATAAATAAAAAAAAAATTAACCACATAGCATAATTTTCCCACTCAGTAAATGTAAGTCTGAATTCTGAAAAGGATTAATACAAAAGGGGGAACGATAAGAGACAATTGACAACCAATGAATAATAATTATATGCCCCAATAATTGTTATTTACAGTAAAGAAAAAATAAGCTTGTTCAGTTTTCACCCTTACGTTGGTTTTGCATCAGTACTTCAAATTGGTGTAAATATATGTAATTTTCTTTTGTATTATTTAATTTAAAAATAAAAGATTTGTTAATAAATTGCAAGAATTTCTTCCTCAATTTTCTGGTAAAAGTAATAAAATGTGTAATGGAAATTCTGCGATATGCGCTGACTCTAGCAACCAAGTTTTTGTCATTTGTGTCAGCCCAACCTGAGAGTAAAATTACCCCCCGCCCCCTCCAAGACTAACCGAAGTAACATTAATCTTAGAGGTTACTAAACCAGTTTTAAAAAATGAAAGTTCATAAACATCGATGTTTACAAATATCGATGGATTTGGGGCGATGTTTTATTAGCATCGATGTTTTAATATTGAATATCGATGTTTCGAAACATCGATGTTTTGTTGTCGATGTCGCATCACTAAAGTAAGGGGTTAGTTTCTAAACGAATTAAGTCATTGAATGAGTTTCAAACCACACTACATCTGACTAGGCCCAATGCGCATGCATCTTGCGCATCAGCTGGCCTCTCTCTGTTGTTATCATTGCCGCGCTATAAGTCGTTGTGATTAATCCTGGCGTTTTTTAATTATTAATATTTGTGACAAATGATGTGATTCTTATTGTTTTGCAAATTTTAAAACAAGAGTTGTTTACGCCAATACGGGCGTTTCCCAAATGACCTACTCTCTTAACTTCCATATTTATATCTATTTTTAGTTTTAGACGGATTTTGTAAGTCCAAAGTGACCTTTATATGGGGGAAAATGTATAAGATCCAAAACCAGCGACATCATGCAGTTTCCATATGGTAAAGTAAGGGGTTAGTTTCAAAACGAATTAAGTCATTGAATGAGTTTCAAACCACACTACATCTGACTAGGCCCAATGCGCATCAGCTGGCCTCTCTCTGTTGTTATCATTGCCGCACTATAAGTAGTTGTGACTAATCCTGGCGTGTTTTTATTATTAATATTTGTGACAAATGATGTGATTCTTAATGTTTTACAAATTTTAAAACAAGAGTTGTTTACGCCAATACGGGCGTTTCCCAAATGACATACTCCCTTAACTTCCATATTTAAATCTATTTTTCTTCTTGTTCCTTGTTTTCTTGTATTTTTTTATCCCCTTGTTTTGAAATTTTATTTTCAAAGCCAACTGCGTCCGTGAAGGTTATTTTCAAAACGGACTTCATCAATGAAAAAGTCTTAAAGTTAGTTGCAAAAACAACTACATCCAACATGTTACAATCAAAATCAACTACATCAAGATTTAAATTGCTAATACTTTGAAAAATAAAAATGTGATGGTATAGTTATTTCAGTGAATTGTGTATATATCTCAGACAAATCTGAAATATTACATATATTTATTTTTATTCATAATCTCAGTTAGTTATATAGTATTTGTGTTTCCTGAAAAGTTATATCAAGGTGATGTAGACCTTTTTAAAACTAAACGACTCATTTATGAAGAGTTTTTTTTCTCCTTTTTTGAGCTACCACTCTACTTTAATACTTCAAATCTATTTTATACTTTAAGAATCTAGTTTGAGGTATATTAATAGTAAATTTTATCAGTATTTGATTTACCACGCAAAAAATGTTTTCTCTCATTATGCCATATTTTTACGATGAACAGTTTAGAGCTTCTTTTTTCTTTTAATAGAAAACTTTCTTTTTCTGGAATGTTGTAAGATGAATTTATCATACATACGTGTGTGCAGGAAGTAGATATTAACAGGTTATGAAAAAAGGTTTTTTTATAGCATTAATTAAAACAATTAAGTGGTTTGAAGGAACATAATATAGTGTTCAGAATAGGAATTGATTGACTTTCCGTATTTAAATCTTTTAGACCGACCTTAATATTTGGCTATTAGACTATAGTGTCCCATGTGAACAAGGAGTAAAAGAATTAGTTGAAGGCCTTATATGAATAGTGGTCCAACTCCACTTTTTAAAAAAATTGACTTAGCCTCACTTCCATGTTCATATAAGTCATTTCTATCTTATTTTCAAACTGGTACACCTCCAGCTTATTTCTGCTGCCAACAGAGGGCATTACAAATCAGACTTAAGCAGTCATTTCTCAGCACTCAGTAGACTTTAAGGCTGTGTATCTCAAAATGAACAAAAATGGAGTTGGACTACTATTGAAGTAAGGCCTTCAGTTGATAGTAGAAAAGTGAATAGGAGAATATAAATATATATATATACATATATATATATATACACTGCTGGCCACTGTAAATGCAACACCCTGAAGGAAACATGCAAATAACATGAAATTTACAACATGCATTATCGGAGGTGAGATATGCAAATGATTAGAATTTCAGCGCAGACGCACATCACGCGCGCCTGTGGCGCCACTTCAAAGCGCTATTTAAGGCTTGGAGATTTCGACGATTTCAAGTTCGGCATTTGTGTTTTTCTTGTGGTTTTTTCAAAAAAACGATCAATTATGCATCGTCGAAAACAGCGATCATCTTTTGATCAAGTATCCGAGTTCGACAGAGGAAGGATAGTGGCCTACCGAGATTGTGGATTATCTTTCAGGGAAATCGGTAGTCGTGTTGGACGAAACCAAACAACTGTAATGCGGATATGTGATCGTTGGATGCAGGAGGGTACGACGGACCGGCGTGTTCGAACGCATCCACCTCAGCGCACCACTTCACGTGATGACAGGCAAATTGTGCGCATGGCAGTGACGGATCGCTCAGTCACATCACGAACCATAGCACAGCACATGCAGTCTGTAACGCATCATCCAGTGTCTGCGCGTACCATTCGACGCCGTTTACAGCAGAGTGGTCTATCCACAAGACGTCCATTGCTTTCTCTACCCTTGACGCAGAACCACAGACGTCTCCGCCGCCAATGGTGTAATGACAGAAGGATGTGGACGGCAGAATGGAATGAAATTGTCTTTACTGACGAGTCACGCTTCTGTCTGCAACACCACGATGGTCGCATTCGAGTCTGGGGACACCGTGAAGAGAGGATGCTGAACAGCTGCGTTATGCACCGCCACACTGGTCCTGCACCGGGTATTATGGTATGGGGCGGTATTGGATATCACTCTCGCACACCTCTTGTACGCATTGCCGGTACTTTAAACAGCCAGCACTACATCTCCGAGGTGTTGGAGCCAGTTGTCCTTCCTTACCTTCAGGGCTTGCCCACAGCCATATTTCAGCAGGATAATGCGTGACCACACGTGGCACGCATTGTTCAACGGTTCTTCGTCAATCGCCAGATTGAATTGCTTCCCTGGCCGCCTCGCTCTCCGGATCTTTCGCCGATAGAAAACATGTGGTCCATGGTTGCTCTACGATTGACCCAGATTCCATCCCCAGCTACCACAGCAGATCAACTTTGGCAACGTGTGGAAGCTTCTTGGTCTGCTGTACCCCAAGAACGCATCCAAAGTCTCTTTGAATCATTGCCAAGGCGTGTGGCAGCGGTGATCTCCAACAATGGCGGCTACTCTGGCTACTGATTTTGGCAGGAACCACACTTCACAGAAGTCTATAAATTTAATCATTTGATACTTGGTCAACATGTTATCTACAAAATAAATTTTGTTGTGATATCTCTTGTCTTTCTTGGTGTTGCAATTTGGGTGGCCAGCAGTGTATATATATTCTATTCACTTTTCTACTATCAACTGAAGGCCTTAATTCAATAGTTGTCCAACTCCATTCTTGTTCATTATATATATATATATATATATATATATATAAAATACATGTTTGTGTATTGTATATGAATAGTGTATAAATGTTAATGTTAATGCATGTATACACACTAGTGCTCTTAATATTGGAGTGTCTCAGGTCTGTTAGATTTTGAAAAAAGTATTGCATATAATCTCTTTCACATTGCGTAAAGATCTAAGTTTATCAGTTTTAAACGTAATATCAATCCTCCGTATTGTCAAAACCCTTCAAACATGCCTCTCTAAACCATTTCTAAACATGCAGTCTAAAAAGCTGTTACATAATATTTGTTTGTGGACGTTGCACTTGCATTTTCCGTCTAGGACTTTTCCCGTGTAAACGTGACCTAACTAATTTCAAGATTTTTTTTTTGAAAACGTGGCGGTTACTTTTGTCTAGAGGACATTAACCTTATCTACAACGCAAATTTTTTGGCTACTTTGCAATGGGATCACAATATTGGTGAATCAACAGTTTCCTATGAAGATTCAGCACAGGAACGTTCCATGCCTTATCCGGATTTCACGACAATACGATGTGGACGGCTATGAAAAAATATTTGCTTGCTATTTTTTAAATTTCTTGTATTCCATACCATCTTTTTTATTCTTTGAGAAAATTTCAGAGCAGATTTATTAAAACAATTTAGCGTTTTTCTCGTGTCTTCTTGTCCTCGAATTTATAGAGAAACTTCCTTGCTATACTCTATGTTAATCCAAACTGTTAATTATTTTTCTTCATTTTTTGAATTTTACTGTTATTGCGTTGGGTTTCATTGTCTGTAAGAAACAATGTTAAAATTTGTATGTCTTGCCTTAACTTTTCTATCCTATAGGATGCAACTTTTATTCATAAATAAGTTTTTTACAAATGTCAAAATTTTTTGGATAGAAAGCCATTAATTCTTTTGTCCTCCAGTAAGAACAACGCTTGTTAAAACCATCTCGTTCGAGGCACGTCAAGGAAGAACGGTGTCAAAACTTTGACCAAATCGGTACATAACTCAAATAAGCGAGTCAGTGAGTGTAACTCGATAAATATTACATGACAAGCGATCGTATTCAGTAAAAGTAATACTAGATAATTATGATAAGCAACTTTAGAAAGTTTTATTTGGTTTCGGTTTCATTACGGCTGAATAAATTTTTGCTCTTCCTTAAACTCTAAAACACTGTTTACCTAAACATGGGAAGAGGCATTTTTGTGTTTTTCTCAGAAGTTCTGACTAAACAACAGCGATCCAGATCGTTTCATTCCATTGGTTGCCACACGAGAAATAACCTCTAAGCGGTGTATATCTAAGCTAAATAAATGAGATGTCTCGACATCTTATTTGACCTTAAGCTTTATCTTAGATGAATGGCCTATAAAGCTCATATTTTTAGATGATTTTCTGGAGCTCATTTGTTTTCTGTGTTCGTGATGAACCAATTGTATATGTTCTGAAGTTTCCTTACGGTGTCTTTATTTATAATATATCCTCTCCTGAACTTCGGTTCTTTTCGGTTTGGTTTGTGACGTGAGGAGTCTTCAGTTAAATGACATTGGAAAACATAACGCTGTACCAAGCCTTGCTTCCTACAGCCACGCTGCTTATTTGGACAACCAGTGTATCTGTGGAAAAAGACTGAAGTGATATAAATATTATAATAAATCCCATATTCAGTCCCATGTAAGTAGTTCGGGGATTTCTGCCGCAGAAACCAACTTTAATGTACTAACCTTAAATAGGAAATGATACGTTTGTCTAAGTTAAGTTTGGTCAAACACCCGAGCTTGTTAGCTTCCTTGATATATTATATCATATCTTAGACAATTCTTCATGGGATAGTAGGGAATTACAAAAGTTTTCTTGTGGGTTTTTACAAATCAGGATCAGGTATCCTTAAAATATATAGCCTTGTCAAGACTGTTAGTCAAAGCTTTTGACGCACATATTTACATTTTATGAATCTAGCAACAAAAATGAATAAAAAAATGCGTTCAATTTTCTTACTCGTAATCTAACACAAAAGTTGTGATTTTTATATGTGGAATGTCTATGTAATGCAAACATTTCTGTGAAAAAAAGTCTTAGAAAGTTTATGATCTGTAAACACAGAAGATTTTAAATACACTCTTAGATACACACACACAAAAAAAACCCATGACTCACTAAGAAGGGGTAATGCAAATTGGACACAAATGCATACATATGACGACGGAAAATTCAAAATTTTAAAGTTTGGTGGCCAATGAATGAACATGTGACGCTGCAGCGCATCTTAACTGCGCAACTGGCAGGATATTAAACAGGAGAAATTTCGAATCCAGGTCAAAAATTCTTTGAGAATTTCATTCCGTGTACTCAGGTAGACAGTAACTATGCGCATACAGGTGTGCGATCAATATGCGCAAATGTCAGCATTTGAAAGAGGACGTGTAGTTGGGCTCAAAGAAGCCAGTTGGTCTAATCCACGAATCGCTAGACATTTGGATATGAGCGATGCCACTATTAAACGAAGTTGTCAGGATTGGGTGAACCATGGCCAAACACAGCGTCAAGAAGGAAGCGGACAGAATGTGAGGACCGAGCAATCGTCAGAGCAGCACTCACAGCCCCAGATTCATCATTATCATCGATCGTACGTGCAACTGGGGCTTCAGTGACCGCAAGGACCATTTATAAGCGTCTCAGAGAAAGGGGGATGAGCTCACGGTGTCCCTTGCGCCGACTACCATTGACCTCTGTACACAGACAAACCCGTTTGCAGTGGTGTCGTGCACATTCGACCTTTAATGTCACCGAATGGAGTAGAATTGTCTTCAGTGATGAGTCCCGCTTCTAATTGAGCCCCGATGACCAGCGGTGGTCTGGAAACGCCCCGGATAGCGGTGGGTTACCAAACTGACTGTCTTCCGCCATACGGGCCGACAACCAGGAGTGATGGTCTGGAGTTCCATTTCATTTCATAGCAAGACCCTTTGGTTGTCATCCGCGGCACCCTTACAGCCCAGCGGTACGTCGACGATAATCTACGCCCCGTTGTGTTGCCCTTCATATAACGCCATCCTGGGCTAAGATTTCAGCCAGTTAATGCCCCCCCGCACACGGTGAGAGTTTCTACTGCTCGTCTTCGTGCTTTCCCAACGCTACCTTGGCCAGCAAGTTCACCGAATCTCTCCCCCATGGAGCACGTTTAGAGCATCATGGGCAGGGCCTTCCAACCAGCTCGGGATTTTGACGATCTAACGCGCTAATTGGACAGAATTTGGCACGATATCCCGCAGGAGAACATCTGCCATCTCTATCAATCAATGCGAAGTCGAATAACTGCTTGCATAAGGGCCAGTGGTGGACTAACGCGCTATTGACTTTATCACTTTGTGAAGCTCTTTCTCTTGAATAAATCATCCATTTTTTTCTCAAATAGTAATCATTTGTGTTTCTGTACATGTACATCACATCTACCGATTTTCGCCCCATCCAGATAACTCATTCTTGATGTGTCTTTTTATTTTCGTCTAAGAATGTCAATCCCACGTACTTTCAGAAAGAATATCTTTTAATGTTTAAAAGAAAATCGATGCCACATGAGGAAATGCTAATTTTTCTCAACAATTACAGAACGAACGCAATATTAATTTTTTTACCTGTCTTTCTGATTGCAAATCAGATCTTATATATATAAACGAGAAAAATTGGGAAGCTTTTATAAATGTTGGAGAACACAAACAAATCAATACCAACAGAGACATTCTATTATATTTATTATTTGACATTTTTGTTCAGAGAAGCTGATTACGCGTAATTCTTCTCTTATTTTTTCGTTCATACATAAAAACTTCTGATTTTCCAGTGTGCATTTTCTTTCGGGATTGTTTTCGATGTGAAACGAAGTTTTTGTTGTTTATATCAGTCATTTCTGAAACTTTTGAATTATTTGCTTTCCTCGGAATCCTGATAATAGGTATACGTGAAAAGTACATTGGTATTTAAAAAATGTTCAGTAGTTATATTCAGCTATATATTGCCATTAAAATTTTACATAAAATAATTATAAAGGTGCAAACAATCAAAAAGGTACTGAGAAAGAAAGAAAGATAATTTGTTAATTTTTCAAAACCTAAGAAGTACCTGAATTAATTAAAACTAATTAATTTCATGGTTTTTGTCGATAAGAAGGCCAAATTGAAAGCTTAAACACAAATTTTTGTTTACATGCAACTGGAGTTTCAACGAATCAAAATATTTTGTTTAATTATTTATGGTTTTACTGGCAAACTATTGAAACTTAGAAGCAGATCATAACTAACTAAATTCCCTTTGCAGCTCTAGAGTTCACACGGGTAAGTATGTAGTTGAACAGATGGGTCCTACATTTGGTCTCACGCCTGTACTTTATCTCATTTCAATAAACTTTTAAAGTCTCTTACAATCTTGAACTCACTGTTTTAATAATTTTCACTTACTTACCGTAAATTTTTTTCAACTTTAATTGTTCCCGGGAGGAAAAACTGAGTGAGACGCAAAAACTTGCCAGATAATTACGACTTGATAGCAAACTTTAAAATAAATAAAATATAATTATTATTTAAATAAAATAATACAAAAAATACTAAATAATACTGTTAAATTTATTTTATGTTATATATAATTTAACTTTTTATTGTTTTAATCTCAGTATGAACGCAGAAGTACAAATACATTGCAGTTTACTAAGACGACGGTTTTGGTTTGGTTTGGAGCGCTACGGTGAACTTTTTGCTAATTAGACCGGGACCTACAGTTTAAAGCCTATTCCAAACGGCTGCAAACATCCATGCCAACAGTGGGACTCGAACCCACAGGATATGAATCGAATGCCAGCGCCCTAGCCATTCGGCCATCCCCTGGCGTGCATAAGGATAATATAAAACGCCTTTGGCCACAATATTGGAGAGGAAGCATAAGACAAAACAGGGGAAAATTAGATACGTACGCGTCAAAACACATTTGTAGACAATATTAAAAGTTAAATATGACACAAACTCGTACTAATACACAAATACTAACTCGACTAATACACAAATTATACTCGACAAATCATTCCCAAATGTTGAAAATCATAAAAAATTGTGCGGTCGGGGGACCCCCGTCAGGAACGAAGTTCCTTACGTTATTTTTTCAACTCTAAACGTGATTTAATATGTAGATTTCTATTGATTATATTAGTGTATTTTTGTCACGCCAAAAAGCGCAGCCCTCTTTTATTCAACCAACCAACTCTCTCTCCCTCTCTCTCTCTAATTTGTATATTTTATTTTTATTTTTTATCCTTTTTTCAAAGCAAAAATGTAAAGTAAGGATTTAAAACAATAAATTCTATTTAATATTTTAGGAAAAATAGTCATTTGTTAAAAATTAAATATTAAATAGTGAATTACAAATTACATAGAAAAAATTCTAAATAAGAAAAAAATATTTTTAAATTTTTTCATTATATTCTATCATGGTAATTATTGGCTTATGGTAACTATAATAAGATGCATATGTTTGAGATTCAATTTTATCCAAGTATTCGATAAGATTTAATGTTGGCAAGTAAGATGAAATCGTTGGATATTTGAAACCATTATAAGTCGACATTATAGGAATTCTCTTTTTATCTAAAGGTACTTTAAACGTAGAACAAACATCAATACTCGAACTAGATTCATAATTCGGTATTATTTTTTGTAGAATGTTTTTGTGTACGTTAGAAGCTTTTCTTAAATCGTTTTTCCACCATAGTCTGTCGCAAACTGCACAAGTATGACCAAATGTATTTTTTTGAAATTGACGATAGAATTCTAGATGAGCATTACCGTGTTTACCATAATCCGTGTAAGTAGAATTCGTAACATTCGATCTATTTTCAATTTGCATAGCAATTACATCATTTTCAAAATGAACTGGAGGACTTTGTTCAAAGTCAATTTCATCAGATGATTTATGAGAAAGACAATCTTCATTTTGCTGAAAGTTTACTCTACTGTCCGGAACTATTTCTTGAACTACGATGTACGGCGTAAAATGTGTATTACGTAGATGAAGATGCAAAAAATTTATTGAATTATTCACTTTAAAATAACAAAAATTAACAACTTCTCTTTTTGTATTATTATTAAAATATTGAAAGTGCATGCATATATTTTGATTGTATGTTCTGGAAAATATGAATAAGCAATCTAAATCTCCGTGTTCAAATTCACTACTTAGTATAATTCTTGCACTAATTGGATTTTGACAAGGACTTAAGTAGGATGAATTATAAAGTTGCTGTCGAAGGACTGATGCAGATATTTGAAGATGTAAAATTCTTATGAGAGATGAAAAAAAGGCAGTTACGGTAGCTAGCAATGTCTATTTCATGATGTAATAGGACGTTTGGCGTTGAACATTCATCATGTTCCTCGTATGGGGCTTCAAATGATGGAAAACTTGGACTTATTACTTGCTGAGCTTCAATATTTATTGGTTGTTGAATTTGAAACTGACTATAGATTAATTCTTCACAGTTTGTATCATGGCGATGATTAGTTTCTTTCTTTCTTAATTTCAATTTATCTCTATATCTTTTAACACGTTCAACATTTTTTTTTCTAAAAAATTAATAAAAATTAATATAATTTTTTATTGTTATTTTATTGTTATTAAGGTTGTTCGGACAATACCAAGCAAGTCAAAACAAGTTTTAAAAAAATCTAAATTTTTAAATTAAAATTAAAAATTTTAATATAGAAATTAATTATTTTTATTAAAATTAAAAATTGTAATATATAAATTAATTATTTTGATTTAGATGTTACCTAGCATAATTTTTAATCGTATTAATTTTATTATTTAATCACCAACAAAAATAAAAATTTTTTTTTGATTTTGCATAAAATAGATCTGACAACAGCACATCTAACAGCTGTGTGTTGTTGATGCTGCTATATAGTTTCGAGTATTTTATATATCGTTTCACAATGAGTAATATAAAAATTATATAAAATTTTATTATTTATATTAATAATTATTAATAATAATTATATTAGTGTAGATTGATATGTAAATTATAATAATTAATAGTGTGTTTATTAATAAAAGTTAATAGTGTATGTTGAAAGTTAATATATTTTAACATAGACTATTAAAAATTATAAGAAGTCTAATATAAGTTATTTTGTAATCCACTACACAATACATTGTAAGTGGAGATATACAGAATAGAAGAAAAAAAGAAAAATAATTACAGATTATTAGAAACGGAATGTTGGGGATTCGAACTCGCAACCTTCAGTACTGGAGCAGCGCGCTCTGGCGCGGTGCTACCGAACAGCTGGGAAATGAGGAATTTGCACATGTGGGGAAAATGCTCATTTCTATTTTTTATTAACAGATTGGTTATTAAATTGTTCGAAAACATCAATTAAAACGTACATATAGATCTAAATAATAAAAATTTTAAATTTAAAATAAGCGAAAAGTGTTGAAAAATCATGTGACCTCAAAACGCTACGTGATTGGTTCTGACGTCACTATGCCCCATGCTTCAATGTTTACATTTTTCTAGCGCGAAATCCTACGTTTCCTCCTCTTAAACTAACATTTTAAAATCATATTTTTTCTTCTAATTTGGTTTAATTTTTCTAATTTTATTTTGTGGCTATTATTTATTCCCCTTTTTTTATTTATATTCTATCGTCGTCTTTATTATTAGTTTTATTTCTGTTTTGTTTACCATGGCGTTATTACCCGGTTTTGCAAAAGGACAATCTGACAACCTGCCTAAAATAGATTCATTTGCAGTGTTTTCCTTTTTGGGAAATAATCCAAGTTTTATGGGAGCAGAAATACGAGGATTTAAAGCTCAGAGGTATGTATATATTTGTTTGTATTTATTATTCTAGTTATGTAATGTAGATTGTAGAACGCTGACGTGCATTGTACTTTACACAAACTTTAAAGTTAGACATTGCTTATGCATATTATTAAATTAATCTCGTACTCTAAAAGTTTAATAAACAGCTTCTATTATTATTCATTCATAGTACATGTTTAATTTTGTAGAATTAATTAGCAACATTACAAGTAGTTGTTATAAGATATTTAGTAATTTTAATTGTCTATTAAAAAGTTGATAGAAATTAAAAACACTACCAAATTTACGAATGTGTTCAGTGTTCTGCATTCATATCATAGAAATATGTGTATTTTAAATGGTAAAGGAATTATAATAAATCTGAACTATGCAAGATAATTAAACTTTATGTAACGGATGTTACATAAAGTTTAATTATCATGCATAGTTCAGATTCAAATCTATGCATAGACAGCATCAAAGCTATTATCAAGTATCTGTATGTAATATACTTTAAGAGTAGTATATTGCATTTCTCTGCTGTGAACAAACATTTTATAGACCGCTATCCAGAATGCTAGTTTTCTGAAGTTATTCAGGTATATTGAAAATAATTTAATCTGATAGAGATAATATGGTAATTTAGCGATTTTCAATTACGGATGACAGTTTATTCATTTAATGAACACAGAAAAAAATTAAAGTCAGAAATAACAGCATTTTATTTGAAACATTTTTCATAAAATCAAAATTTTAAAGCAAATAAACATTTTACAATGATTATTCAAGTGAATAAAATATGATATTCTCGGAATATAGTTTTCATTTTTGCATTAAATGCTAGTTTAAATTTAACCGACAATATTTTGATTTTTGTTAACTAAATTGTATATTCATATTTCTGAGGGTTTCTATAAATATATTTTTTTACAGGGGGATGTAAACATGCTGTAGCTTTGATTATGTGGCTTCATAGACGGAGTGAAGAACCAGCAGTGACGTCAGTTTCGAGTTACTTGAAGAAGTCAAAACTTTCTTGTGTAGGCAATTCAATAAAATTCATTAAAGGGAAAGATTTAGTAAAAAATAATTTGGAACCTTTAATACCACAAGATGACTCATTTCGAACAAAAGTTGTTGAAAAAAGCAGACTTTTAGAGAGACAGGACACTGTTCTCACTAAATATTATAAAATGAAAGACCGGTTCATTACCGGTATTTACCGTCGTGCTTGTGCAGCAAGGTACTATACAATATTTAAAATTTGCTTTAACACACTTTGACATCTTAAAAATAAAGCAAAAACACTAGATATCAAACTCAAACTACGCAACACAATCCAAACACCGAAGTAAACAAATTCGCTATGGAGCATTGTGACGTCACATGTATCCGCGTAGGAAAAGTAGCGTTTTTGAGATGAAGTAAATAGTGCGCGTTTAAAAACAAATTATGTTAACTTTTAGAGTTCTAAAACTAAAAAAAAAAGATGGTTTCGATCATATTTTTCTATTTTCTATATCATAAATGCAAAATAAAAAAACGTGCAAATTCCTCATTAACGATTTATAACATATTAAAAATTCAGCTTTTTAATTAACTATCAGCTTAGTGTCCGAGCAACCTTAATTAATAACAAAAATGGAAAAATAAAAAATAAAATTGTTTCTTATTCTCATGCGAAAGATATATATATCATACCTAGCAAGATTCAATGTTTTATTTTGCTGTACTTTCTCTTTTTGATTCTGCCGGAATTTTTGTTGACGTTGACGTTGGTCGTTTGTTTTTGTTATTTTTTTCGCACTCTGAAGTTGATTTTGGATTTTTTTTTCTCATTCGATACTCTTTTTGACGCTGAGCACATGATTTCACTATTATTTCTCTGTAATGCATGTAAATAGTAAACACTCGTATCACATGTATATTAAATTAATGGTATTAAGTTATATGATTTATTAACATACTTTTCGAAGTTTGCATTATTTACACTTGCTGCAGTTTGTGTTTCTCGACTTTCCACTATAAAGTTTCAATAATGACACAATATATGTGAATTTAAACATGGAAACTAAGCTTGCCGAAACGGTCTGCTTAGGTCTCGGCATACCCAAACGGATAGCCGTCGGCAGTCAGTCTAACAGGGGACGTGACGCACTTCCGTAACGCACTTCCGTTATGTGATGAAATTTTTCCCAGTTCGCTAAGCCGCGTAAAAGAACTTCGTTCCAATAATGCGTAGAAAAAAATTAATGTGTTTAAAGGGCATTGTGCTTAGTGAGTATCTAAAGCCAGATTTAAAAATGTCACTGAGCATGCGTAGAAAGAAATTATTTTAATTGTAAATTATCGTTAATTAAACAGCGCAAAATAAACTATTTCCATCGGGTTTAATCTTATATTTCAAAAACATAATTGTCATAAAAATAAAAATAGCAGAGAGTGATCTAGAGAGACTTCTCGGAATAAACGTGTTTATCATTAAAACATGTCACTGAGCATGCGCAGAATCAGACAGTTTCTAAAGATAGATTTAAACATGCCACTGAGCATGCGCAGAAATCAATTTTTTAATTGTAAATTATCACTAATTAATAGAAATTGCGGTTGCAAAACCCAAATTAGCAAATCTACAAATTACAATCTTTCGTTTAAGACCAAAAACGAATTAAATTCATGCAGTAGTTTTCTCTCACGGACTGCCCAAAAAGTCGGCTTAGCAACTTAAATATATAGATGTCAGTTATATGTTCATACGTTGTTTCCTTCATTTGTTTCATATACATGGAATTCTTAAAATTCATCACTATTCATTCTTATTACTACACATTATATCTCTCGTGGTCTAGAGTATTATTCTGGGTCTGTTAATATTTAATTGCCGTCACCTAGTTATTAACTGTATAAGAGCCCGAAAGAAAAATGAGTAAGGTATCTTGAAGAAGGACTGCAAAAGAATCGCTTTTAAAAATCCAATTTATGAAAACGGCTATTGAAAAGTAAAAATAATGAGGCAATATTTCGCAAGTTTTAATTATTTGTTAAACTGAAATTAGATGCTTTATAGAGATGCAACATATGTTTTTCTCTTTTCAATACGCTAGTTAAAAATCATTTTTTAAGTGCAGTATTGATATGGTATATGGGGAAAACTCATTTCATTAGTCTGAAAAAAAAATGCATAGTCTAAGGATGCAGAGAAATTAGATACGCTTCAATATTTATTTTTGCTTAAAATTCCTACAGGTATTTGCTCAGTAGTAAATTGTCCCCAGAAATTCCTATTTTTCCTCTAACGAGGAAAATACAAATATTTTTGTCCCTTCTTGGATATTCTGCTTCTAATTAGACACATTCTTTCGTTATAATTCTGAGTGTGTATTTATATTAACAAAGAATATAGATATATATTATGCTTTACAATTGTACAAGAAAATAATACCAAAATACATTTCAAGAAATAATGACGAACGCATATATTTTGTGTGATAAGAAATGATCAACTCATTATTTTAAAGTAATTTAAATTGCAATGAAATATGCTAGTTAAGCAAATTTGGCGCACATAATGTTTTGACCCTCATCTGGAAGAATTTTCTAATTCCTTTAAATTCTTAGTCTGTGAAATACTGATTTATCACTGAAAAATATCATAATGCATACATAAAATTTTTAGGTAAATTGTGTGTGTGTGTGTGCGCGCGCGTGTGCGTGTGCATGTGCGTGTGTGTGTGTGTGTGTGTGTGTGTGCGTTTGCGTGTGCGTTTGCGTTTCCGTTTGCGTGTAAGTGTGCGCGCACACGTACGTACGTACACTGCTGGTCATTAAAATTTCAACATCAGGAAGGAAAGTAAATGACAAAACTTTACTTATTGTACGTATACAGCATTATAGGAAGAAATCATGATTAAATTTGTAGGCAATTCGGGGGTATACAGGGTCCGAAATTAGTACAAAGAGCTGCCGCTTATAGCAGCTAAAACGGCTCTAACCCGGTTAGGCATCGAATCAAATTAGGCTTGGATGACAGATACGGGCAAGCTATTCCATGCTGCTTCAAGTCTATGCCACACTTGATCAATTGTAGTGGCTGGAGAGCGATGGCGGCCCGATCTCTCAGGAACCCATGACCAAATGTTTTCAACGGGTGAGAGATCTGGAGAACGGACCGGCCAAGGCAACATTCGAACACCCTCTGCCAAGGTAGGTCAGGACACGACGGACAAAATGCGATCTTGCGTTATGTTGTTGACAGATGGTGTCTCCGAGGCTTCGAAGATAGGCCACAGCCATCGTCCTTAAGATCTATTAAATGTAACGCTGGTTGTTCAAATTACCGACGAATCGAACAAGAGTTATTCGTGTCGTGTACTCAATGGCTGTCCATACCATCACACCAGGTGCGGGGTCCGTATGCAGATATCGAATGCAAGCAGGTCACGTATGTTTTCCTCGGTGCCTCCAGATACGAATAAGCCACTTATGATGGTTGTACGCAGAACCGGGACTCGTCTGAAAGAAAACGTGGTGCCACCCATGTACCCAGTTTTGTCGCTGGGCGAACCACTGTCACCGCGCGTTTCTAAGCTGCAGTGTCAAGGGAAGCCGCAATAATGGTCGCCTTGCAGACAGTCCGTGCTGCTCCAGACGTCGTCGCACTCTCCGTGAGGATATTTGTTGTGCTGTAAGCAAGGACATTCCCTGACTCATTTCGTGAGTCAAGGTCCGTGATGCAGCTGTACGATCCTGCAAGGACGACCTGGCACCATGTCTGTCCTCTCGGGCGTTAGTGGCGGGAGACCTCTGAGATCCTGCATGGCGTTCCGTATGACCTTCCTGAACCCTTCGATTCCATATTCGGATGGCAGTCGTTTATCCCGACCAATGCGATTAGTAATATCACGGAACGATAAACCGCACTCTCGATAGGCCTCTATCCTGCCGCTATCGAATTCCGACACGTGCTGGTAGCCGTTTCTCCTTCTTATACGAGGCATAACACGATCTCACAAACAACCAAAATTCAAATGCGATTTCCTAATGAGAGCCCCGCTGCGTAACTTTCTTTTTATACAGAGTTTGAGATGCCGTTTCTCCCTTCTGCGTCCTTCGATTACGCTTAAATTCTAATCATTTGCATATCCCAGCATCTTCTTCCTTTCATGTGGGTTAGACGTTTGTATCATCCCTCCTTCATGGTGTTGCAATTTTAATGGCCTACAATGTGTGTGTGTGGGTATATATATATATATATATATATATATATATATATATATATATATATATATATAAAGATTTTTTTAGTTTCACAAACTTATAAAAATATTTCAATGTGCGAAATGTGTAAGTTGCTTTTTTAAACTATTGATTGCCATCTAAAACTATGAAAATTTGGTAATGACTATTATCATAGAATTCAGTAATTACGCGCTGAAAACTTAAACAGATGTTTTATCTATTGTTAAAACTTGCAACTATAGAACACTTTTCTTTTGTTTATGAGTTAAAAAAAACCATCTTCCTGTTGACTCTTTATTCATTTGGAGTTGAAAAAATAATGTGAAGACAGTTAAATATACACTACATTGATAAAAGTAATTGGGGACGTAGCTCGGAAGAGGAAAAGCTTTATTTCAAAAAAAAAAAAAAAAAAAAAAAAACATTGTTGGACTACCTATCGCTGCAATGATTGCTTCGAATTTTCTGGGTATGATTTCAACCAATTTGTTCCGGAAACTTTTTCACCATTTCTCGAATGAAATCACTGCGAAAAGCTGTTACGGAGAAGAATACCAGATGTGTTCGAAAGGCTTTAGATTGGACCTCTAAGCCGACCAATACAGTTCTTGTATATTTTGTTCTTCAAACCATGTAACCGTTCAGCTCGAAGTGCGGCATGGGCCAGGTCATGCTGAGAGAGTCTGTTCCGTATTCTGCTGCATTGTAGGAAGGTCGCAATCACTTAAATTTTTTTTGTATTATTCATAGTTTCTAGTTGAAGGAAAAAGAATCAAAGTACTCAGCTCTTTCTTGAAAAAAATGGTCTAGATCACCACAACCTTCTCCAGCTTTCTCAATTTTGGATGTTGGAAAGAAAACGCTCCCTGGTCAAACTCTAAACTCAGTCGCGTCAGTATCGCATGGACCCACGTCCATGGAAGTTTGAAGAGCGGCTCATTACGCTAAATAAACTTTTCTGACTCTTCTTATTGTCCATCCTTAACTTGGTAAACACCATGCAACCGCATTCTGTTAATAAGCCTAGTTCCCAGGCACCAAGTGGGACCTGCCACGGCTGCGTAAGTGACCTTCCATGTTTGGACTCCCACTTTTACCCCTAGATATGAGGGCCTTGATAAACCGGTATGCCCCGGTAATTGATATTACGTAGTTCTCGAAGAACTGAACGGAATTAGTTTTCGTAGTTTGGTACGACTTTAAAGCCAAAGGAGATGAAGTGGAAGAGTCATTCTTCATTAGGGTTCTCACTAAGCATCTCTTGGCCCAGTCGTCAAATTTATGTGGCCTCGCAATTCAGGGTTTCGCTTTAGTAGTGTCACCAGCCTTCAATCTTGTATTACATCTTCCACAGTGGATTTCGGGATGCTCAGAAGAACAGCCATTGAACGTATAGACTATTTTCTATGGTAGCATCCTATGTTCACACCTCTATGAAATCGGCTTGCTTGGCGTTGAGCGACATAGCAGATTCCAACGAAATTTTAAAGTTTGGTTAAGCGATTATGTTTATAACACTGAACGCATACTCCATATTTTCATTTACAGTTGCAAATTTACCTATATTTGCATTTTGGGGGGTATCTAATTCCTTCTGTCAATATGGGGCTTATCGATTTGCAACGCGTTTTTAAACATAGAAAACAAAATCATTCATTTAGTCATTTTTCAGTTTCAATTTGCCTGCTTTCTACGAAATAGTAGAAATGAATTATTATTTTGTTTTCATGCGGGCTTTCTAAGGAGTCTCGATGTATCTTGTGCTCACTTTGAGTTGATAAATGTGCTACAGACTGGGGAAAGCGAAGCTTTAATGATATGGTTTGTTATTTTGAAGTATTCTTGATTTTAATGGCCTTATGTATGAAAAATTTGTAGAAAATATAGGTCATCGTTTAAAGTACCTTTAAATAGCTAAAATTTGTTATTTTTGTAGGTTATATTGTGTGTAAAAGTGCTAAGCTATAAAAACCGTTAAAAGCTAACACTGCGTTAAATTTGCCAGAAGGAGAGGTACCTCTTTAGTATAATATATTTTCTCCCTGTGTATTACTAAAAGTGATTTGAATCTGATATTCTAAAACTTGAATTTATCCCAGATAACGAAATATGCCAATTGAAATTTGTGATGTTACTTACAAGGCATTAAGGGAGTACAGGGTGTCTCAAAAAACCTCTACGCATTTTAAAAATTTATAAAAAAAGTATACAAGGCTGGAGTTGGAAATTCACAGGTGTGTTATCGCATGCATTAGAGTTTTTTTTTCTGTGTCAAAAAAGTTCAACAGAGAGCGCTAGTTCTTCCGTGAAAGCCAAAAATGTAAAATGGCTGAAGTTGTGAATGGCAATTTTGCTGTCCCCCAAATTTCTTATTCACATCCTAAATTCATTTGGCAAGAAGATTGTGAACAGCCTCATTGGGGTATGATTGTACGAGACTTTTTAAATGAGGAATTTCCAAACAGGTGTATTGGACGAGATGGTCCGCCACAAAGACATACCTTTTACAAAGACATAAGTAAATATTATTTTGCATTTTTAAACTAATTTGATTACATGATAGAATATTTTGAAATCAGTTTTTTTCGAGATATTTTTTTAAAGTATGGTTATAAACATCTGCTGTACATAACTATATGGTCCTATTTTTAGAAATGTATGTAATGTTTGCCTCATTTTTTTTCCCTTAATTTATTAATTTTTTCCAATATGTGTACGCAAAAAGGATTAAAAATATCTTAGATAGTTAATAATAAATTTCTTGGTCAAAAAAATATCATTCATTAATTTAAAATAATTGATTTTAGAAAAATTTCACAAATCGAGAAAATTATTATTCCTGACAATCTTGTCATTTTTTTTCATATTACATTAGTAATTGTGCATGTTCATGCATTATTAATTTGTCTGTGGTAGATTTGTTTACGTATGAAATTTCACAAAGAAATAAAAAATACGTTTGTTTATTTTAAAGATAATTTTATTCTATATTCTATATTATCCCAAGGAAACGTGGATAGTTATAAATTTGGATTTTTTTCTTTATCCAGTATATTTAGGATATCTAATTAACAAAGTCAAAAGTAGAAAACTAAAGTTTTAATACTGTATTTTTGGACAGATATGTATTTTTTCATAATATATTTAATTTTTCTAAATCTGGGGCTTGTGGTGGCCCGGTGGTGCAGCGCGATGGGTTTTGGTGCTGAGGGTGCTTGGATCGAGTCCCGGCGTCGCGAAACGAAAAATGCCTCTGTCTGTGTCGTCCCTACATAGGGGGCAATGCCGTCTGCCTATATGTTGAACCCATAATATAATGGACAGTAAAGTGTGGCGTACCATAGGCGAATGTTTGACGACAAGTGACTCCACTATAATTTTTTTTTTCTAAATCTAGTTTTCAATCTTAAAAAACACATACACTCCCGAAAAGATAAATTTATTCAAATAGTCGAAATAGGGTAAGTTTGCTTAGCTTCTTTTTAATGCCCTTTTTTTCGTCAGATTCATTAGTTCGTTTGTGAGGAAGAAAAGCTAACGCTAAAATAGAGTGATTTTTAGAGCGTTATTGTAATATATACCGTAATGTTGTTATATAATAATTAAAAAAAAATTAAAGAATATATTTAATATAAGTGGAATTTATAAATAACATATATGATAATGTCTAGGTAGACTTTAATACCTTTTACAAAGACATAAGTAAATATTATCGTACCATAGGCGAATGTTTGACGACAAGTGCCTCAACTATATATTTTTTTTTCTAAATCTAGTTTTCAATCTTAAAAAACACATACACTCCCGAAAAGATAAATTTATTCAAATAGTCGAAATAGGGTAAGTTTGCTTAGCTTCTTTTTAATGCCCTTTTTTTCGTCAGATTCATTAGTTCGTTTGTGAGGAAGAAAAGCTAACGCTAAAATAGAGTGATTTTTAGAGCGTTATTGTAATATATACCGTAATGTTGTTATATAATAATTAAAAAAAATTAAATAATATATTTAATATAAGTGGAATTTATAAATAACATATATGATAATGTCTAGGTAGACTTTATCTGAAAAGTCTACCTAGATGTCTGTGGTAAACAAATATACGTAAACATATATACGTAAACAAATCTACCTTAGTCTTTTAAACTGAACATAAATCCATTCTTGTTCAGTTTTACAGTCTCTATGCTGTAGCAAACGTGTATATATATACAGTCGAACCTCCATATATCGAACTTCCCTATATCGAAATTTTCTAAATATCGAAATCTTAGCAAATCTCCATGTTCATTACATAGAAAAATTGTTTCTATATATCGAAAAAATCTCTATATATCGAAATTTTTTTCAAGACAAATGGGGATTTTTTATTCCACATTAGAATAAAATCTCCCAATTTTTGGCATTTGAAACAATACGTCGTGGACTTCAATTCGCGGAAAATGTCCCTGATAAAGTTTTTAGTGGAGTTAATAAATTTAGTGGAGAAACTAAATTTAGGCTTTATAAAAAATTACGGCGAATCATTCCCTGTGATATGAATTACTAGAATGATTACTAAAATAGTCATTACTTGAATGATTTACAACAATTTTGCGGATTTTCGTTGCGGCCGAATGGACACAAATGACGCTGAATATTCTGGTCTCCCTGCTGAGGTTACAATTGCAGGAATGATTGAAAAAAAATTCCATGATACGGTTGGTGTTGTAGAATATAAGATTAAAAGTGCGTGAAATTTCTGAGGCTGCTGGAATCTCATTAGAGCGTATACATAATATTTGGCATGACTACTTGGATACGAGAAAGCTGTGGGGAATATGAGTGCCACGTTTGTTAACAATCTAGCAAGAACGTGAACAAGTAAACATTTCGAAGCATAACCAGGAACTGTTTAAAAATATCCAGATGAATTTTCAAGACCTTTCATAACAGAGTAGGGAACATGTATACACAATTTCTAGCGAGAAACGAAATAACATTCAAAACAGTTGGTTGAAGCAAGTGTGTCTGCACCTAAGAGAGCGGAAACGGTTCCATCATTAGGAAAGAATATAGTGACTGTTTCTTCGAACGTCCATTATATAACCTTTGGTGGCTGCTGGGAAAAAGGCTGAACAATCACCCGAAAGTAATATGCACCCTTTCGTTTAAATAGTGAAACAGATAATATAAGACCTCATGTAGCTGCATATATATATATATATATATATATATATATATATATATATATATATATATATATATATATATATATATAGAGAGAGAGAGAGAGAGAGAGAGAGAGAGATAGATAGATAGATAGATAGATCAACGAATGTTGCTGCAATTTGTTAATTTTGTGACGAATATTAATTTCCTGCCCCAGGAAAATTTCTTATTTGTAACAATCCATTCTTGTTCATTTTTATGGTAGGGCGCCACTGCAACGATCGTAGTTATAAATAAAAACCAAACAAAAAAGAAACAATCTCGGCACCACCCATAAGATACCACCCATATCTCGGCCACCCATATATCGAGATATGGCCACCCATATCTCGGCATACCCAGCTGTTAAAATACCAAATACTCGAGATCGGTATTTTAACAGCTGTAGCTGTATAAACTCAGACAGATAATTGGTAAATGATTACTATTTTCCCCTAAACTTTTAAAAATTGTTAATTCATCTGCTGATATTCCATTTCAAATTATAATTATCTTGCTCAATCTCTTATACATGCGCAATACATCAGCGCATCCAGAAAGTAAGAACCGATTGGGTGTAAAAAAAGTTTAGGAAGAAGCTTCTGAGTGACTTAAATTGCCAAATGTTAAAACGCACATTACACTACTTTTCTACGTATTCGCCTATTTATTGAGGCATCTGTCATATCGTGAGACTTGCTTTTGTATCCCTTCTTCCAAGATACTCGCCGCCAACTTTTTCAACAACTCCTTTACAACGTCATTAGTTTCTTGATCCCTCTGTAGCCTCTGAGCTGCCAAAAAGCTCTTCAGGCAGAGAAACAAATGGTAATCTTTAGGATCTAGGTGAGTTAGGTGATAGCTAGGATATACGGTGGTTTTTTTTTTCAAACATTTCCTTACCGAACTATTCGAGCAATGCACGTATACGGACGACGGTGTGCGGCAACGCGTTGTCGTGCGAGAGACACACTCCAGCAGATGATAATTCACGCCGTTGAATCTCAATGGCTAGACACATATTCTTGAGTGTTTCACAGTAGGATTCAGCAATCATGGTCGTACCTTAATAGTCCTGCCTTACCCATTATGATCGTACTTCTGGAACATTTTTTGCGTTCAAAAATCTTATCACTTACCGCACTTTACAGCTGGAGGTATTTTCGATTTTACTGTCCACTTTAAACTAATACAATGAAGCGAGACAACTTTACATAACAATATAATTTACACAAAATAAAGCAACTGACGTCCACTAGCAAGATGACGTTACAATGATCTGACCTGCGCAGGATCTATTAAAAATTGGTTCTTTACAAAATTGGTTCTTTACTTTCTGGATGCTCTAATATTAATGTATTTAAGCTTTGCTAAGAGTTTGTAATTGATGACAACATTTCTTCAGCATTTGGGCTTGATAGAGTATGTGACAATGGACAGATTTGGGAACTATACTGCAAAATCCAAGTCTGCCTCCATAACATTGAAAGCCCTATCTTCAAAGAACAAAATTTTACAGGATATACGGGAAAAAATTTCTTCACCTGCATCAAAGTTTTGATTCTTTAAAAGACTTTTGATGTGTAAAAATTTCTGTTTTAATGTACACAACTTAATGTCAATGTTCATATAATTTAATTTGAATTTTTTTTAGAAAAACTGGATTTAGGGCTTTTTATTTTAAAGTTTGCTGCTGTAATACACTTTTTCGAAAAGTTGTTACGGCCTCGAAAATTTCAGTATAACTCATCACTGAATTGGATTTAGGGCTTTCTAATGATATAAAAAGCTGCCCTTTATTAGGCCGATTCGAGAACGCTATAAAAAAGCATTTAGAAAAAAGTTTGAGTTAGGATCTTTTATCAGGGCAGAAGTACAAAAACCCTCCTACTAAACTTCGCGACTGATTTAATTTAAAGGCGACAAATCAGACTGTTCTAATTTTCTATACCCTTAAATATTCGAGTATTCCAAGATTATCAGAACGATTGCATGTTAGAAAGGAAAAAAATGGTCATACAATTATAAAACTTCTTGGTTTCTTGAATTATTGGCTAATGAGTAATTCCCTATTTAAATCTCTTTACTTTTCTAAAAGGAGAGCGTGTCTACCTATCTTTAGCCTTGAATTTAAGTTTAGATATTCTTCCGATGTATTTCTAATTTGTTTGTATTCTTAAAAGAAAAAAACCCCTCAAATATTCTACAACAAATGAAAGAATACAGAAATATCTTTAGTGTAACTCTTTGACTTCAAATAACTTCTTTTCAAATCAGAATATTTCCTTGTTTCCAATTACTAGTTGTCCACACAGGAGTAAATCCTTTGCTACAAAATACACTCATGCATTGTTCAAAATATAATTTTTCTGCAACAAGGGACCTTTTTTCTTCCAACAAATTCATTAATTCTTTCATAATAGCGTCTTTAAAGGTAAAACCATAGTATTGGACGTGCTTTCTTTACCCCATCCTGACATTCATTCAAATTGAACATCACGAATTCTGTGCAATATTTTGCGTTAATGAAACGTCAGGGGAAAGATTTTGGATTGTTCTTTTTACGAGTAAAAAGGAAACATTTATGAAAGAGAAGTTGTAAGGCAATTTGCATTTGCATGACTAATTATTTCAATACAATGTTTTTCTATGCTTATTTTCGTTCGTTGCATTTATGTTACTTTTCCTTAAATAAACTGGCGTAGATATTTTTCGAGCTTAAAAGTTTTAACTTGATCACGCGAATTCACACTTTATTCCCAAGAGGGATATGTGGTAACGTAGCATAAGCTAACACTTTCGTAATTAAATCTATTATGTAGAGTTTTTTTGGGGGGGAGGGGGGGGCTCTGTTTTTATAATGCTCTTAAAGAGGGGTAATCAGGGTATGTGCCTAAAACCGAAAGAAAAAAATTTTTGTTCCCATTTTTCAAAGGAAACAATATCTGTATATTTTTTATTACTGGAATTGCGCACTTTTAAAATGCATTTTATTTTTTAGGCCGTATAGGGGCCACATTGTATAGGGAGTTAACATCATGAGACTAAACGGAGGGGGCCTGGGTTCGAATCCCCGCTAAAGCTTGGACGTTCTTATATATCCTCCATATATATAACAAAATTTCAGGAGAAAGTCGTCAAGGCAAGTGTCTGCCACTTTAAGAGAAAATTATGAATTAGTCGTAAAGCGACATTTTAATTCCATAAACAACATCATTTAATATACGATCCTACTGTTCGTAATTTAATTCACATGAATATGTTCAGAAGGAAATACATAAAGAACCAGATTAGATGTTATTTTATGGGATAATGAATTGTTATCATGAAGCCTCTATGTAAAGCAAGTTAAGTTCTGTGTATCAACACAGAACTTAAATTTGTTATGGAAATACCCAACAATGTATAATTATTTTTTATTGCTGTAAATTCATTTGCCCTATATGAAATTTATTTCACTTTTGTGTTGGTTCTTTCGCCTAGTAATTTCATCTTTATAAAAATTCGTTTCCAAATAATTTAACATTTAATCTTCTAGTATTTATATTGTGTTGACGGTGAGAGTTGGGCATATCTCCTTGTTTCCCCTACACATATTCATACACTTTGATTTTTAAAAAAGTGTGCTTGTGGTGTATGTCTGCAAATCAATATATATAAAACAGTTCCGTAACTGACTCACTGACATACAACGCACAGACCAAACCGCCGGACCTAAAGGGCTGAAATTTTGCATGGCGATTCTTCTTATAGTGTAGGGGTGCACTAAGAAAGATTTTTGAAAAATTCTTCTTAGATTTTTTAAAATTTAATTTTTAAGCTGTTTTTGTAACTTTTTTTAAGTTTGCATTTAAAATAATAATCTGAGGGTTATAAAATTTATATCACGAGAAAGATCATAAAAATTCCTTTAAAATGAATTTTTTTTTCGAATCTTTACCTCCATTTCCTGATTTTTGGTGAATTTTTAAAGATTCATTTTTTGAATTTAATTTATTAAATGCTGATCACGTGATTTCTTTTTCTGGTACTTTAAATAAATTTATCGTCACGTGCATAACAACTAAATAGACAAAATAATTTTTTTTCTTGCTAATGCGGCAGACGATTGGACACTATTTTTCTATAAAAATGTCCCTTACGATTTTTTTTAGAAATATATATATTTTTTCTACATCAATTGTATATATTGATTGTCGTATTTATTCGAAATATATATATATATATATATATTTGGCATTAATTGCATACATTGACCGTTGTATTTAATTTGAATGTACTCCGCAGCGAAGCGCGGGTTTTCAGCTAGTCTATATATATACGTATGTCTGTTCATAAGTAATCCTTCAAACATTTGACTGCGAGAAAATTATTGAAGCTTGATTGGTCCCCTTTTGGTGTCAATAAAGAAAGGAAGATTATTTTTTAACACAATGAATGGGGCGCGATCTTCACGTGACTTTACACTCGGGCCTCGCGAGTCATCCATGGATACGTTATTATATTTGTTGCAAAAGTCTATAAAATGCAAGTTATAATTATTTATTTGACAGCAAAAATGATAAGTAGAAAGAAGGGATGTATAATATGCGATGTTAAAACAAATGATGTAAATTTTGAAGGTCAGAGAGCGATGTTTTTTTATTGAAGCCGGGTAAAAAATATTAGTTTTATCTGGACATCCGTTATGGTATTTCATTACTCTTATTGCACTTATCCCTCGTTGGCTACCATATATAATTCTATATTCATGTGTTGCACAGACAATTAATCTAAAATTTTATTTTGTATTTTGGAGTTATATGATTAATGAATTTTTTCCCGTTTTATTTGTTACTTATACCTTATGTGGTAGGATAACGTGACTGTCGACATATAAACAATAGGAAACGACAAATGAAATATAAAAAAACAATTGATATATGATATACAGTAACTGTGCTATTACTTCTGGATTAAATCACTACAATGCGTGCGTCATCCGTGGCTCACAGAGGAATAATTGCTCTAAACAGTATAATTATGCATCAGTTAATGGCATTATGAAAGATTTCACGGTGTAATTTCTATTTATACGAATTTTTGCAAACAACCTTAGCATAAACTTACACGCAACTTATTTTGAGTGCGATCTATGCAGGGGTCACTTATGCAAATGAATATATCTTCACTGTATCTTCACTGTAACTGTGAGGCTCGGTGCACACGCGCGATCCGGTGTCGTTGCGAATTCGCACCGGTGCCGCAGCCTTCAATTCACACGAGAGGCGAATCCGTTGCGGTTTTGGCAGTTCCGTGAAGTTTACGTCACAGATCAACCCTTTAAATGAGGGAATTTAAACAGTAGGAGTCAAGCTATGGAGTTTGAAGTGTACTGGAGAAAATGAGTTGTGTTTTCTTACTTAGTTTATAAGTATCTTTAAATACAGGAAAAGAAGTTATTGGGTCCAAACTCTGGTGAGTTCATGATTATTAAAAGGGACATTTTCTTTGTTATATGATGACTTGTGTATTGATGAATGAAAGTTTTTTAATTACTTCCGCATGAAACAGTGCAAACTTACCAAACAGTGTGTAAAATCAAGGATCTAATCAAAGAGGGATCAACTTAAATCAGATAAGAAATACATGGGTTGACTACTTCATTAGCGATTTTGGAAAACTGCCATGGCAAAATGAATGAATTTAACAAAAAATGCGAATGAAAAAAGTGTCAACTGGAAAAATTGTTGTTATATTTAAAAATATAACAAAAAATATGTAAAAATTTAATAACTGGAATAATACTTAAATTTTGCTTTTTACTGAATCAAATTTTAATTGTTTGGTGTTGTGTTTAAATTTTAAATATCAAATTTACTCTATATATAATATGCTCTATTATTTTAATCTAAAGTGATTTTAGAAAAAAATGGATTAAAAAAATAATTCAACGCCAGAATACGACTGATGTAAATTTATGTGAAATACATTTTTATTAAAATTGATATTGTTTTATTATTTCCTAAATTGAAATGAGAAGTTCGTTACTAATAAAAAAATAATAAAAGTTTAATAAATCGAAATATATGTTTAATTTTTGCTTTTTAGCATATTGTTTAGATTTATGTTTAATTTTTAATTAAGGTATTTACTGCTATGCTCTGCTATTTTTATTTAATTACATTTGAGAAAACATCAAAAATCAATACGACACTTAAATATTACTAATGCAAATTTATCTGAAATATGTTTTTATTAAAATTGATATTGTTTTATTACTTTTTAAATTGAAAACAATAATTTTATAACTGCACTTAAGAATTTCTTCTTTTTCTTTTTGTGTTTTTTTCTTCGAAATCTGGATACAAACTGATGCAAATTCAGCCACGCACTCCTTTAAGATTTTTGTCGTGGTACTTTTCACTTTTAATATCCCACAATTCACTGAACTTTTTAACTTCCTCTATTAAAAGTTCTGTGTCTACACTTTCAGCAATTTTGTTGCGGTAAAATGTCGTCCGTCTGAATTGCACAGTTGAAATGAAGTTACTGCTAAGCCGTTGTCGTTCATGCGATCAAGAAGTACACGAGGGGATAAAACCGGTCGTTGCGAATTCGCAGCCTACGTCAGTGTGAGTCGGTTAGTTTAACTCTAGGTACTCCTGATCGCAACTGCGGTACCTCAACGACACTGGATCGCTCGTGTGCACCGAGCCTAAATGGCTGATCTGTGACGTAAATGTCACGGAACAGCCAAAACCACAACGGATTCGCCTCTCCTGTGAATTGAAGAGTGCGGAACCGGTGCGAATTCGCAACGGCACCGGATCGCTCGTGTGCACTGAGCCTAAGATAGGATTCGACTTTTGCTGTTGTCTCCTCAGCATGGCATAATAGTTAGAAGGAAACGAGTTCAAGATCGAAATTTCACCATTTTTATTCAAGGAGTGATCGACAAAGTGTTCAGTCAAGATGCCGGTAACTGGACCATGTTAGTCAACAGCCCAAGTTGGTCACTTCTCAGCTATGCCATGCTAAGTATCTCATAGTCAAGACAGGACTTTGCTCCATGCCTCCTGGGTACTCAACAGATGTATATGTTAGATTACCTGACTTTGATGAACACTGAATAGCAATATGGAAACACAGAAAACTTTTTATCCGTATATTTCTGATCTTATATTTTCAAATGCAAGATCTCGAAAGAGTTTAGTAAAGCATTTTATACCTAATGATGTTTAAACTTAGCTTAAAATCCCCAATTCTACATTAATCTTTTAAAAGAAATTAATTAATGCCCTAGATTTTCTCTGTTATGATGATTAATTTGACATTTTTAAGAAAAACGCTTACTACTGATGATTTGAAAATTGAAAACCCTAATTTACATTGCAGCATCATAAAATAACGTAATTTTCTGTTATAAGTTTTTGTTATTGTCGAGGTTTATGACTTAGTGAGTTAAAAAGCTTGACCCTCTACATGATATTTGTCGCAGAGTTTCGCGACATCGTGAAAGCGCACAAAGAAATAGGTATAGAAGGCAAGTTAATTGGAAGATATGATGGTAAATAATAGTGAAGAGCAATTTTAAGCAATAAACGAATCGCTGGAAAGGGAGTAAAGAGGCAGAGATGAGGGAAGAAAATAAAAGGGAGATATAAAAGTGTTGCAAGTCAGGGAGGCAGAATTTATTGAGGGTCATGAAAGTGGACCTCACAAGAAGAGGAGAGTAGTAATCCGTGGGAACGATGAAATAAGGGGTTAGGAAGATAGATACGCCCCTTAACTACGAATGGTCACCAAAGAAGTTATAATTAAAAACCCAAGCGAATGATGGTGTGTGGATGTTGTAAAAAGGGACTGGAGACACCAATGAAATTTCAGAGTGGGCGGAACAAAAAATTAAGTAAGGGAAGAAATTTTGAGTAAAAGATGAGAGAAAGAGGCTGCACAGACAGATAGACTGAAGTGATTTGACGGTTGATAGAGATGGAATAAGGAGAGAAGGAGTCTGTTGATATAGAGAGGTAGAAATGATTTGACCGTTGATAGACATGGAATGAGGCTGGTGTTGTTACATGAAACGAATTAAGCGAAGTTGGTCAGACAGTTCGGATAGCGAAGGACGGCTGTTGAAATGAGTCTGACTTTACATATATTGATGAAAATAGTAAAGCGTCAACTGAAAACGAAGCCCCAGCAAACAACTTAAGCCCTGCAGTCCCATACTGGAGATGTTAAATACGATTAAAGATCGGAGATGAGAGATGAAAGTGCCATTTAAAGTAGAAGAGATCGATGAAAGGAATTGAGTGTCAACCGAGATAAGGCCCCAGTGATTAACTAAGCCCTACGATCCCACCCTTGAGATGTTTAAGATGCTACTGCCAGAGGTATGATGTCCAACAGTGCCCTACGCATCATCAAACGGAGGTATTGTCTGTTATTTCCCAATTTGTCGTAAGCCATGCTACCTTGCCCTAATTAATGATTAAGCGGATATTTATAGATTTGAAATAACGCTAAATATTGATCAAATATACACTCAAGAGCCAAAACATTATGACCACCTGTCAATAATGAGTTGGCCCACCTTTGGCGCGCAACACAGCTTCAACCTGCCTTGGCATGGATGCCACAAGTCCTTGGTAGATGGCCGGAGACAGATTGTACCAGATGTTTAAGCAACGGTCACGCAAATCCGAGATATTGCGAATTGGTGGTATTTGAACTCTGAGTAAAAGATGAGAGAAACATTTGGGATGTCATGGGATCTGCCGTCCCATGACATCCCAAATGTGTTCTATCGGATTGAGATCCGGTGAGTTAGGCGGCCAGGACATTAACTGGAATTCAGCATCATGTTCCTGGAACCACTCCAACACAATTTTAGCCTTGTGACACGGGGCGTTGTCCTGTTGGAACATTCCATTTCCAGCTGGAAAAACAGAGGCCATGTAATGGTGCAACTGGTCCGCAATGATGTTCAGATACCCTGTAGCATTTATGGTCTGCTCTACCACAACCATGGGTCCCAGAGACGCCCAAGAGAACGTCCCCAAAGTATAATACCGCCACCACCGGCCTGTGTATGATCTACTGTACATTGAGGGAGCAACAGTTCGCCTGGAAGACGGCGTATCCTGACACGGCCATCGGCATGATGAATGACAAACCGTGATTCATCTGACCAGGCAACTCTCTCCCACTGATCCATGGACCAGTCGCGATGTTCCCGGGCCCAGCGCAGGCGTAGTTGGTGATGACGCTTGGTCAGCAAAGGCACACGAGTGGGACGTTTGCTGCGTAGCCCCATATCCAACAGTGTCCGCTGAACAGTGTGCTGCGATACTATTCTACTTGACCCTGCATTGTATTGGGCTGTCAGCTGAGCCACTGTCTGGCTCCGGTTTTGCTTCACCATGCGAGACAGTCTCCGACGACCTTTTTCTTTGATAGCGTGTGGACATCCAACACCATGTCGTCTACTGCTGGTTTCACCGTCATTCATCCACTTTGCATAAGTACTAACAACTGTAGGTCGCGAACAACCCACGAGTCGTGCAGTTTCGGAAATACGTGTTCCGAGCCTTCGAGCCATTACAATCTGCCCTCTATCAAAGTCGCTTAGATCCGCAGCTTTTCCATCACACACAGAAGTAAGTGAAAGAATGATTCTTCAGACTCTCCAGCAGCAGTTAAATACCACTTCCACCTGATCGCGTGCCTTTCACGTCATCCAGGCGAATTCATTGCAAAATGTAGGGGTGGTCATAATGTTTTGGCTCTTGAGTGTATCTACGACGATAGTGCGCACCATGTAGTAGAATGATGACAATTATTAATTAAGGGTGTAAAGTATATGTATTGGAAGAATAAGTAGTAATTAATTGAATGTGCAAAATCGATTTAAAGTGTGATGATTATTTTGATTATGAGTGCATACATATATGTTTTAATAATTCAATAAATTAAATTGTCATATTAAACCAGAATTGTTTCCATCGTTTGGGAATCACAGTGAATGCATTGTACTAACCACAATCTTGACCCATCTTAATCAATCATTGAATTCAAAATCATAATTATCATTATTATTATATTTATTATATAATACTCCAACCCAATTATTACATTTTCACCGCCACAGTATTGAGATTGATTATTCTGTCAGTTACTCTTACTGGAAAAGCCTTTGCTTCTCTTTAGTGCATCATTTGGGAGAGTATAAAAGTTTCTGGGTTGGTCCATTTTAAACTCTTTTAAATATCAATCCAGAAACTATTAAATTCCTCCTAAACGCTTTTGTGGCCGAGAATAGGTAAAAAAAAAAGTAAAGTCTGTCCCAAAAGCTTATGTGGTGAAACCATGTCATATTTAGAATTATTTCCTTCTCTTTTTTTTTTTTGGACTGAAATTATTTTTGTCTTTATCGTTCTTAAAGTATGGTACATCAAAATTATTTTGTAAGAGATTATTCTTTTTTAGCAATTTAGATTAAAAAGTATACAATGATAATGCAAAAATCAGTGTATACAAATCAGTAAGTATAGTGAATACAAATAAGATATGCAGTTGGTACTTATTTTATGTTTTTCCAAGCTCGTGATCCGAAAACATAAACTAATCAAAAACTTGAACATGAATAAAAGATATCCTTTTCTCTGGCGCATTAGACTACTAACGATTTCTGTATCTTCAAAGCGAATTCTAACCGTTTAAACAAAGCCTTATTATTTCACAAAAAGGATTTTTGTTATTTTATGTGAAACCAGAATGGTGATCAGAATGTTAGTTTGTCTGTACGTCCGAGACATAATTTGTGAGTAATAAGGTCCATGTACAATTCTTTTGATCTCATTTCCAATGTTACTATGGTGATTGCTTCACGAACTGCTTTTGTACACTTATACGAAAATGTATTTAAGGCTAATTTATTAATTTTGGGTTATCTTCGACTAGAAGCATTTTTACCATGTTTTTATTAACTCGCTTTCTTGTTTGTTTGTTTGTTTGTGTGTGTGTGTGTGTGTGTGTGTGTGTGTGTGTTTGTTTGTCCAGTACAAATCTTGCAATCAATTTTTAACTAACTTCCCGACTAGCCAGACATTTGAAACTTTTAGAATAGCTCAGAACACGATGACAATGCATTATCTTAATACTTTTAGCCATCTTTAAGCAGAATTGAATTTATTTCCAGTTAATTTTGTTTTGTAGACTGGTGCAGCCATCTATCGACCGGGACGGGAACGAAAAGTTAAACGCAACATCCAATTAACTTCATTTTCTTTCAAGTTGATGGGATAATTCATCAAAATATTTTTAAGAAGTATTTATTAAAATAGAGAGTTGTCAAGTTTATATGATTCAACAGAAAATTTAAAAACATGGTATATAAAAAGTTCTTTTTATCTTGTAATTAATTTTAGTTAAATGATAATCACGAGACAATTTTTTACATCTCATCTATTCAAAACTTTTGAATTTTGAGTTAGAAAGTCTCTTAATTGTGGTGATTCCGAAGGAAGTATGAAACTTACTAAGACAAAATGTTTGGTGAGTTACCTTTGTTTCTAACAGCGGAAATTTGTTTATTTTGCAAGTACAGTAACCACCACTTCTAGTGATCAGTGGTTATAAGAATCAACCGTTTATAATAATCAGTATCGCGAAAACAAAAACAAATGTATTATTTCCATGTTAAAATTTTCGCTTTAAAGACTCAATCCACCGGTTTTAAGAATCGGTTTACACTCTTCACTTTCCTTTCATTTTTCCAAAAAAGCCACTTAAACCCTCAAAAGGCACGAAATTTTTCTTTATTTCTTTTTTAAGAAAGAGTGATAAGATGGGACGGAATACAGTCGTAAAATGTATCCCTTTCTTTGTTAGACATAACATAATAGTTTCCCCTTAAACTCTTTAGCTAAACACTGTCCTATTAGCTTGACCCAGAGGCATCCTACCCGTCCGGATCCAATTTCACTTTTCTCCACTGACAAAGACAGGGACTCTTTTTTCCCATCTCCCGAATCCTGGTTGCGGCTTCCTGGACCATGAAACACATAAATCTTCGGCGAAGTGTCCACTATCACTTAGGCAAACGTGACATTATTAGATTCAGCACGTTATCAAACCGTGAAACGTAAGCTAGAAGGTGAATCTTAGCTAGAAGTTGGTCTGAGACTATTGGTATTGAAAAAAGTATAAACAACCTCCTGAAAACGTCATTACGTCAAGCTACCTTAGAAAAGTTTTTCTTGCACCCTTCCTGTAGTTGAAATGTTAAACTGTTACGCAGGTATGTTGTACCAAATATTGGATTTTTTCATCTCTTACTATAATCATGTGTGTCTACTTACAGGTCTAGAAATCAAGTTGTATTTCTAAAATTATAAAAAATAATTTTAATAAAAGATAATTAAAGTAAATTAAAGAGTATTTTATGGTAAATTTTCTAATATATGTATATATAGGTGTGTGTTTGCCTGTCCAGAAACCTAAATTTCGGCTATAAGAATCAACCTCTTATAAGAATCAAAAACAGTAATAACAAACGTGATTCTTATAAGCGGAAATCACTGTATGTAAAATTATTTTGGGTTATTTTTGTCTGTTAAAAAAAAACCTGTAAAATTAATTTTGAAATTATTTCTAATGGACACTTGTTATCTTTTTCTATATTTCTTCTTGAACTTAAATATGGTCCTTAGAAATCTGACATTCATTAGGTACACAAAGCCTTAAAAAAACATGTTCCTTACCAATATATTAAATCACCCATAAGCTAGTCAATACCAGCACTAGAAATCCCTGAGTCTTTCATTACAGTGGACTCCATCTAACTACCTAAGGGGACAAGGGATATTCAACCTCCTGTCGTTTGAAATTTTCAATATTTTCCCCAACATGCAAAATCGGAATAGTTGATATTCTTTTTCGCTACGTTGAAGTCTCATGGAATTCCAAAATATGTATTTTGTGGAAGAATAGGACCTGCTTTTCAAATAATTCTTCAAAAACGCTAGAAATTTTCAAAATGTCCCATGCGTATTCGTTTCCTTGTAATTTCTCCTGAATTTCTCAGGATTATTATCGAAAGTGTTTGTCACAAAACTGTGAAATGTTCTTTGAAACAGGCAAATATTTTTCAATTTTATAGACCATGAAATAAAGTAAAATCATGCAAAAACGTAAAAAATTACATGCAGAATTAAAAAATATAATTAAATATAATTTAAAACTTCAGATTCATACAAAAAAAAATGCAATGCACAATTATGTTTAGAAATACATAGTAAACTTACATTAAGATGGTAAACTTACATTAAGATATTTAAGGTTTTCAATGATATGGAATGCGCATGGAGCATTTAAAAAAAATGTTAGCATTTTTTAAATTTTTTTTGAAAAACAGGCGTTTTTCTGCTAAAAAATCCTTATCTTGCAATCTGAGGATCTTGAATGCAATAAAAAATATTATTAATCAATCTTATTCTGCATATCGAGTTAAAAAGTGAAAATTTAAAAAAATTCGAGATTCAAGGTTCCTTGTACCCTTAAATATGCTATCTGTTACCAATGACCGATGACCATCTGGAGTGGTAATACACGGGCATCCGTCTTAGAAAAAGGATGGAATTAATTTAATTTAATCTAAGATACGTCCTAAGTGGTAAATTGTTTCTTTCCAATAAATATAACCCATTTGCAATTCCTGATTTCCTGTGACATTAAAACAGTTGTGGATAGTACGGGCATGTTAAAGATACAAGAAGTTATGTATAGATACATAAAATAGTTAACGATATTTGTACCAACTATTCATGCGCAGTAAAAAACATAATTATAGAAATATCGTATACATAAGTGTGAAAGTACCGTCAAACAAAAAAAAATGATTTGTACTAAAAATTAAGTATTCTGTAGTACTGGGTTAAAATTTAAAGTATTCATGAAATATTCATGAGCATTTAGCGTATATTTTTATCTGTTACACGTGAAATAACATTAAGGATTTTAATGGTTAAATGAGAATGACTGTGAAAACACTATTTAAGTCTGTTCACAATTGTTCCGCATTAATATAAATTGCAGTGAATTAATTTAAGTTGTGCGAACCTTGCATACGAATGTTTCAATTGTTTCAGCCTTGCTTGTAACACAAAAAAGTTTAACTTTGCTTTTTTTATTTTTCATCGTGATTAATGTACACAAATATAATTTTTTTTACACAAGAAATAATTAAGTAGTTTTGGTAATTAAAATCCTACATACTAACGCAATCTATAGACATATTCTACTTAGGTTTATTAAGAATACGCATTAAGGATTCGGAATATTTCAGGAGAGACGTAGCTAGCCATTTATTTACGAAGACGCTAATATGGAAAATAATATTCGCCTGTGAAAACTGCTAAATTTTCTTTGGGGAATTTATATTTATTAACCTTTAAATTTTCTCTCGCGGATGTGGTCTCCGTAGGTCATTTATTCTTACCTAAACCAGGTGCGTTTTTGGTGTCCATTTGCAACCCTATGACTCAGCCTCGGGAAGGGGAGGCAAGATGTTCTAGATCGATTGAAATGCCGATAGCACTGCGCTTTCGCTTCTCTCATCTTGGCGCATTTTAACAAATTTGGCTCCATTTTAGTTGAAACGATTATTTTTTTTTAAAATTAAGTACTTTTCTAGGGTATTATTAAATTTTTCTTCTTTAATTTTTTTCAAATGATTTTATGTAATTAACCTGTGTTCTTCTCGATAGATACTGAGAGATTAATCTTTTATCTTAGAGCTACGAAATAATGTTAATTTTGAAATGGCGTTAATACTTAGACTATAAGATTGTAAGATTGTCTTCACACGAATCTATTTCGTGTATATATATATATATATATATATATATATATATATATATATATATATATATAAATATATATATATATATATATATATATATATATATATATATATATATATATATATATATAATCGTTCCGAATAAAAGTGGCCGTAGAAAAGAGTTTTCTTCCGCAACAATGCCTATATGGAGTCTTTAATCCGTTCTGAACAAAATAATGCCGTTTAAAGGGGTAGCCGGTTAGAGAAGTTTCACTATACTTCTTTTTGGGCTGATGTGGGTTTCTATTAAAAATAAACTTCAAGCATGTTCTATCAAGGTATAAGAATTAACTACTATTTGAGAATAGTTTAGTAAACGAATATATTTTCACTTCCAGACAAGCAAACAAAAAAATTATAGAAAATGTCTTAACTGTGTCAAAGATTACACTGATTGACATTCCATTCGTGAACTGTGAAATACTCAAATTTGTTGTAAGAAATCATTAGTGTTTGGAAACGCTCTCTAGTTCAATTAATATTACTAGAAGCCATTTACTTCGTTGCTTGTCTTAAGGGTTCTCTGTTTTCGTCGATACTTAATTTTCATTTTGTCAGCTTAATAAGAAACAGAAGATATATATGAATATGAGTTTTAATTTTAAGTTTTGCTGTAGAGGTTTTTTAAATTTGTATTTTGAACATTGTACAATTATTTGTTCCTTTTGTGTTTGAATAGCTTTGTTTCTCTTATACAGAAATCTATAACGGTAAGAAAAATAGGAAAAAGTCAAGAAGTTAAATATACTGTACATTTTTTAATTTAACATCTGTATTAAACGTACAATAGGTACCGTAATGTACCTTTCGTTCTAGGTTTTTTACCTCTCTAACACCATATTTCCCCGTTTTATCGTTTTTTCAATGATATATACACTTTGTAAATCTATATTATTTTATATTAAATAGTTTAATATTTTTATTTTTAAAATATAAACATAATTTAAGGAAACAATGGGCTTTCAAAACTCAGAGCTAAGTGTAACAACATACTCGAAATACTAAATATTCAGCACATGACTAATAAAAATTAATTATGTTGATACACATGCCTTAAGTATAGTTTTCCTGCTTCATATATTTTATATGTCAAATTACGTAATTCAACTTAAATTTTTTATATTATTTCTCATTTCTGAAAGTTTTGGGCTAATCACCCAAATGAATGTAACCATGCACATTTTTAATCAATACCAAGCAGTTTCAATTAATAATTTGTACTATGTTTGCAGTAATAAATGTATGCTAAAAAGCCTAATCGAAATGTAGATGTAATTTGCGAAAAATATATTATCCGCTATTGTATGACTCTTGGTATTTTGAACATAAATATATAGCTTTGAAAACAAAAGAAAATTCTCTTTATAAATATGGGGTATTTTAAAATAAACACTAAATTTTATACGAGTATGTTATTTTATAGTCATCTTGTAGTATATTTTAATTCTATTCTTTTTTTCATTTTTCTAAAATTTATTCTGATACATCCAAAATATTTTATAAAATCTTACAATACATTGATTTGAATTTCGCTTGGTTTCTTTTAAATTACGTTAGCAGTAATACCTTACTTTAAAATAATAAAGTTTTACAACTGAAATTAATTACAATATATGCATACCAAATTATGACCATGGGTTTAAGATAGCTGGTAATACAAGCCAGTTTTAAAAGAATCTATTGAAAATTTAAGAAAAAATGTCCAATGTCTCCTTAATCATACGTTTATTTAAATTTGTAAAATATATAAGTACTAGCTGAAAACCCGCGCTTCGCTACGGAGTACATTCAAATTAAATACAACGGTCAACGTATGCAATTTATGCCAAAAAATAAATATATATATTTATAATAAATGCGATGATCAATGTATACAATTGATGTAAAATATATATCTGTCTATATATATATATTTATAAAAAAATCGTAAGGGATATGCATTTTTTTTGGGATAATATCCAATCGTCTGCTGCATTAGAAAGATAAAAAACTATTCTTTTTGTCTATTTAGTTGTTACGCACGTGACGATAAATTTATTGAAAGTACCAGAAAAAGAAATCACGTGATCAGCATTTAATCAATTGCATTCTAAAAATTAATCTTTAAAAATTCACGAAAAATCAGGAAATGGAGGTAAAAATTCGAAAAAAATTTCATTTTGAAGGAAATTTTATGATCTTTCTTGTGATATAAATTTTATAACCCTCAAATTATTATTTTAAATGCAAACTTAAAAAAAGCTACTAAAACAGCTTAAAAATTTAATTTTAAAAAATCTAAAAAGAATTTTTCAAAAAGCTCTCTTAGTGCACCCCTACACTATAAGAATAATCGCCATGCAAAATTTCAGCCCTTTAGGTCCAGCGGTTTGGTCTGTGCGTTGTATGTCAGTCAGTCAGTCAGTGAATGAGTCAGTTACGGAGCTGCTTTATATATATAGACTAGAAAACGATTTCCTGTCGAAAAAATCTTATATAAGCATTACATAATTAAATTTCAGTAATTTGTTCCTCATATAATTTTAATAAATGGAAATATTTTGTAATTCCCTAAATATATTCTAGTAGCTTTCTCTGGTATTGAAAAAATGTGTCGTTTAGTTATCAGTCCCAAAAGAGAATTATTAACTTATTTCCTTTTAAACTATGAAAACGGAAATGACGTCAATTATTCACTTAAAATTAAGTTCAGATAAAAGCATGAAATTACATAAGTTTTTAATTAATATTTTGTGCATCACTATCTTTCCTCCAGTTTTCATAAGTATGCATAATTTATATTAAGACCTTTAAAAGTTGTTTGCTGAACAACATAGTATAACGTTTAGCCGAACAATATAATTCCGAACTCGTCTAAAAATAATTGTTTGCTCAGTGAAGTTATAGAACGCTCCGCTTTCCTTTTTACTCGAAGTTGCACAAAGGTAAAATTTATGATCCTGTTTACATCAAAAGGTATGCCTTTGAAGTTCAAAGAGATTAAAACTAGATAAGAGCATTTAAACTAAGGCAATACATGTAGGACATAAAATTTTACAAATTATTCGATTTTGTAAAAGAAGGGACATTTTGATAATCAGTATATTTCTTTACTTAAATATGTACACACACGCACACACACACACACACACACACACACACACACACACACACACAGATATATATATATATATATATATATATATATATATATATATATAATATAAATTAATATTTTTAAAGCTATTAGTGCATTATTTATTGCTAAATTAATTTAAATTCCAAGACATATAAAGTGCTACATAATTCATTTAATATAATAATCAATAAGTAATGTGAAGAAAGCAGGTTTGTATTCAGAAGAATGCAGATCCTTATCAAAATTTAATAGAGAGAAAATTTATATATCCGTGACGTGTTCATAACATGTAATAACACTCGGTAATAAGAATTAATAAAGACAACGAGGAATATTCTTTATCTATGAAAAGGTATATACGAAATGGTCCAATTAAAAATTAAAATTTGAATACTAAATTTTAATGTTTATGTTGCGTTGCCTTCCCTGCCGACGAATTTTTAACATCACCGCCTCCACATGGCAGCTATGATGTTAAGTGAAATAGGAGCTAAAACATCAACATCATGAATCGGTCCTTAGTAGACGTGCTTACCCATAAAAAAGAAAATGATGTGATCAAAGAAAAACACGTGCTAATAGAAATCCGAGAAAGACTCCGAGAAAGACCGTCTCAAAATCGAAAGAAATGAAACAGAATTGTAGAGTGTTATGAAAACACAAAAAAAGAAAAAGGGAAAAGGGATCATAAAAAAGAGCAAAAAAGTACCAACAAAGTGCAATACATGTGTGAAGTGTTTTTACGTGTGACTTGTTTTATTAATTTTCTTTTCTGAGACCACCGGGGATCCACGTGGCTCATAACGAAAACCATTTAAAGGTCATGTCACTGGTAGGTTACTTTCAGTTTTCAATTTTATTTTTGAAAACGTGTTTATTTTTGCATTTTTTAAGGGCAATAAACTATTTATAATGATCACTACCTATTATTTCTGCTTCGCTCCTGGACAAACACCTAATGCATCTATGATGACAGAGAATGTGTTAAGGCCTCGCATCTAACAGAGCGCGGACGACATTTGGTACGGCAATTTGCGGGAGGATTTACAACGATGTTCTGCAGCTGTTTTCACAATTTACACGCTGAAAGGTCGCTGCAACGTTTTAACATATCCCACACATAATCTATTAGTAAAGGAGGCAATAAATTATTGATAAAGCAGTTATTATATTTCTTGGCTAAAAACTTAATGTAAAGCTTTTTAAGAGAATTAAAATATACCGCATGTTTGTGCATTGATTACAGTTTCAAGTAGAACATTTTTATGCTGTACTGTACTATGTAGTCTACGGTAGACGCATATTTTAAGACAATTAATCTCGGAGTACATTTTTTCCTGTTTTAACATCCTTAAAATAATATAAAAAAATTTAAGTGAATATAATCCTGCAACTTCTTTAAAGGAATCATTATTTTGTACATCGTTCTTTAGTTGAATCTTCCTAAAACTGTCGTCCAAATTTTTATTTTAGACTGAAAATTCTAAAAATATTTTCTCTGGAAGAAAATATTATTCTGAAAAAATTATTCTTTTGAAAATAATAATAACGACAATCTGATTAGAAAACTTTCGTGCAAGAAAAAGTGATGAAGATACACTGAAGAGCCAAAAAACAGGTGTGCATATGCTAGTAAGACAAATGAAACCAATCAGAGTAACGCAATGTGGTCGGCAGTGCCTATATAAGATCACAGGTGTCTGGCGAAACTGTTAGATCGGTTCCTGCTGCTACAATGGCAGGTTATCACGATTTATGGCACTTTCAAAGTGGTATTATAGTCGGAGTCCAATAGATGGGATAAAGCATCTCCGAGGTAGTGATGCAATTTGGATTTTCACTCACGCCCATTTCACGAGTGTATCGTAAATATAAGGTATCCGGTATAACATCAAATCTCCGACAGCGGTGAAGCAGGAAAAAGACCTTGAATGAACGGGACCGTCGACGACTGACAAAAATCCTTAAACGAGATAGTCGTGCAACACTTCCTCGAATTGAAGCGGATTTCAATGCTGGGGCATCAACAAGTGTCAGTGTGTGAACTGTTCAACGGACCGTCAATGTTATGGGCTTTCGGAGCCGCAGGCCCACTTGTGTACTGTTCTTGACTGTACGGCCTCGTACAGTCAAGAACAGTACACCTCGCAGGTCCAGACGACCAGGTCCTCGCAGGTCCAGCGTAAAGCTTTACGCCTCGTCTGGACCTGCCAATACCTCTGCTGTACTGTTGATGGCTGGAAACACGAGGTCCATGTTGCTGGCCCGGCACTTTTGGAATTTCGAGTTGAAACTTTCAAAAAAATTAGTACCTCATTAGTACCCATCAGGATCACGAGTTATAGCGTATTCGATTCTTCCGGGCCCGCGACAATCATGTCGCCTCCAAGCCAGACGCTTTAGAATTTCGAGTTGAAACTTTCACAAAAATTAGTACCTAATTAGTACTAATTATTCCCTAAATATTAGAATTAGTACCCATCAGGATCGCGAGTTATAGCGTGTCCGAACCTGCCGGGCTACCATGTCGCTAGCCCGGCACTTTTGGAATTTCGAGTTGAAATTTTCACAAAAATTACTACCTAATTAGTACCAATTAGTACCAAAATATTCGAATTAGTACCCATCAGGATCACGAGTTGTAGCGTATTCAATACTGCCGGGCCAGCCACAATCATGTCGCTTCTAAGCCCGAGGCTACAATTACGCTAAATACGAGAAATAGCCCTAAGCCCCAAAATTGTAGGTGAAATGTCGGAGCAGTTTGAACCCCTTTGCAACAAAATTTGCTTTTTCATATATTTAATTTAATTCACTGTCATATTAACCTTAAACCGTTTATAATACTGTTTCGCACCGCGGAATTGAATTACTATAAAATAAAATCGACTATTTTTGATTTTGATAGAGATTTTACAAATAAATTTATTAGAAAGCTCTTGCTGATTTGTTCAACAACATTATCAGCCTGTCTTGATTAAATTTAATAAAGATTTAAAGCTTGTCTCCGGGTCCTTTACAATAACTGGGGCATAACAGCCCATTAACTTTCAATCGGGATTCTTGCAACTATTTAACGGTGGATTATAATTTCAAAGCTGTATTATTAATTTAATAACAATTTTTTTTAATTGAAGTTTCTGCAACTCAACTCTATGTTTAAGCGACTTTTAACTGTAGATTATTTCTAAACATCTGTTAACTGAGTTAGCAGGCGTTAGACTAGCATTTCCTCATTTAATTCATAGTAATAATTAGTAATAATAATCGTAATTTTAAAGGTAGTACGATTGTATTTTCAGTTCTATATCTTACGGATCTAGGAGAAAAAATTGCCCAGACAGCTTCTTGCTGTTATAATAAAGAAATTAAATAAAATAATATTTATATTTTATATTTATATTTTTTGAAACATAGAGTGCGTTTTAAATTCAATACATTTTTTAGTTTTTCTGGTGGTGTAATCTTAAAATAACACTATCCACGTAAAATAAAAATGCCCATTGAAAAAGAAATCATAAATTTCCAATAGATGGCCAGATGAGATGAAATATGTTGTTTGCACTTGGTAGTACAAAATGCGCAGTTTAGCTGATCATTTTGTTAACCCGCGAGAACTCGCACCGGGTATAACATACCCAATCCATTTTCATTCAATGTTTTTGTTATTTTCTTCTTATCGGATTAGGACGAAATTTCGTGTAGCTGTATTCAAGGTCACATTCTTTCAGCGGGGTAAAAACTAAGTCTCCTCAATAAATAGATTTTGAGAAAAATATTTCTACGGGTATGTCATACCCATTCGAGTCCTCGCGTCAGTCAGATCTTTCCTTTTTTCTGTCAGTTTAGTGCATCATGGCGCGATTTTTGAATTACGACGAGGAAATAAATCAACTGCGACACCTTTTAGAGACGGTTTCTAGTGATAATGAAGCTTTATCCCAAGATAATGATACCTCTGAGGATGGAGAATACTGTAGCAATCACGATTCTTCTACTGAAATTGAGACAGAAACCGAAGATAAAGGTTCACTGTCAACAGCCGAATTTTATATTGGTAAAGATAAAATTACAAAATGGCTGAAGAAAAAATACCGGCAAAATGTAAGAAAGCCTTCAAGGAACGTAATTATCAAGCTTCCAGGTAATACAAATTATTCAAGAGATGTCGCTTCTCCCCTAGATGCATGGAATGTTCTCTTCAATAGCAACATGCTAAATATGATGGTGCCTCAAACAAAAACAACTTATTCAAGCCCTTCAATGGAACTGGAAATCACTAATAATGAACCGCCCGCAAAAAACTCAAGACAAAATATAAACGATGTTAAATTTGCCCAAGTAATAAGTACTGAAAAACAAAGTTTATGTGCCAAAAATGGGAAAAATGTCTGTGTTGAACATCAGTATGTAGTTTGTAAAAATTGTCTATAAAAATGTAAGCATTATTAAAATTCACTAAAAATCTTTAATTTATTATCTTATGTTCTTTAGTTACGTAAGGTTTGCATATAAACAATATTAATTGATATTTAAATAGCAGAAATGAACTAGGGTATGAGATACCCGGAGCGAGTTCTTGTGTTCGAAATTGGGCGCGAGTGCTCTCGGGTTAACAGCTGTGGAGGGATGACAGGCGCGAGTTTGAAAAAAGGCGCGAGTTTGAGATTTTTTATTTCTAAATGTTCGGGACTCCAAATTGCCAATTATTTGAGAAAGACCCATAAGTTATTTGACTCTCTTACACCAGTCGTTTGCTGTGAGTTGCATTAACCCAGCCAGCGTCACTGTAGCCCGGCAGATTCGAATACGCTATAACTCGTGATGCTGATGGGTACTAATTCTAATATTTTGGTACTAATTAGGTACTAATTTTTGGTGAAAGGTTCAACTCGAAATTCCGAAGCGTCTGGCTATGGAGCGACATGATATTTGCTGGCCCAGCACATTCGAATACGCTATAACTCGTGATCCTGATGGGTACTAATTCTAATATTTTGGTGCTATTTGGTACTAATTGGGTACTAATTTTTGTGATAGTTTCAACTCGAAATTCCAAAAGTGCCGGGCCAGCGACATGGTAGCCCGGCAGAATCGGACACGCTGTAACTCGAGATCCTGATGGGTACTAATTCTAATATTTTGGTACTAATTAGGTACTAATTTTTGTGAAAGTTTCAACTCGAAATTCCAAAGCGTCTGGCTTGGAAGCGACATGATTGTCTCTGGCCCGGCAGAATGGAATACGCTATAACTCGAGATCCTCATAGGTACTAATTCTAATATTTTGGTACTAATTGGTACTAATTAGGTACGAATTTTTGTGAAAGTTTCAACTCGAAATTCCATAAGTACCGGGCCAGCGACATGGACCTGAAAACACGTACCCTGGTCTGACGAGTCTCGTTTCCAATTGTATCGGGCGGATGGATTTGTATGGGTAGGGAGAACCTCGTGTATCCATGGACAGTACATGTCAACCGGGGACTTTTCAAGCTGGTGGAGCCTCTGTGACGGTATGGGACGTGTGCAATTGGTGTGATATGAAACCCTTGATACGTCTATAGACGACTATGACAGTTGATGGGTGCATAAGTATCCTGTCCGATCAGCTACACCCATTCATGTCGATTGTGCATTCCGATGTACTTGGACAATTCCAGCAGGACAATGTGACACCCCACTCATCGAGAGTTGCTACTGAGTGGCTCCAGGATCACTCTTCTGGCTTATACACTTTCATTTCGCACCTAAATCCGCAAACATGAACATTATTGACCTTATCTGGGATGCCTTGAAACGTGCTGTTCCGAAGAGGTCTCCACCCCACCCCCGTTTTGTGGACTGCCTTGCAAAATTCATGGTGAAAATTGTCTTCAGGATACCTTTAGACATTAATCGAGTCTATGCCATGTCGTGTTCCAGTACTTGCGTGCTCGTGGGGGCCCTACACGATATTAAGCAGGTGTACCAGATTTCTTTTAGCTCTTCAGTATATTTAAAGAGATTTTGGTTCAGCAGATGCATCAAAAAGTAAATGCTTTAAATTGAAATTATGAATCTTGATTTTTAAAAAAACTGTGTATATAGGGTAAGTATACCGAATATGAGACCCCGTTTGATTTTCGTATATAACTAGGAAAGTAAGTGAGGGATTGTTGTTGCAACTTGATATCCTTTTAATGCATATATTTTACTACATATAACAATGACAAAAAAGGAAAATAACCTTACAATTTTCTTGTATGAAAATAAAAACACAAGTGTTCCACTTTTTGGGGTCTGAAAAAAGTAGTCCTAATATGAGACCCCCATTCTATAACTCTGAAAAGGAATTAGAATTACTGAAAAGTTCGTAAAAAACAAAACTGCACACAATAATTAGATAACAGTTACCTATATACACTAATAGGTGAAAAAGAAAAGTGACATTTTAAAAAAATTGGTAGGTTTACACTACAGGTTTTGTTTATTTTTTGTTTTTGATTCAAACTTTTTACATTGTTTACAAATAAAAAGTTCGCCTTCTTCACAATCTTCATTGGTCTACCTGAAACACTTTCTACATTGACGCCACTTCTCTCCCCGTTTGTATTCTGAAAATAAACACTCACATAAAAGGTATTCAGCGTCATTTTCATCAATGCTATCATCAATACTGTCATGGAGAGAAAGTTTTCATCATCTTCAATTGAGCTGAGATCATCATAGCTATAATTAGGCTTATTCATTCTCAGTTTTTGAAAATTGTTGCATTTTTATCCATCCTTAATTTTTCCCCTTCCTGTAGGGACCTCTTTGCCTTTTCCATTTCCCTTTATTGGTTCCTTTTGCTTTACTTTTTTATCTTGATCTCCTTTTCGTTGTTTATCCTTTGATTTCTTATCTTTTAAGTATATTCTTTTTTTTCTTGTCGGAAAGAAAGTTTTTTCGAATATGCTGCAGTTTTTTTATAAATGCTATCAATCAATTTATTTTTATAGGGCGATGATGTGATAATTTCGGCTTTACGGGCCCTACTTGGTTTCGAGGTGTTTTTCTCAGGTAACGTAAGTAAGGGATTTATTTCTTCAGGATTCACTAAGAACTTTTTTGAACTTGTTGTTTGATCAATTCCTTCCACATTGTCGGTACTGCTGCATGGTTGTGGATTTCGCCTGAGTGCCATTGCATCTACATATTCAGAGGAAACAATCCTGTGAGAGTGAAAATTAAAATGCCAAATATGAGACCCTATCTCATATTTAGCATGCTTTGGGGTCTCATATTGGGCACGACCATATTGTTGAACACGCCAACGAATTTTTTAGGTTAGGATTGACGTTAGCTTAAAAATAAACAGGCGTGTTTACACTCCACATTTACCTATCCAATACTAACCTATCCAATACTAACAGTTTTAATAAGAGTCTGGCCTTGAAGGTGAAAACAGCCAATGAAAATGGTGATGCAAAAAAGTCGACGGGCACACATTCAGGAAAAAGAATACTGAAACCTTGTGTGTGCTTGCAAACACTCGACTGACTCACCGATTACGAATGATGCAATAGACTACTGTTTTACGCTCCAGTCGCCAGGCGGCAGTACTTGATACGTCCTATAAGCTGGGGTCTCATATTGGGCAAGGTCTCATATTCGGCATACTTACCCTATATATATATATATATATATATATATATATATATATATATATGATTTTTATATAGTCATTATATAAAGAAATAAAATTTTCTCTCGTATCCTCCCCCTCTAGGCCTTGTGGGCCATCGGTGGTTTCCGCTGAACTTTACGTCCAGAATTTCTTAAAAGAAGAAATGTTATTACAAAATATTTCATAATACACTCTACTGGATGCATAATTTGCGTGTTTAATGCAATTATTATACGCCGGGCTTTGGATTCCGTACTTTGCGTAGTGATAGAGGTACGATCCACAGGATGCTATCCAGCTTGATTATTCATATTTTCAGTGGTTTCTTTTGAATTTCAATTGCTTTTAATGTCCGTTGTAGCTTTCTATTGTTTTTGTCGACAATAATGTAATCTTGTAACTAATAAAATTCACCACTCGATATATTCCAAAAACAAAATAAATTTTCAAAAAAAAAATTAAAAGAAAATTCGCAAGTCACTTCCTTCTAACAACTATACTAGATGTAAATGGAATGTGTTTCTAAGGATATATTCCCATCAAAATAATATTTTTTTAGTTACGGTTCATCTAACCTCGATTGTCTCTCATGCTACATTACATCGTAATACTTGTGTCCGGCGTGTAAGTGCTGATTTCACGGTGTCATCTAATGACATTAAGAAGACGTCATGTGATTCTTGCCTAGCAAGTATCATATAGAAAGGTTTGACACCAGCTTAACATTATCCAATGGAATACACATTTTGGTCAGAATCGTACGATAAAAGTTCACTCCATTGCTGTTGAATAAGATGTAGTCTAATATTTCCTACCCCACCTGACAAACAAGACTTTTGTCTGAATCTGCGAGATGAAAGCTGTTTAGAAAGGCTTGGGTAACTATGTGGCCACCTCTATAAAACATTTTTGAAGTAAGTTGGATTGTTTGGTTCTTTTAGAAAGCGAAATTGGCAGCGACTATTTTCATTGTTTTTCCAAGACGTACACCAACAATCTCTAGCTTCCATCTTGGCTTTCATTAAGCACTTAGAGAGGGTGACTTTGATAAATGGTACTGGTCCCATTTTTGAAGACAACTTAGCCAAATTTTCAGCAATCTCGTTCCCCCAACAATGTTCGATAGCCCACTGAAAAGTGCTATATCTTTGTACTTTATATCCAGTTGAGGGTCTTTGATTTCAAGAATACGGAAAAAGTAATCGTTAGGTTTGCCCTTCAAAGGGATTTTGGGAGCCGCAATGGAATCTGTCAAAATCTCTCTCAATGAGAGACAACGAACCAAAGCAAAAGGGAGTGCCAATATTTTGCCATCCAAACTTCAGCATGGAGATGGAGGTACAAGAAATGTCTCATTCAGGTTTTCTATAAAATAAGCTACTCCAGCTCTGGAATTGACCAAATCAACAGAACCGTCAATAAATATCTTAAAATAATCAGGGTAGTCAGAATTTAGAAGACATATAGCGTCGTCAGATATTTAAAGAGTGTCATCTTTCTTGGTGCCAAAGTCAGAGATGTTCAAACCTAATTTACATTCTTGCTAAATCCAAGGAGCTTTAGAAAACCTGACTCGAAAATCTAAAGGCACAGTGGGACAAAATTGGGCTGCGAGTGAATTGACCCTATGGCTAAAAGACTGTCGAGGAAAGAGCCCGCTAGGTGAAATAAACCTAGCGGGGTTATTTACGGGCAACGAAATGTTTCCGAAGTGTTTAAACCAGAACATTTGATTAACATAGTGTTCTAAATGTTCGACAGTGAGATCTATTTCCATAGAATCAAGGGGTGCTGTTTCGGGGGCATCCCAAAAAGAAATTTTAAAACTGAGTTTTCGATAACTTTCAAATTCTAGGTGTCCGTATCTGCTGCGGCACCCTATATCTCGCAAGAATATGTCAGCTTAGATCTAATATATGATATATTAAATGTCTAAGGGTTGTTGTGTCAGCGCCCTAATTTCTACTAGTTAATTTCAATGTTTAGTCTTTTATAACAATTTGATATCAAATGCAGAACATGATCGCTCCACAGTAATTTGTGATTGTCGCTCATGCTAGACTGACATACAAACACGGAGCCAAATTATTAATACTAGATGCATAATTAAAATGTATATTCAATATTTACTCTAACGTTCGCTCACAATAACTTTCAGTTATGCTTAGAGCAGGTTCATTATAGTTGAGATGACTGATACAGTTTATTGAATCGATCTTCTCTATATGCCGAGCAAAAATCATATCGATAGACGACCAATCATGAGTAGTTTATAGAGATGAGTTAGTTTTGAACTGTACTATATAAAACCTTTGTTCCTCTTCATTTTTATATCCCATATAGAATTTTCGCTTCAAACTATCTGAGTATACCCATAATATTTTCCGCGTAATTATTCAAACATTTCAGATGCCTTGGCTGTATACCTAAGCATCAGCCTTTCGTCAGAAAGAAATATCTGATGTATTTCATACTGCTATTTGGTGAACCATAAACTGTAACGATTAATTTTCTCTTCACCGTGGTGATACTTTTGAACACACAAATATCAACACATTGTTCACTAACATCCATACTTTATCTAGTTTGAATAGATTAACAACAAAACACATACAATTGTCCCTTTGATACAACGCAACTCCACCCAACTGTAACAATGACCGACAATGATTTTTCGCCTGACGCATTTTCGTTACACATTTTCATCCCTAACAATCCTGAAAGAAAACCTACACAAAAACATATTCCTTGTTAATATAGGATAAATTTGGCCCCAAATGACAAATATGGAATAAAATTGCAAGAATTGGGACAATTTGCGACAATTTTTCAGGTAAATCTCATTTTTGTCCTCCCTTCTTCAATACAAAACATCGCTTTATGATTGCCCTTTGAAGTTTCTATCAACCAAATAAAAATATGCAATTCGTTCTCACTGCACATATTATATTTTTTACCCTTCTTCTGTCTAGATATTCTTTTTGTAGTCATATGAAAGTCATAACTCATATCTTATAAACGTTTGCAACGAAGATAATAATAGCCATTCATGACTCTCATGGCTCGATTGGTTCCTACGTTACAGGCATGAGGGAGTAAGAATCCACAGGAGTCTGAATCTATGGAAAAGGGAAAGTACGATATTATAAAGCTGGACGGAGATAGTCATGGAAAACCCGTCCACAAGAACTGTTGCTTTTACTGTCTTTTACAGATACCAGAGAGAGGTAAACAGTGTATCTTTTACGATAGCTACTCGTGCCATTATTTTAGGTTGCTCGCAAATGCAATCTCTGTATCAAAAAGTACCTCGTTTCTCATACTTCCTCCAAAACCAAACGCGAATGTCATTTACTCCAATGGAATATAAGAATTAGTTTTTATACATCATGTGACATTAATTGAAATTTAGCCAGGATATTGCGAATATTGCAGTACTTAAACAAACATCTGGCCTTTGAAACGAAAATAGTGGACTTTCTAAGAGCTGGTGATTTCGTTTCAGCTCTTCTTGTAGTCGTCTAACGAAGTTTCCTTTTGGGTGGAGACTTGAAGGAGCCAATGTGTTGTTCGTCTCATTACTTATTCCATCATGACATGATCCGACACTGATTGTCGTTTTCCTTGGCTTTTCGGAAAGTTTAGATTTAGTCTTATGTACCTCTTCAAAACATCCACCGTTCACATTGCACAACCGTTTCATCATGTACGAAAGTAACCAGCATTAGGTATTCGCGGTCTATAAATTTGCTTTTCCTGTTTTCTATCATTTCTTTTTCGCATCTGAAAAACTATGGTATGAGACATTGTTATAAGTTTTACAGTATTGTGACAGTAAATGGAGCTTAAGTAGCTTCACATTTTTATCAGTGGTTTGATACTGAAAGAAATAATGAAAACATGACTTAATTTCTTTCAAGAGAAGCACAATAATTTGTCTTTAGTAATTTGAGATATCTCACTTGGCAGTTAAACCTATATAACTCAGAAAACTATCCACTATCTCAATGCATACATGAAAATCTTTTTTATTGCATTCCAATGTATTTCTATATAGTAGGAACTTTATCAAAACAATATGAATTCATTTCAGTCGACTTGTAAAGGAGTGGCTTTAGCTTGAAGTAAAGGAACAGGGTGAAAGAGCTTAATCTATTGACTACGGCTCTGATATAGTCTTTTCACATTTCTTTCACTTATAATTTTCCAACTTTATAACTTTTTCAATGGAAACCGAAGTCTAAATGTATGCTAAAGAGGAAAATCAGAATATAACCTTTACAATTCAGAACCGTCCCATCTCAAATTTAGAGATGTTAGGGAAATATAAATAATTTATGCGCATAGGAAAGTCCTGCACGTACGTAAGTTTTCGAGTAAAATAAATGATAAAATAATTCAACAGAAATGCCTTAAAAAGTGGAAATTCGACTGCCAACTGTTTCCAATGCTGATAAATGAAATAATTAAAAAATGGTATAAAATTTTTCAATATTTCTGTGCTTCTTTTGAGAGGTGAAGCGAGTCGATCGTCTCTAAATCGGGTCTAAAGATCTGGCCCCAAATATCGAATTACATATACTGTGACGATGTTTCGTTACATTTCATTGCAATGTTCTTTAAATATTCTTAATTAATAAATGTTTCCCGAAATGCTTAAAATTCTATGTTTTAAAGATTCCGCAATCTCCACTGGATTAATATTATTTTTAAATATGGAATACGATTATAACTGTATTGCAATGGTATACCCGCATTTGGAGTTTCACTTCCTCACATATAAACTAGCAAAAATCTGACTGGGTCTCACGGTTATATAAGAGCAAACGTCTTGGATCCATGGACGAAAAATGAGAGCGATTCTAGTAGGGAAAAAAAGTTATATGGGGCAATATCAGAGATAGGGGTAAAATCCTTACACAAAGAATTTTTATGCTAAACACATATCAGGAAAGATTTTAACCTAAGTCCAGTATAAAATGCCTTATACAAAATAAGGTGTAACATTTTAAATGATAATTGTATATACTGGGTTTATGAAATTTTCGGATGGATATTCAAAACATTAATAGTTTCTAAGACATAGATAACATAGATCATAAAACATATTACATTCAAATAATTTATATATAATTAATTATAACATTATATTAATTTCTTTACGGAATTTTTTATCAAGGTAATTTGGTTCAGTTAACAGATATTTACTTTTCGCCAGAGCAAGAGCAATTTTTCTTACATTCAGCAAATTGTAAGCTTTAGATATAATGACGATAATATTTCGAATTTATAAGCGATATGTTTTATTCAAAAGATCTCTCAAAAGACTTTGTATTAAAGTCTAAGAGTCTAAGCCCCATGTTTGTTGTGATGTTTATATTTATTCGGCTCCGTCTTTAAACTGAAAGTCTGAATAGTTAAAGCATAAGATAGTTGAAAATGGAGCCTGCTCTTGGTTCAAAACCAATAATGGTATATCTTGGACATTTTTCATCATCCCTGCATTTCTACATATTGCATGAATTTATTTTCTCAACATTGTCGTCTACAAAAGTGACATGAATAAATTCCCTCAGCATTAAAAATTTAGAATAACTTTGTCTTTGCAAAATTGATTCTGTATATTACTTCACCGTGTTACCGTTGGGAGACTATTAGCGAATGCAAAACATCAGTCCACGACTACTCTCATACTATGAAAGATAGTGTGTCATATACGTTCAAACATGTTGAATAAACGAGGGCAAATCCTATTAAGAGAGTTCAAAAATGTATAGAAACAGTTTCTATCCATTAAAATGGACTATATATTCCCATTACATTTCATAATTTTTTCATGCTACGTATTCCTTTTTTACTGTAATCTGTATTGTAGTGGTTACGTTAAATGAAATAAGCAAACTTATCTAAAGATTTAATATCTTATTCGCAATTTTAAAAGATTTTTTAAAACGTTTCTGCTTTGTCAGTCTTTATTTAAAAATGTTTTTACGTTAGTATTTTTATTAGTTGTGTGTAACGGTATATTTTAAGCCATTCTGAAATATGAGAAATAAGCAAGACTTAAATATTTTTCTTATAATATAAAATAATTATACTCTTTTGCATGTAATACTGTAATATTTAGTACTGTACTTAATAAACTTTTCGTGTTTGCAAAAATGCATGCAATGAAAGATAATTCGTTACACATATAAGTTTTTGAATAGATATTCTTTTTGTATCATATTGTTAAACCCTTTTTCTAACAAAATGTTAATATATATATATATATATATATATATATATATATATATATTTTCATTCATTCATTCATAGATCTAACTGAGGGATCAAAATTTTTCTTTTCTGAGTGTTATATAAATTTTTTATTTCTTAGATAAAAAGTGAAAAAATATTTTTTTCTTTGCTCCATATGTGCTATTAAGGAAATTTGGAAACCTCACAGCATATTATAGAAGCGAAAGAAAGAGGTATGTTCGTCTAAAATATGGATCAGCAGGTGTTGGGTATCTTCCAAAACGGTAACATTCTTAGACACAAGGCTATTAAGATCTATATTATTTCATGTCTGTAAAGTGAACTAACTTTAAGAATACAAACGTAAAGTAATTTAATTTTGGTACAAAATTCCTATATATTCAATACATTTATTTTCTTATGAAACACCATAAAATGAAAAATCAAAAGCGCTTTTTCCGGAGGGGGGAAGCTTTCCATCCGAGTTAGGAGAAATTGACATAGGCTAAAGAATCATTTAGAGTTCTTTCTTTCACGGTGATAGGAATAGTCTCTGACTGTAGGTACTCCTCTGACATTGACCTAGGAAGACCCGTGAAGTTTTGCTGGCTACCTTAATATGGGAGAGCCATTTACGCGAGGGAGCATTGATCCCTATAAGGGGGACGATGCGGAAACGACCTAACCTTGTTCGGAATTTAAACACAAGTCCACTGAGTGGCAGCTCAAAACGCTAACCACTATAGCATGTGAGCAGCAAGTTATTAGGATACGTATGAGATAGCTGCTTGAACCTGTTCTAAGTGACAATGGGACTGTGAAATGGTTTAGGTATGATGAAAAAATCCAAAAAAAAAAATCAAGTAGTGTCTTCTGACGAAACTACCGAGGGTTATTAACATAGGATTACTTATCGTTGCTTACATCTTTTGTAAGTGTAATGTATATATGTACGTATATATATATATATCTTATATATATATATTTCTTCTGTCCGTGTGTATGTAACTGAACTCCTCCTAAACGACTGGACTGATTTTTATGAAATTTTGTGTGTGCGATTAAGTTGATTCGAGAATGGTTTAGATTCACAATTTGATCCGATAGAAAATGCTTTTATATTTTTAATTAATTAATAAAAATCCAACAATTTATAAGGGGGTGCGTCCGGTAAATGGAAACTGTTACAGTTTGTGGAATCACCCCTCTGGATAATGGCGTCCACGTTAGGTTTAGTTAGTAAACAGCGAGCGAAAAGATAAAAATAAAGAAAATCAAAAAGTTTCAAGTCATATATTAAACCAGAATAATAAATGAAAATAATAATCTTTGAAGTCAGATTTTATACTCTAAAATAGATCAGATCCAACGGTATATTGATATTCTTGACACGCGATGGAAAATTCGAATCAACCACGCTAAGTGACACGAGATCTTTTTTAATCGCTACTCCAGTCCCCCTCGCCTGTATCTTTGTGCCTATTGAAGAGCTAAAGACTAAGATTCTATCTTGCTAACTTATTTCTGAGTAAAAACTCCTCTGACATTTATAATAACCAGCCCACAATAACTTTCCAATAGCGAATATGTTTCACTTTACTCAGTAGAATTCTGTGTAATCGTGGCGCATTCGGAAGGTCGCCCATTCGGAAAGTACCATGCTTTCGACCCGCGTTCGAATCCAGAGTTGTGTAACTTTTGCTAGACCTGTTATTTCAGCTTTTTTTTTTAAGGCTTTTTTATTTAAGCTTTTATTTTATTATTTTTTAATTATTATTTTATTTTATTTTATTATTTTTAAATTTAAATTTAAATTTTATTTTATGATATTTTAAAATTATTATTTTTATTTATTTTTATTTTTTTCAGCATTTTTATGATGAAATACCGAATATAGCTGAAATCCGAGGAGTTTATTATGCATTTATACATTTTTAATTGGGTTTTCATATTATTAATATGTATAACATTTCGTATGCTTTTTTTCTATGTTATTTATACTGTGTTTAGTTTTTTAATGGATTTTTATAGGTTTATTATAAATTTATATATTTTATGTTTTACTTTCCAGAATTTTTTGCTCCAATGATAAAGGGTAAATCTTTTCTATGTTACTTATACTGTGTTTAGTTTTTAAATTGATTTTGGTTAACAAATATTCTTAAAATTCCGGACATCGCCGGGTACTTCAGCTACAATTACAACGTTTGAACAGGACAACGTCTGTCGGGTCCGCTAGTATATATATATATATATATATATATATATATATATATATATATATATATATATATATATATATATATATATATATATATTATATATAATATATATATATATATATATAATGTCAAAATATTGACTCATTTTGGTACTTTTCTGTTTAACTGTTTACTGCTTGCACAAGCGATACAGACTGGGTGTTTGGCACGCTGCCAAAATTATAACTTGTGACGCAGGACATCTGAAATTTTGCTTTCCGGGGGGACCGATATGGAGGAACGTAATCCTAAGTTAAAACTATTAAATATGTTTTACTAAAGGATTGAAGATCCTCGGGTTGCTCCAATTGGTCGGCAGATCTGTACTGTCCGTACGTCGCCCAGGCCCATACTAATCATAAACCGATCAGGGGAAATAAACCCTCGGATGCTGCTTGCAGCTATTACTACGCAGCGTCTGGTCTTCAGGTTTATCATGGCCGATACGTAAAAGCGGAGAGCACCGAGGTGGATTAGACGATTACTAAAGGATTGACTCATCCCTACATTCTTACAAAATAGAAGTATCACGTAGATTACTAAAAAGAAACTTAATATTCAGTAATTATACTGTACTACATCTAATGCATGTATCACATGCATATGAGGCGTTGAAAGGCAAAGTGGTGTAAGTCACATTTTCAACTTTTTTCATTTGAGGGCAAATAAATAATCTCCATGTTCAATTTATAGTGGAATTGTAAAAAGTTATAATTTGCAGCATTGTAATAATTGTTATGAATTATAATTTGTTCAATTTATAGTGGAATGTTTTGTAGATTTTGCAGTTAAACTCTTTTGACTTACGCCACTTGACTTACTGATTTACACCACTTTGCCTTTCACCGCCTCATATATCAAATTGTTATACCACTATATTACAAACCACTGTCCACATTGCTAAACCCAAGTGTTACATATATTTTCATAGATATAATTGAGTGATCATAAATTTTCTTTTCTGAATGTTACATTATTTTTTTTTATTATTTAGATCTACTGATAAAATATAAAAAATAAAGAATTTTTTTTCTTTGACCTGGATTTGCTATTGAGGAAATTTGGAAACCTCTCGACTTATTACGGAAGCGAAAGAAAGAGGTTTATATGTCTAAAATTTGGATCAGCAGGTGTTGGGTTTCTTCCAAAATGGTAACATTCTCAGACACTCGGCTACTTTTAAAACCTACTTTTCAAGCCTGTAAAATGACTAATCATTAGAATTGTTAAGCATGCAAAGGTAAAACAATTAAATTTCGGTATAAAATTACTATATATTCCATACATTCATTTTTCTATGAAACGCCATAAAAAAAAAATTTAAGTGTTTTATTCCGAGAGTGAAACTTTCTATGCGAGATCGAAGAAATAGACATGGTCTAAAGAAATATTATATGTAGGGAGCGAATATAAAAGTTATTAGGGTACGTTTGAAAGAGATGATTGAGACTGTTTTAAGTGACATCAGGACTGTGAAATTTATTAGGTATTGTGGCATCACAGTAAGTTTTTAAGGCTAATCTCTGAGGTATTATTAAAATTAGTATTTCTGAATCCATGACTAAGAAAGACAGAGTCCTAATTAAAATGTAAAGGCCAATTTTAAAACTACGCTCCCAGACCCATGGTCTCAACAAGTGCTCCTAAAAAACACGTCTGATCGGGCTGGATGTTACATGCCAATCTCCCCGAAAAACACAGAGTCTCTCTCTACCCCTCTGCTTCAAAAATTCGGTGGTGGCCTCCTTCTTAGAAATTGTTTTCCTAAACCATGATGTCGGCAGATTATCGGCTGACAGCTCTACTTAACGCCGAAACTTTATTACATTCCAGTGACAAAGTCGCATAGAGCTATCGCTAAGAAAGACAGCTTTACGACGATGGTGGGAGACGCTTCTTTGAGAACCCGATATACATGGGCTTAACATTCAGGCCAAAACTCTAGTGGCATTTCTTGGTATTGTGGCGTCACTGTAAATAGGTAAGGTGATTCTCTCTGAGGCGTTGCTAAAAATTACTACTATGGGATCCATAACAAAGAAAGACAGAATTCTAATTAAAAGCGAAAGCCAATTTTTTACAACAGAATCGCCGGGTACTTCAGCTACAATTACAACGTTTGAACAGGACAACGTCTGTCGGGTCCGCTAGTATATATATATATATATATATATATATATATATATATATATATATATATATATATATATATATATATATATATATATTATATATAATATATATATATATATATATAATGTCAAAATATTGACTCATTTTGGTACTTTTCTGTTTAACTGTTTACTGCTTGCACAAGCGATACAGACTGGGTGTTTGGCACGCTGCCAAAATTATAACTTGTGACGCAGGACATTTACACCACTGATTTACACCACTTTGCCTTTCACCGCCTCATATATCAAATTGTTATACCACTATATTACAAACCACTGTCCACATTGCTAAACCCAAGTGTTACATATATTTTCATAGATATAATTGAGTGATCATAAATTTTCTTTTCTGAATGTTACATTATTTTTTTTTATTATTTAGATCTACTGATAAAATATAAAAAATAAAGAATTTTTTTTCTTTGACCTGGATTTGCTATTGAGGAAATTTGGAAACCTCTCGACTTATTACGGAAGCGAAAGAAAGAGGTTTATATGTCTAAAATTTGGATCAGCAGGTGTTGGGTTTCTTCCAAAATGGTAACATTCTCAGACACTCGGCTACTTTTAAAACCTACTTTTCAAGCCTGTAAAATGACTAATCATTAGAATTGTTAAGCATGCAAAGGTAAAACAATTAAATTTCGGTATAAAATTACTATATATTCCATACATTCATTTTTCTATGAAACGCCATAAAAAAAAAATTTAAGTGTTTTATTCCGAGAGTGAAACTTTCTATGCGAGATCGAAGAAATAGACATGGTCTAAAGAAATATTATATGTAGGGAGCGAATATAAAAGTTATTAGGGTACGTTTGAAAGAGATGATTGAGACTGTTTTAAGTGACATCAGGACTGTGAAATTTATTAGGTATTGTGGCATCACAGTAAGTTTTTAAGGCTAATCTCTGAGGTATTATTAAAATTAGTATTTCTGAATCCATGACTAAGAAAGACAGAGTCCTAATTAAAATGTAAAGGCCAATTTTAAAACTACGCTCCCAGACCCATGGTCTCAACAAGTGCTCCTAAAAAACACGTCTGATCGGGCTGGATGTTACATGCCAATCTCCCCGAAAAACACAGAGTCTCTCTCTACCCCTCTGCTTCAAAAATTCGGTGGTGGCCTCCTTCTTAGAAATTGTTTTCCTAAACCATGATGTCGGCAGATTATCGGCTGACAGCTCTACTTAACGCCGAAACTTTATTACATTCCAGTGACAAAGTCGCATAGAGCTATCGCTAAGAAAGACAGCTTTACGACGATGGTGGGAGACGCTTCTTTGAGAACCCGATATACATGGGCTTAACATTCAGGCCAAAACTCTAGTGGCATTTCTTGGTATTGTGGCGTCACTGTAAATAGGTAAGGTGATTCTCTCTGAGGCGTTGCTAAAAATTACTACTATGGGATCCATAACAAAGAAAGACAGAATTCTAATTAAAAGCGAAAGCCAATTTTTTACAACAGAATCGCCGGGTACTTCAGCTACAATTACAACGTTTGAACAGGACAACGTCTGTCGGGTCCGCTAGTATATATATATATATATATATATATATATATATATATATATATATATATATATATATATATATATATATATATATATATATATATATATTATATATAATATATATATATATATATATAATGTCAAAATATTGACTCATTTTGGTACTTTTCTGTTTAACTGTTTACTGCTTGCACAAGCGATACAGACTGGGTGTTTGGCACGCTGCCAAAATTATAACTTGTGACGCAGGACATTTACACCACTGATTTACACCACTTTGCCTTTCACCGCCTCATATATCAAATTGTTATACCACTATATTACAAACCACTGTCCACATTGCTAAACCCAAGTGTTACATATATTTTCATAGATATAATTGAGTGATCATAAATTTTCTTTTCTGAATGTTACATTATTTTTTTTTATTATTTAGATCTACTGATAAAATATAAAAAATAAAGAATTTTTTTTCTTTGACCTGGATTTGCTATTGAGGAAATTTGGAAACCTCTCGACTTATTACGGAAGCGAAAGAAAGAGGTTTATATGTCTAAAATTTGGATCAGCAGGTGTTGGGTTTCTTCCAAAATGGTAACATTCTCAGACACTCGGCTACTTTTAAAACCTACTTTTCAAGCCTGTAAAATGACTAATCATTAGAATTGTTAAGCATGCAAAGGTAAAACAATTAAATTTCGGTATAAAATTACTATATATTCCATACATTCATTTTTCTATGAAACGCCATAAAAAAAAAATTTAAGTGTTTTATTCCGAGAGTGAAACTTTCTATGCGAGATCGAAGAAATAGACATGGTCTAAAGAAATATTATATGTAGGGAGCGAATATAAAAGTTATTAGGGTACGTTTGAAAGAGATGATTGAGACTGTTTTAAGTGACATCAGGACTGTGAAATTTATTAGGTATTGTGGCATCACAGTAAGTTTTTAAGGCTAATCTCTGAGGTATTATTAAAATTAGTATTTCTGAATCCATGACTAAGAAAGACAGAGTCCTAATTAAAATGTAAAGGCCAATTTTAAAACTACGCTCCCAGACCCATGGTCTCAACAAGTGCTCCTAAAAAACACGTCTGATCGGGCTGGATGTTACATGCCAATCTCCCCGAAAAACACAGAGTCTCTCTCTACCCCTCTGCTTCAAAAATTCGGTGGTGGCCTCCTTCTTAGAAATTGTTTTCCTAAACCATGATGTCGGCAGATTATCGGCTGACAGCTCTACTTAACGCCGAAACTTTATTACATTCCAGTGACAAAGTCGCATAGAGCTATCGCTAAGAAAGACAGCTTTACGACGATGGTGGGAGACGCTTCTTTGAGAACCCGATATACATGGGCTTAACATTCAGGCCAAAACTCTAGTGGCATTTCTTGGTATTGTGGCGTCACTGTAAATAGGTAAGGTGATTCTCTCTGAGGCGTTGCTAAAAATTACTACTATGGGATCCATAACAAAGAAAGACAGAATTCTAATTAAAAGCGAAAGCCAATTTTTTACAACAGAATCGCCGGGTACTTCAGCTACAATTACAACGTTTGAACAGGACAACGTCTGTCGGGTCCGCTAGTATATATATATATATATATATATATATATATATATATATATATATTATATATAATATATATATATATATATATAATGTCAAAATATTGACTCATTTTGGTACTTTTCTGTTTAACTGTTTACTGCTTGCACAAGCGATACAGACTGGGTGTTTGGCACGCTGCCAAAATTATAACTTGTGACGCAGGACATTTACACCACTGATTTACACCACTTTGCCTTTCACCGCCTCATATATCAAATTGTTATACCACTATATTACAAACCACTGTCCACATTGCTAAACCCAAGTGTTACATATATTTTCATAGATATAATTGAGTGATCATAAATTTTCTTTTCTGAATGTTACATTATTTTTTTTTATTATTTAGATCTACTGATAAAATATAAAAAATAAAGAATTTTTTTTCTTTGACCTGGATTTGCTATTGAGGAAATTTGGAAACCTCTCGACTTATTACGGAAGCGAAAGAAAGAGGTTTATATGTCTAAAATTTGGATCAGCAGGTGTTGGGTTTCTTCCAAAATGGTAACATTCTCAGACACTCGGCTACTTTTAAAACCTACTTTTCAAGCCTGTAAAATGACTAATCATTAGAATTGTTAAGCATGCAAAGGTAAAACAATTAAATTTCGGTATAAAATTACTATATATTCCATACATTCATTTTTCTATGAAACGCCATAAAAAAAAAATTTAAGTGTTTTATTCCGAGAGTGAAACTTTCTATGCGAGATCGAAGAAATAGACATGGTCTAAAGAAATATTATATGTAGGGAGCGAATATAAAAGTTATTAGGGTACGTTTGAAAGAGATGATTGAGACTGTTTTAAGTGACATCAGGACTGTGAAATTTATTAGGTATTGTGGCATCACAGTAAGTTTTTAAGGCTAATCTCTGAGGTATTATTAAAATTAGTATTTCTGAATCCATGACTAAGAAAGACAGAGTCCTAATTAAAATGTAAAGGCCAATTTTAAAACTACGCTCCCAGACCCATGGTCTCAACAAGTGCTCCTAAAAAACACGTCTGATCGGGCTGGATGTTACATGCCAATCTCCCCGAAAAACACAGAGTCTCTCTCTACCCCTCTGCTTCAAAAATTCGGTGGTGGCCTCCTTCTTAGAAATTGTTTTCCTAAACCATGATGTCGGCAGATTATCGGCTGACAGCTCTACTTAACGCCGAAACTTTATTACATTCCAGTGACAAAGTCGCATAGAGCTATCGCTAAGAAAGACAGCTTTACGACGATGGTGGGAGACGCTTCTTTGAGAACCCGATATACATGGGCTTAACATTCAGGCCAAAACTCTAGTGGCATTTCTTGGTATTGTGGCGTCACTGTAAATAGGTAAGGTGATTCTCTCTGAGGCGTTGCTAAAAATTACTACTATGGGATCCATAACAAAGAAAGACAGAATTCTAATTAAAAGCGAAAGCCAATTTTTTACAACAGAATCGCCGGGTACTTCAGCTACAATTACAACGTTTGAACAGGACAACGTCTGTCGGGTCCGCTAGTATATATATATATATATATATATACATATATATATATATATATATATATATATATATATATATATATATATTATATATAATATATATATATATATATATAATGTCAAAATATTGACTCATTTTGGTACTTTTCTGTTTAACTGTTTACTGCTTGCACAAGCGATACAGACTGGGTGTTTGGCACGCTGCCAAAATTATAACTTGTGACGCAGGACATCTGAAATTTTGCTTTCCGGGGGGACCGATATGGAGGAACGTAATCCTAAGTTAAAACTATTAAATATGTTTTACTAAAGGATTGAAGATCCTCGGGTTGCTCCAATTGGTCGGCAGATCTGTACTGTCCGTACGTCGCCCAGGCCCATACTAATCATAAACCGATCAGGGGAAATAAACCCTCGGATGCTGCTTGCAGCTATTACTACGCAGCGTCTGGTCTTCAGGTTTATCATGGCCGATACGTAAAAGCGGAGAGCACCGAGGTGGATTAGACGATTACTAAAGGATTGACTCATCCCTACATTCTTACAAAATAGAAGTATCACGTAGATTACTAAAAAGAAACTTAATATTCAGTAATTATACTGTACTACATCTAATGCATGTATCACATGCATATGAGGCGTTGAAAGGCAAAGTGGTGTAAGTCACATTTTCAACTTTTTTCATTTGAGGGCAAATAAATAATCTCCATGTTCAATTTATAGTGGAATTGTAAAAAGTTATAATTTGCAGCATTGTAATAATTGTTATGAATTATAATTTGTTCAATTTATAGTGGAATGTTTTGTAGATTTTGCAGTTAAACTCTTTTGACTTACGCCACTTGACTTACTGATTTACACCACTTTGCCTTTCACCGCCTCATATATCAAATTGTTATACCACTATATTACAAACCACTGTCCACATTGCTAAACCCAAGTGTTACATATATTTTCATAGATATAATTGAGTGATCATAAATTTTCTTTTCTGAATGTTACATTATTTTTTTTTATTATTTAGATCTACTGATAAAATATAAAAAATAAAGAATTTTTTTTCTTTGACCTGGATTTGCTATTGAGGAAATTTGGAAACCTCTCGACTTATTACGGAAGCGAAAGAAAGAGGTTTATATGTCTAAAATTTGGATCAGCAGGTGTTGGGTTTCTTCCAAAATGGTAACATTCTCAGACACTCGGCTACTTTTAAAACCTACTTTTCAAGCCTGTAAAATGACTAATCATTAGAATTGTTAAGCATGCAAAGGTAAAACAATTAAATTTCGGTATAAAATTACTATATATTCCATACATTCATTTTTCTATGAAACGCCATAAAAAAAAAATTTAAGTGTTTTATTCCGAGAGTGAAACTTTCTATGCGAGATCGAAGAAATAGACATGGTCTAAAGAAATATTATATGTAGGGAGCGAATATAAAAGTTATTAGGGTACGTTTGAAAGAGATGATTGAGACTGTTTTAAGTGACATCAGGACTGTGAAATTTATTAGGTATTGTGGCATCACAGTAAGTTTTTAAGGCTAATCTCTGAGGTATTATTAAAATTAGTATTTCTGAATCCATGACTAAGAAAGACAGAGTCCTAATTAAAATGTAAAGGCCAATTTTAAAACTACGCTCCCAGACCCATGGTCTCAACAAGTGCTCCTAAAAAACACGTCTGATCGGGCTGGATGTTACATGCCAATCTCCCCGAAAAACACAGAGTCTCTCTCTACCCCTCTGCTTCAAAAATTCGGTGGTGGCCTCCTTCTTAGAAATTGTTTTCCTAAACCATGATGTCGGCAGATTATCGGCTGACAGCTCTACTTAACGCCGAAACTTTATTACATTCCAGTGACAAAGTCGCATAGAGCTATCGCTAAGAAAGACAGCTTTACGACGATGGTGGGAGACGCTTCTTTGAGAACCCGATATACATGGGCTTAACATTCAGGCCAAAACTCTAGTGGCATTTCTTGGTATTGTGGCGTCACTGTAAATAGGTAAGGTGATTCTCTCTGAGGCGTTGCTAAAAATTACTACTATGGGATCCATAACAAAGAAAGACAGAATTCTAATTAAAAGCGAAAGCCAATTTTTTACAACAGAATCGCCGGGTACTTCAGCTACAATTACAACGTTTGAACAGGACAACGTCTGTCGGGTCCGCTAGTATATATATATATATATATATATATATATATATATATATATATATATATATATATATATATATATATATATATATATATATATATTATATATAATATATATATATATATATATAATGTCAAAATATTGACTCATTTTGGTACTTTTCTGTTTAACTGTTTACTGCTTGCACAAGCGATACAGACTGGGTGTTTGGCACGCTGCCAAAATTATAACTTGTGACGCAGGACATTTACACCACTGATTTACACCACTTTGCCTTTCACCGCCTCATATATCAAATTGTTATACCACTATATTACAAACCACTGTCCACATTGCTAAACCCAAGTGTTACATATATTTTCATAGATATAATTGAGTGATCATAAATTTTCTTTTCTGAATGTTACATTATTTTTTTTTATTATTTAGATCTACTGATAAAATATAAAAAATAAAGAATTTTTTTTCTTTGACCTGGATTTGCTATTGAGGAAATTTGGAAACCTCTCGACTTATTACGGAAGCGAAAGAAAGAGGTTTATATGTCTAAAATTTGGATCAGCAGGTGTTGGGTTTCTTCCAAAATGGTAACATTCTCAGACACTCGGCTACTTTTAAAACCTACTTTTCAAGCCTGTAAAATGACTAATCATTAGAATTGTTAAGCATGCAAAGGTAAAACAATTAAATTTCGGTATAAAATTACTATATATTCCATACATTCATTTTTCTATGAAACGCCATAAAAAAAAAATTTAAGTGTTTTATTCCGAGAGTGAAACTTTCTATGCGAGATCGAAGAAATAGACATGGTCTAAAGAAATATTATATGTAGGGAGCGAATATAAAAGTTATTAGGGTACGTTTGAAAGAGATGATTGAGACTGTTTTAAGTGACATCAGGACTGTGAAATTTATTAGGTATTGTGGCATCACAGTAAGTTTTTAAGGCTAATCTCTGAGGTATTATTAAAATTAGTATTTCTGAATCCATGACTAAGAAAGACAGAGTCCTAATTAAAATGTAAAGGCCAATTTTAAAACTACGCTCCCAGACCCATGGTCTCAACAAGTGCTCCTAAAAAACACGTCTGATCGGGCTGGATGTTACATGCCAATCTCCCCGAAAAACACAGAGTCTCTCTCTACCCCTCTGCTTCAAAAATTCGGTGGTGGCCTCCTTCTTAGAAATTGTTTTCCTAAACCATGATGTCGGCAGATTATCGGCTGACAGCTCTACTTAACGCCGAAACTTTATTACATTCCAGTGACAAAGTCGCATAGAGCTATCGCTAAGAAAGACAGCTTTACGACGATGGTGGGAGACGCTTCTTTGAGAACCCGATATACATGGGCTTAACATTCAGGCCAAAACTCTAGTGGCATTTCTTGGTATTGTGGCGTCACTGTAAATAGGTAAGGTGATTCTCTCTGAGGCGTTGCTAAAAATTACTACTATGGGATCCATAACAAAGAAAGACAGAATTCTAATTAAAAGCGAAAGCCAATTTTTTACAACAGAATCGCCGGGTACTTCAGCTACAATTACAACGTTTGAACAGGACAACGTCTGTCGGGTCCGCTAGTATATATATATATATATATATATATATATATATATATATATATATATATATATATATATATATATATATATATATATATATATATATATATATATTATATATAATATATATATATATATATAATGTCAAAATATTGACTCATTTTGGTACTTTTCTGTTTAACTGTTTACTGCTTGCACAAGCGATACAGACTGGGTGTTTGGCACGCTGCCAAAATTATAACTTGTGACGCAGGACATCTGAAATTTTGCTTTCCGGGGGGACCGATATGGAGGAACGTAATCCTAAGTTAAAACTATTAAATATGTTTTACTAAAGGATTGAAGATCCTCGGGTTGCTCCAATTGGTCGGCAGATCTGTACTGTCCGTACGTCGCCCAGGCCCATACTAATCATAAACCGATCAGGGGAAATAAACCCTCGGATGCTGCTTGCAGCTATTACTACGCAGCGTCTGGTCTTCAGGTTTATCATGGCCGATACGTAAAAGCGGAGAGCACCGAGGTGGATTAGACGATTACTAAAGGATTGACTCATCCCTACATTCTTACAAAATAGAAGTATCACGTAGATTACTAAAAAGAAACTTAATATTCAGTAATTATACTGTACTACATCTAATGCATGTATCACATGCATATGAGGCGTTGAAAGGCAAAGTGGTGTAAGTCACATTTTCAACTTTTTTCATTTGAGGGCAAATAAATAATCTCCATGTTCAATTTATAGTGGAATTGTAAAAAGTTATAATTTGCAGCATTGTAATAATTGTTATGAATTATAATTTGTTCAATTTATAGTGGAATGTTTTGTAGATTTTGCAGTTAAACTCTTTTGACTTACGCCACTTGACTTACTGATTTACACCACTTTGCCTTTCACCGCCTCATATATCAAATTGTTATACCACTATATTACAAACCACTGTCCACATTGTTAAACCCAAGTGTTACATATATTTTCATAGATATAATTGAGTGATCATAAATTTTCTTTTCTGAATGTTACATTATTTTTTTTTATTATTTAGATCTACTGATAAAATATAAAAAATAAAGAATTTTTTTTCTTTGACCTGGATTTGCTATTGAGGAAATTTGGAAACCTCTCGACTTATTACGGAAGCGAAAGAAAGAGGTTTATATGTCTAAAATTTGGATCAGCAGGTGTTGGGTTTCTTCCAAAATGGTAACATTCTCAGACACTCGGCTACTTTTAAAACCTACTTTTCAAGCCTGTAAAATGACTAATCATTAGAATTGTTAAGCATGCAAAGGTAAAACAATTAAATTTCGGTATAAAATTACTATATATTCCATACATTCATTTTTCTATGAAACGCCATAAAAAAAAAATTTAAGTGTTTTATTCCGAGAGTGAAACTTTCTATGCGAGATCGAAGAAATAGACATGGTCTAAAGAAATATTATATGTAGGGAGCGAATATAAAAGTTATTAGGGTACGTTTGAAAGAGATGATTGAGACTGTTTTAAGTGACATCAGGACTGTGAAATTTATTAGGTATTGTGGCATCACAGTAAGTTTTTAAGGCTAATCTCTGAGGTATTATTAAAATTAGTATTTCTGAATCCATGACTAAGAAAGACAGAGTCCTAATTAAAATGTAAAGGCCAATTTTAAAACTACGCTCCCAGACCCATGGTCTCAACAAGTGCTCCTAAAAAACACGTCTGATCGGGCTGGATGTTACATGCCAATCTCCCCGAAAAACACAGAGTCTCTCTCTACCCCTCTGCTTCAAAAATTCGGTGGTGGCCTCCTTCTTAGAAATTGTTTTCCTAAACCATGATGTCGGCAGATTATCGGCTGACAGCTCTACTTAACGCCGAAACTTTATTACATTCCAGTGACAAAGTCGCATAGAGCTATCGCTAAGAAAGACAGCTTTACGACGATGGTGGGAGACGCTTCTTTGAGAACCCGATATACATGGGCTTAACATTCAGGCCAAAACTCTAGTGGCATTTCTTGGTATTGTGGCGTCACTGTAAATAGGTAAGGTGATTCTCTCTGAGGCGTTGCTAAAAATTACTACTATGGGATCCATAACAAAGAAAGACAGAATTCTAATTAAAAGCGAAAGCCAATTTTTTACAACAGAAACTCAACAATTTATTAACAAAAAAATTAACATTTAAACAGTGCAACATATTCAATTAAAATCCCGTGCAGATTCACAACGTACGGAGCCTAAAACACACATCCGCACAGGCCGCGTTCTCTAGCGTCTCTCCTCAATGTCTGGATTTTCAGACGGGGTGGAGGGGCCAGCAGATTATCGGGTGACAGCTCTTCTTAGTCCGAAACTTTATCGCCCGCCGAATGTCACTCGCATGAAGTTATCGCTAAGAGAAAGACAGCTTTATCACGGGGGGTGAAACTATTTTCGGTTCTCCAAACAGTTCCCGCACCACTTGTTAGGGAAACCGCTCGATAAACACACAGCTGTGTTTCGTGAAATCTGTGAGGTCATGGAAAAAAATAACTCTATACTGGTAGTACGCTACAGTATCGTTGTTTAATCGCTCACGTGTTCAATAACGGTGGGAACTGGAAAAGGGTATTCCCCAAAAATATGCAGCTTGTCCGTGGGGTGTGAGAACGCACCCCCGTAAAGGCGTGACGTCACAGTATGATTAAAAATGCATTTAAGTGTATTTTTTCAAATGATTCCCTCATATCTCGATTCTTACAAAAGCATTTACGAGAAATTTTCTAAGGTAGTTCTGCAGGCAATTTGGCGATGCTGCTATCCGAAATAAATAGGTAAAGTCTCATTCTTTAAAACATATTAATCAAAATTAAAAAAAGTAAAGAAATGCGTGCGTCTTGGACCATTTTTCAAATAAATAATCACACAAAACGACCCCATTCGAAACCTAAATAAATAAAATTTATTTAGGTCCCCATTTTAAGTCTAATATTTTATAGGACATATATAAAATACAATGAAACTGAGATATATTATAATGGATTATCGATAGGACTTTTATGAGCATGAAATGATGTCCTGGAAGTAGACAAATTGCTCAGCTCTCTTAAATAGAACATATAACCTTCATTTAAAATGGATCAAGAGAATTTATTATGGCATTATTCATAAGGTATGTTTTTTACACACACACACACACATAAATATCTGGGATGTGTATAAGCGGTTTAAAAGTTTTCTGCCCAATAGTAAATTTTAATAATAAGTCTAACGGTAACTATTTATTTTGCATACTCTAGTCCGTAAAGATAGTAGTCCTTCCAGGAAGACATCCTTTTTGACTTCCGGTGTTGTGGTTGCTTGTACCGAAGCTCGACACGCGCCATTAAATACCTCCGTGTCTAGGCAGGATATGGGCACGTTAAATCCGTAGGCCGGAAAGTCCCTCTATGAGGTCAGAAAGGGTGGGGGAGGGGTACGATTCCCCGTAAGTCGCCCTTGGAAATGCTCGGTCAAAATTGAGGTGACAACTAGCTAGGACGGACTCCGACAATCGTGGTGCTATTTAAACTGGAACCGCACGTTTCAGCCAGAAGCCTATATGGACCTGGTTTGGAACTTTCAGCTACGGAGCATTTTAAACCACAACAACAACAGCAGGCATCCTTTTATTTTACTGATGGACTTTGTGACCTTTATATCTTTAAGTTGGAATTTTTTTGAAAACTGAGAAACGTTGCGTTTTGAAAACAGTTTGTCTGTTGTACTAAATTTAAATGTATTTTTTTGTTTGATTTTCCTACACCTAACAGATTTATTAATATTATAATAATTTAAATTTCCCTGTGAATATTTCATTCCTTGAATATTTTGTTTCCTGTGTATGTCATCTTTTTTCTAAATCATCCCGGTCATTTTAGTCTTTCTTGTGTTTTCTACAAATTATGACCTGGTCAAGATAATTTTATTTTGATCCAATTTATATTCTTCTGTTGCTTATATATATATATATATATATATATATATATATATATATATATATACAGTCGAACCTGCATATATCGAACTTCCCTAAATCGAAATTTTCTATATATCGAACTTTTAGCAAATCTCAACGTTCATTACATAGAAAAATTGTTTCTATATATCGAAAAAATCTCTATATATCGAAATTTTTTTCAAGACAAATTGGGAGATTTTATTCCACTTTAGAATAAAATCTCCCAATTTTCGGCGTTTGAAACAATACGCCGTGGACTTCAATTCGCGAAAAATGTCCCTGATGAAGTTTTTAGTGGACTGAAAAAATACGAACATTTCTTTGAACTTTCCGCAAAATTAACTGTTCATCAAGATATTCGAAGTTTTTTTTTTAAAGAATGCAACTGTGATCATTGTAACCACTGTCTGTATTATTGTGTTTTTTTTTAAAGATATGTAGTAATCAATAAATCTTTCATATTAATTCATTTTTTAGTTATTAACTTTCATTTAATGGGATTCGCATATAAATTAGAAATGGAGTTTGTAGGAGTTAATCACCTAGAAGCAATAGATGCATGCAAGGGTTGGAATAAGCAAGGAATACAACGCATTGACCTTACACATACATTTATTAGATAACCCAAATTTCAATTAACATGTCAGAACTATAGTATTGCAATCAGTTTGATATTAATAATTTTTACGTACACTACCCAGAAGCAGAGGCAAACTATAGAGTCAAATATGATTTTTAGAATCTAACGGGGAGGCACTTACTATAACGGATGTATGCAACGATGATCGTAGCATCGGCGACCGGGACCCAGTACCATCTCCAGTGTATGAACACGTTGGCGGTATATTGGCACTTCTCCACGGCTATATGGCAGACGAGAGCCTCCGACATCTAACTCTCAGGAACCCAATCTAAAAAAGCGTCTGCTTCCTCTTTTTTTTTTTGATTCCTCTCGTCCTTAGCGAAGCTGTTGTCCGTTTACAGGGGGCCATTCTAGCACGCCCCTCACTTTCATTGGGCAGTGGGCTGTTTCTCCTTCAGTGGTTCCTATCCCTAATTGGTCCTTTATTATACCGCCTCTGTCGCCTCTGTCCATATGCTATGTAGTACCTCCCCCCACATACGTTTATTTTGTAAAACAACTTTGATTCTTCTCCTCTGACGTTTTTACTGTAGGCCATAAAATAACGACCATCCATCTTGTAAAATATAAACTTCAGATCGCTATCACTGGCCACACCGACAGCTATTCTTCTATTTTTTCATTGTTTTACAATCCTGTATTTGCCCCTGCCTCTACATCCTTTATGATACATTCCTTATTGTCCACACACCGTGGGGAATTACACTATTTTCACTTCTACAGAGTTTCGTATACGAAAATTAGCTTTAATTTTTTTTAGGAGAATTATGATAAGACTAAGCTCAATTCTATATATCGAAATTTCTATATATCGAATTAAATTCGCGCAATTTGCTACTTCGATGTATGGAGGTTCGACTGTATATATATATATTCATTTTTTTTTTTGAAATTTGGTTTTGCTCTTGCAGGTTTTACTTGTTTTTGTTTGCTCCAAGTTTAATTCTTAGAACTTATTTTCATTGGTTCTGTACTTCTAGTATAACATCTGATATGTAAGAATAAACTGGATTACGTTGGTGAAAGCTCTTTAGAATGTATTTTCCTTGGTTCTTTACTTCTAGTATACCTTCTGATATGTATGAATGAACTGAATTGCGTTTGTGAAAAGTCCTTAGAATGTATTTTCGTTCGTTCTGTATTTCTAATATAACTTCTGATATGTATGAATGAACTGGATTACGTTGGTGAAAGGTTTAGTTTGGAGCACTACGGTCAATTCCTGCTACAGGGGGGCTAATTTGACCGAGACCTACTGCTTAGAGCCGATTCCGAACGGCTACAAACGTTCCATGCCAAGAGTGGGCCACATTGGTGAAAGGCCCTCACTACTTTGTTGTCCGTAAACCATAAAAATAAAATCTGTAGTTGGAAGATTCGATTATAAGTTTATCCAGTTTGGTATAATGCAGTGGTGCGCAAACTATTTCCGACCGCGACCCGCTGTCTCTAAAATAAAAAAGAACTGTCGACCCTAATGAAAATTTTTCTTTAAGTGGCAGTTTTCATTTTTTTTTCTTTTGATTAGGAAAATGTTAACAAAAAGCTATAAGGACATTTTACAAACTATTTTAAAAATCAATGATCTGGAGATTTTGGATACATAGATTATCTACTGAGCAAAATGTCTTTGTCGAGTTCAACGTTTGCTGCTGTTGATAAATCTCACGTGCCCAAAGATTCATGTTTAAAAATTAATATATTTTTGTATTTCAATTAGGTAAAAATGAACGAGCATTAACCTTTAGCTTACGGGGCCTATTTTTCCAATTCCCACTTTAGAATGGGAAAATTCATAACCCCCCCCCCTTCGTAAGAACAGCCATTTAAGGATATATATATACAGTCGAACCTCCATTTATCGAAGTAGCAAATTGCGCTAAAAAAATTCGATATATAGAAATTTCGATATATAGAATTGAGCTTAGTTTTATCATAATTATTCTAAAAAAATTAAAGCTAATTTTCGTATACGAAACTCCATTTCTAATTTATATGCGAATCCCTTTAAATGAAAGTTAATAACTGAAAAATGAATTAATATAAAAGATTTATTGATTACTACATATCTTTAAAAAAAAACAATAGTGCAGACAGTGGTTACAATGATCACAGTTACATTCTTAAAAAAAAACTACTAATATCTTGCTGAACAGTTAGTTTTGCGGAAAGTTCAAAGAAATGTTCGTATTTACTCAGTCCACTAAAAACTTCACCAAGAACATTTTCCGCGAATTGAAATGCACGACGTATTGTTTCAAATGCCAAAAATTGGGAGATTTTATTCTAAAGTGGAATAAAATCTCCCAATTTGTCTTTAAAAAAATTTCGATATATAGAGATTTTTTCGATATATAGAAAACATTTTTCTATGTAATGAACATTGAGATTTGCTAAAAGTTCGATATATAGAAAATTTCGATATAGGGAAGTTCGATATATGGAGGTTCGACTGTATATATATATATATATATATATATATATATATATATATATATATATATATATATATATATATATATATATATATATATATATATATATATATACACACGTACTTCACATAGTATACATATATACATGTTATCCCACCCCATATGAAAAAGGTTAAAATTTAAAAATGCAGTACTTTAAAAGTGCAGAAAAACCTCGTTTATCCGACCCTCGTTAATATGGACCTCCGGATAAACCGGATAAGATTTCTAGATATTTTTTTTATTTCATGTTCACATTAGATAATTTTTAACTAATGATAGCAAGAACGTAACTACAAGTTCGCCAGATATTCGCTTTATAGTTTGATGTACAGTCCTGCATAGATTGTACAAGAAATTACTGTAATAAAATGCTCTCTGTTGAGTTTAAGAAAGCTTTACTAGAGTGTCATAGGACGTTGACGTGGATTGACTCAAAAAAGTTATTTTTATATTTTTTAATGTCTTGTAAACAATGCTATGTAATTTTGTTACAAAACCTAGTTTTTATCGTAATAAACGGTCTGCTGAGTTAAGGATTTTGTATTGCTTATTATCCATAGTACCCGGATTATACGGATTGCCTATGGTCCTAGTCAGTCCGGATAAGCTAGGTTTTACTGCATAAGCTTCCTATTAAAACATTGAAAATTATAAACTTCATTAAATTTATAACAAAAATAGAAAAAAATTAACGAGAAGCTTGATCCTGGACTTTAAATAATAATTTTTAAATATATGGTGAAATGTTTGAGAATAAATTTTATAAATTTACTTCAAAATGTCCGTGATCCCTCCCATTTTTTTTACCCCACGTCCCTCTGGGGGTCATGACCCGAAATTGCCTATCACTGGTATAATATATAGGAACTTACCCAAACTGGAAAGTTGCTGGTTATATAGACATACTCTAAAATATTTTAGACTGTTAATAAAATCTCTGATTTTTTAAACAATAAACCATACTTACTCGCTTTTGAATCTCTGAAGTGTCAGTTAAAATATATATTCTGTTTTTACAACAAAGTTTATCATATTTAATCTCTTCAAATTTCAGCGGTTTTGTGGAAATGATCACTAGTCCCTCGGAAATGTGTCAAAACATGTCAGAATTTGAAATCGTTGTGGCTGACATTTGGATCGACACCGTTTTCTCGGGGTTTTCCAGTTTTTTGACGCAAATTGGAAGAACTTTCGTTTAGAAAGTCTTCTACATAAATCATTATTTTTATTTGTCGTATCGCTCTAATGATACTCTCTAAAACTGTTTCTTTCCCCAGCCACTCCCTCCGTTAGATTTCTGCTATGTTCCAGAAAACATTTCTGTAATAATATATGTACATTGATTTGTATTTTTAAGTGTATGGGCGCCTTCCAGGGGTGATCTCCAAAATTAGAGGCCGATCTTCTACCAAATGAATTAAAAGGGCGATGCGAGTGTCATTTCCTGGGAGTATTTCTGAAATATTTCCCCCTTTTTTTCTGAGACCGACGACACTGTGCTGAACTGGATTAATTTTTGTTTACAGTCGAACCTCCATATATCGAAGTAGCAAATTACCGGAAAAAATTCGATATATAGAATTGAGCTTAGTTTTATCCTAATTCTACTAAAAAAAATCAAAACTAATTTTCGTATACGAAACTCCATTTCTAATTTATATGCGAATTACATTAAATGAAAGTTAATAACTAAAAATGAATTAATATGAAAGATTCATTGAGTACTACATACCTTTAAAAAAACTATAATCCAGGCAGTGGTTACAATAATCACAGTTACATTGTTTAAAAAAAACTACGAATATCATGCTGAACAGCTAGTTTTGCGGAAAGTTCAAAGAAATGTTTGTATTTATTCAGTCCACTAAAAACTTAATTTGGGACATTTTCCGCGAATTGAATTCCACGATATATTGTTTCAAATGCCAAAAATTGGGAGATTTTATTCTAAAGTGGAATAAAATCTCACAATTTGTCTTGAAAAAAATTTCGATATATAGAGATATTTTCGATATATAGAAACAATTTCTCTATGTATTGAACATGGAGATTTGCTAAGAGTTCGATATATAGAAAATTTCGATATGTGGAAGTTCGATATATGGAGGTTCGACTGTATTAATTATTTTGTTTTCAGCTGCGTTTAGTTTTTTTTTTTTTTACATTGGATAAAATGTTATGATTGACTGACATTTCATAACAGTTCTTATCAACGGTTGGGTTCCATTGTACCATTTTTTCCCTGTCTTATTATAAAAGAATTTTGGCTGTCATAGTACATTTACATGTTAAAAATTTTATATGTTTAATATAAAGGAAAAGTTATACCCATGAAGCTTTAACTAAAATTTCATTATAGTTCAAATGTTAGTAAAATTATTATTTGAAACTAATTCTTAAAAGCTATTCCCACATAAAAGTAAATATGTTTGCTAACAATAAATATTCTCCTGAGAGAATAAACCACGAAAAATTTGTCTTATAAGAATACTAGTTGGTACCCGTCAAAATATGACGTCTAGATAGCAAATAAATGTACTAATACACAAATTATACTCAACACATCGTTGCCAAATGTTGAAAATCATAATAATGCGCAGAAACAAATTAATTTGTTTAAGCGGCCTCGTACTTAGTGACTATCTAAAGCCAAATTTAAAATTGTCATTGAGCATGCACAGAAGGCAATTTTTTTAATTGTAAATTATCGCTAATTAAATAGAGCGAAATAAACAATTTCCATCAGGTTTAATCTTATATTTCACAAACACAATTATTATAAAAATAAAAATGGCAAAGAGAGATCTAGAGAGACTCCTCGGAATAAACGTCTTTATCATTAAAACATGTCACTCAGCATGCGCAGAAACAGTGAGTTTCTAAAGCCAGATTTAAACATGCCACTGAGCATGCGCAGAAATCAGTTTTTAATTGTAAATCATCGCTCATTAATAGAAATTGCGGTCACAAAAACCAAATTTGACAAATCTACAGATTACAATCTTTTATTTAAGACAAAAATGAAGTAAATGAATGCAGTAGTTTTCTATCACGGACTGCCCAAAGAATGGGCTTAGAAACTTAAATATATAGATTCTTTTCATTATAAAATTTCTGTAATTGTACTAATTAAAAGTACGTTAAGGTCTCGAGGTAGCCTTGTTGTAGAGCACTGGCTTTCATTGCTGAGGGTGCTCGGATCGAACCCCGACGCGCGCCATTAAATACCGCAATGTCTAGGCCAGATAGGGAACGTTAAATCCGTAGGTCGGAAAGTCCCTCTATGAGGTCAGAGAAGGTAGGAGAGGGTACGATCCTCCAGATGTCGCCCTTGGGGTGCTCGGTCAAAATTGAGGCGGCAGCGTGCTAAGACGAACACCGACCCTTGTGGTGCTATATAAACCGGAGCCGCACACTTCAGCCCGAAGCTTATATGCACCTGGTATAGAATTTCCAGCCACGGGTGCGTTAGAAACAATAACAACACCACCAAAGGTATATTAAATACTAGCTGAAAACCCGCGCTTCGCTACGGAGTACATTCAAATTAAATACAGCGGTAAATGTATGCAATTAATGCCAAAAAAAAAATAAATATATATATTTATAATAAATGAGACGATCAATATATACATTTGATGTAAAAAAATATTTATATATATATATTTATAAAAAAATCATAAGGAATATTTATTTTTTTAGGATAATATCCAATCGTTTGCTGCATTAGAAAGAAAAATTTTTTTTTTGTCTATTTATTTGTTACGCACGTGACGATAAATTTATTGAAAGTACCAGAAAAAGAAATCACGTGATCAGCATTTAATAAATTAAATTCTAAAAATTAATTTTTAAAAATTCACCAAAAATCAGGAAATGGAGGTTAAAATTCGAAAAAAATTTCATTTTGAAGGAATTTTTATGATCTTTCTCGTGATAGAGTATTTTATAACCCTCAATGTATTATTTTAAATGCAAACGTAAAAAAAGTTTAAAAAACAGCTTAAAAATTTAATTTAAAAAAATATAAGAAGAATTTTTGAAAAATCTTTCTTAGGGCACCCCTACACTATTAGAAGAATCTCCATGCAAAATTTCAGCCCTTTAGGTCCAGCGGTTTGGTCTGTGCGTTGTATGTCAGTCAGTCAGTCAGTCAGTGAATGAATGAGTCAGTTACGGAACTGTTTTATATATATAGATTAAAATTTAAATATCTTGAATTTCTTTTGATTTAGGAAAATTCGTAGATAGGATGTGTTTAAAATTTAAATAATGTCATCTTATGACTTCATTTTTTAAAGATTACTATAACTCCCTTGCTTAAATTTGTTGGATGTAAGAAAGCGAGTTGGAGTAAGGCTCTTTACTTAAAACTTTTACATCAAACTTTGAAAATTACTCCTCTTCGGCTGGTATTCACAGTATTTCAAATTATTTAATTTGTAAATTTACTATGTTTCCTCTTGGATCCCAAGTAAACATCTCTCCCAAATGAAAATAAATTGTTTTGTAATAGAAACCTCTACTTTGATATTTTCGTTTCCCCAGGAGATTTTAAGTACAGTATCATATATTTTATACATTCTTTAAGAAAGATATATTTTACAAGACTTTTTAGTCGGCATTTCTTAGTAAGCATTATATTCTATGTTTGAAGTTCGTGCTTTCATTTTTTTCAAAAGTTTTTTTTTTTTCTTCTGGACGAGAGAGAAATTTTAAAACCCATTGAAATCATTTGTATGTTGGAATTTTTGGTTATAGATAAATATTTTTTACTTGATTAGAAATCCTAAGAACTGATAGAAACTCTTAATTTTATAATAGTAAAGATTTATTATTTATTTATTTATTAAGATTGGGTTATAATACATGGCTTCTTGGATTTCAAAATATTTTATTTTAAATTTACCGCAAATATTTTCATACTTCTGACGAATGTTTTCTTTTGCTTTTACATAAAAGAGCAAGAAGTTTTTAAGATTGAAAAAAAAAATATACTTTGTTGCTAAGCTAATGTTACTAATGATTCCATATTACTGCTCGTGATATTATACTATTAAATATTACATATATTAACCTTTTCTTTACGGGCTGGGATAGTATGTAACCCAAGAATACGGGTCCAAGAATGAATGAATATACATATATAAATAAAATTCTTTGAAAAATATAAGGTGTCGTTTAAATAGTGGATTAGAAAGTTTTAAAACTTAGAAAATTTACTTTTTGCCCATTCAAATTATACAAATAGTCTTTATATTTTTAAAGAGGTAATCAGGATATTAAAACCTTACTGGTTAGATCTAAATTTTAGAATAGTAATGCCTTAGTTTTTATTCGTATCTGCATACAAGATTTACTAGAAAAATTTCTTGTAAGATTCTATATGTAAGGAGGTCAGTCATAATAATAAAGTTTCAATCTAAAATGGAATGAATGAATTGTAAAACAATTTTTATTTCATGTGAGTTTTAAATACTTGGTTGAGTTTAGGTTTACACAATTTAGTTTTATGGCCCTAATCCTAAATTTCTTGAATTCTGTAAAATTAACTTCATTTTTTTTCATTATAAATTGACTAATTTGGAATGGATTCAAGGCTTTGTTCTTACTAACTCTGTCGAAGTCTTCAAAGTACAATAATACATCCAATAAGTTGAATGTGTATAAATTTTGTCGTTATAACTATTCGCCTCAGTTACAAGCATGTGCAACATTTACATTCCACCATACTCCTATATTTAGTGTTAAATATAAAGAAGTAAACTGCATTAACATCGGCGTTAGTGAAGGGGTGAGCATAAGGGCATTAAATTTTCAACAATAAACTGGAAGTATTCACATGATATTAGTTTTAATATTCTTTGTTCGCGATTTCCATTTTTTCTTTATTTATTCGCTATTTTGAAATTCACTCATCAGTAAAACTGGAAAGTTAATTAGAAACTAAGTCTAAGGTGAATGAAAAAACACTTCCAAAACGCGTCTGTTCCCTCATATTCTATCAGTTTTCTAAACTGTTAAAGTATCAGAGAATCTTTAGAATTATAAACATAGTAGCATTATTTCCCGGCGTTGCCAGGGTAGATATATAGATATAAAATATTTCATGCATTCCATCAAAAAAATACTGGGCTGCACTCCCGCTCTTCATGTTCAGCTGGCCAGACAGAATGCGCTTAGCACGTTTCTACTGAAATGATATACAAACAATAAGAAAGAAAGAAACTTTGAGCCTGCGGACCGTCGTCTGATTTTAAGGTCATTCCCAACCCTCTTTCTCCCGCGCATTGGAATTTGATTCCCGCGCATTGGTCCCCCCCCCTCCGTCATCCTCAAACCACCCCTCTTAACGCAGCTGGTCGAGGGGAATTCACAGGGGGTAGACGCACCTCTATCGGGCACAAAACACATTAAAAAATTAATTAAAAAAAACTAATTGGGCCCCAACTAATTGGGTTTTTCCTGATTGAAGTTTCTCGGGTCCAAAACATTAACTGTGCCGAATTTGGTCCCGGTGGGTGAAACAGTCTATGATTCTATAGCGGACAAACAAACAGACAAGCTCTTTTATATATATAGATAAAGGACGAAAATTAACCAGCTATGACGTACCCATTACTGTATATCTATCTTTTGAAAGTTACAGAGAGCTTTTATTTTTGGCATAGTTTAATGAAGCAAGTTAAGAATAATAATATGTATGATTATATTATGAAACAAGACAGCTTAAACTGTGTTTAATCATATTTGTTAATTATTAATGAAACATAATTACATGAAGAGTAGAGGTTGGAAAGGCACAAATGGGTTATTTAAGAAGATTTCAGTCTTTCTACCTGCTTAACGTAAGGTAGAATCTACTGTTTAACATGCTCACAGAATTAACAGAATATTGAACTTGGATTCACAAAAGATTGTTTCAAATGTAATATTAAAGGAACCTCACTGATGATATTTAAGGGTTGTGAATTACTTCACCAGAGAAAGGACTATTATAGATGTACTCGTTCGTAAAGTATGGTACATGCTAATCATTACGTAAATCATACTTCAAAAAAAAGAGGAAAATATATTCATTTTAAGATTTTTTTAAAATTTAATCTTTGATATAATAATATTTTGCAATTTTAACAACTTACATTTGTACCTTTTTCACAAATATATTTTCAAAAGTTATTTCTAAAATTAATAATTAAAATTTGCAAACAAAAACAGCACGTCAATCCTTGAAAATTTTTTAAGACTGCGGGTTGATTTTATTTGAAGCCTATAAAATTACTTTGCTTTGATTCCAGACGCAAAAATTTGTTAAAATATAATTTAGTTGTAATTTATAAATATGTATAAATTATTATATGTTTTTATTGTTTAAAGTGCTAGAAATTGAAATCCCTATGTATCAGTTACTGAGAAATTAAAAATACAATAGCTTACTCACAATTGTATAAAATTATTTTTTTTTGCTGGCAAAAATGGGGAAAATGCATTAAACCTTCGATTTTTTTTTACTAACTCATAATGAATTAATTTTTTGCAGTTTTGTGCTACTAAGTTACTATTCCCTCATGTAGTCAGTCATGTAGTCAGTCATCTAATTATTTCAAATGAAATAATTAGATGATTTATAAAATATTCAGAAATCCAACGCCGTGTTTAGCAAACAATTAAGTTGTGTAATCCTAAATTTTAATTTCAATGGAGGGGAGTTTTTTTAGTTATATCTGCATTATAAATAAAACTACTAACACGGAATAAAACGGACATTTCATTGTTACTATCTTACATAATTTATATGAGAAAATTTTAAATCAATTACATTTTTAAATATTTTTAATATTAGTAGTTCGGACTTGGACTGAATAGTCTACATAGTTTATGCTTTTCCAAATGTATATATTGTCTTGCTTTTACATTATATAGAAATTTTTCTTGGTTAGTATAGAGATATATTCTGCAAATAACGTTTAAGTTAACAAGGGACCTTCAATCTCGAGTTTTTTAATATTCAGTTTTCAATTCTATATAAAAACTGAGAATAATAAATATCCTTTTCTGTTGCATTTAACATCCTTAGAACTAAAAATAAGGATTTTGGCAGAATAAAGCCTGTTTTTTCATTTTTTTTTTCAAAAATGCTTAACTTTTTTCAAAATGCTGCATGCGTATACAATATCATTTAAAAACCTTAATCTTTTTAATATAAGTTTACCATATTTACATAAACATAATTGTGCATTGAATTTTTTTTTATATGAGTCTTAAATATTTTTTTAATCCTTCTGTTACTTTTTATGTGTTTGTTTTTGTCATGGTCTATCAATTTGAAAAATCTGTTTGGTTTCAAAGAACTATGCACAGTTTTATGATAAACATTTTCATTTACAATCCTAAGAAATTTGGAAGAAATCAGAAGAAAATGAATGCGCGTGGAGCATTTTGAAAAATTCTAACATTTTTGATGATTTTTTTAAAAAACAGGTAGCATTCTTGCACAAAATCCTTATTCGTGAATTTTAAATGTCTTTAATGTAGTGGGAAAGACTATTAATTGCACTTATGTGGTATATAGAGAAGAATATTGATAATTTAAGATAAACGAGGATAAAGGTCCGTTGTCCCCTTAATATGCTACTTAAGGGGATTTATTAAAAGCAATTTTTTAATTTTATTAGATAATGGAATAATTACAAGATTAAAAGAGCTTTTTATATACCATGTTTTTAAATTTCCTGTTCAATCATATAAACTTGACAATTCTATGTATTAATAAATACTTAAAAAAATTTTTTTGATGAATTATCCCATCAACATGAAAGAAAATGAAGTTAATTGGAAGTTAACTCGCGTTTAACTTTTCGTTCCCGTCCCAGCCGATAGATGGTTGCACCAGTCTACAAAACAAAATTCACTGAAAATGAATTCAATACTATTTAAATATGGCTAAAAGTATTAAAATAATGCATTGTCCTCGTGTTTTGAGCTATTCTAAAAGTTTCAAATGCCTAGCTAGTCGGGAAGTTAGTTAAAAATCGATTGCAAGATTTGTACTGGACAAACACACACACAAACAAGAAAGCGAGTTAATAAAAACATGGTAAAAATGCTTCTAGTCGAAAATAACCCAAAATTAATAAATTAGCCTTAAATACATTTCCGTATAAGTGTACAAAAGCAGTTCGTGAAGCAATCACCGCAGTAACATTGCAAATGAGATCAAAAGAATTGTACATGGACGTTATTACCCACAAATTATGTCTCGGACGTACAGAGAAACTAACATTCTGATCACCATTCTGGTTTCACCATTCTGATCACCATTCTGGTTTCACCATTCTGATCACCATTCTGGTCTAATTTAAGATAAACGAGGATAAATGTCCCTTGTCCCGTTAATATGCTACTTAAGGGAATTTATTAAAAGCAATTTTTTTATTTTATTAGAGAGTGGAAAAATGTTTCCTACTGGTATGGATTTTGTGAAATTTTGTTTTTTTTTGTGTGTAATAAAAATGACGTCACTTACCTTCGCACATTCCGAGTTATACAATTCCGTACATTTGCTAACTTCGACATCAACAAACTGAGATAGCATCCTTTTCTGTCGTCTCCTTCCACAAAATACAACGTTCTGACACCAGGAGCTGTCACTTTTGGCTTTCACTTCCGTCCTGCTTTTGCGGAAGAGCTGCTTTGAATTTCTTTTAGGTTGCTGTATTGTTGGGGAGACAGAAGAACCCCCAGGCAAGGAGGCAGTCCAACCTTCATCAGTAGCGGCCATTCTGACAGATTTGTTATCTATCAGCTTGAAAACGAAGTCTGTGATCAGTTAAGTTCCGGGCAAAAGCTTAGAAGATTGTCGAACAGAATATCAAAAAAGAATTTGTGTAGTTACGGCGCTTTTAAGTTAGATGACCTGAATTGGTCTCTTCTTAAAAAATATTTTCTCAGTAAATATTTGTCATTCAATATAATGCGGGATATTTTGATGATTTTTATTTATTGCATTACAAAATATGTGAGTGTTAGTTAACTGTGAGTCACAAAAAGTGGATATGTTAATATTTCTTCACAAAGCGGCATTTCGCGTGGCATTTCAATGGTAAAGTGCTATACTTTGATTCTAAAGGGATCTCAATGTTTAACAATGCAAGCAATAAAAACACTAGTAACATTAACTTTCATCAACCAATTATTTCTTTCTTAAAGATCTCAAATTTCATATGATTATTTGCTTCTTTAATTGCGCTGGTGTACAATAACAATCTCTTAAAAAAGTTTTTTTAAATATTGCGCTGTAAGTTATAGGAAAATTTTGTTTGTATTTGGCACTTCAGCAATTTGCATTATAAACGAGTAAATGCTCTAACCGAGTCAAGAACGAAATAAACTGAAACGAAATACCTTTAAAAATTTAATTTATGACACATTTTACTTTGATCGATAGTTTGAATTAAGCTTTCTTTTTTTTCTATTAAAGAAATTTAGAAATCAGTTTGGACAGGTAAAATCCACTTTAGATTAAAAAATATGGTAACTTAAATTATATAGATCAGTGAAAAATTAAACACCCTTTAGCTCTTTTTAAATGAAAATGGGAAAATATTTATTAATTAAAAAGTTTCTGTATTGTAAAATTCTTTATACAGTTCCCTTAATTTCCTTAAAGCTCGTATTTGACTATTCAGTTGAATAGATGTACTTTGCTGTAAATTGATGATACATATTAAATGCACTTAGGTTTTTATATATATATCATTATGTTAAAATTTTAGCGTGAACTCATTCTAAAATGTGATTTTAATTCTTCTATTAAAATATTTAGAAATACGTATAATTTAAATTTGCTATACACTTACTTATTTATATTTATTTTTTATCGTTAATAAAAATGATATTTTTAATATTTTCTGTTAGAAATGTTAACTTCATGCTATTTCACGTTTTGATTGATTATGTTTAAAAGTTCATTGAGAAAACTAAAAGCTAAAACGATTTCATGATAAAACTACCATTATAGTTATACATCGTTGATTTAATAAAATCTGCCAAATGTGAAGGTGTAGTCCGGAAATTAGAAATACTGGATTACAAGGAACAATGAATACTTGCTCCAAATTAACTTAATTGTATTTCCTTCTTGTCGAACTTTTTATATCTCAGTTCTCATTTCCGTCAATAAAGGATAAAAAAAATAAATCAGATTACTTTAGATTCTAACAGAAAAAAATATGAAGTCTTCATTTTGTGCCATTAAAATATATTTGATTCCTACCGGAAATTTATAAAGAAAAATAAAATTTGAGGGAGGGAAAAAAATGTTAAAACTTTACGGTTTTAATTAACCTTTAATAATTTTACGAAGAATATATTACTGGTATGTATTAAGTAAAAAGGATTAAAAATTTTAATTTCAGAATTATAATTTTTTCTATTCAATTTTCATTTTAATTGAAAGAAACAAATTTAATTATACATTCTACATGTGTTATAAACTTCTTAAGAATAAACAGTCGTAAAATTTTACATATAAAGTTTCTATGATACAAACAGCTAAACTTTTTAAATATTATAAAAAAGGATTTATAAACTCGGGATATTAGGTCTCGAATTTTATGAGACGTCACTTCTGGTAGAAAGGTGTTTTAATGTCATAATTTTAAAATTTTATTTGTTTATGCCCTAATAACAATTTTTCACTGAAAACATGAATCTTAAGATATTACAAGACAAACTGATAACTTTTGTTTCTAACGGTTGACCGTAATAATTATAAAAGAAAAATATTGTTTGATAAAATTAAGTTACAGGTAAAGATATTAATTTTTATAGAATGTTTGCCATTTCTTAAATGCATTGTATTAAACTTAATGTATAGTATTAGTATAATTAAATGCAATTGAAAATACCTCTTGCTCCTCTTTTACCGCATTATTACAATATTTTCATTTTTAATTATTTCTCACGTGTGGTACCAAACAAGCACCCACATGCTTGATTTCTTCACAAAACCGCCACACATGCACAGCATCATTCCACTTAGCATCCTTTGCACTTTGCGGCGATACATTGCATAACAAATTCTTGCGAGTTCCGAATCGAGAACAACGAAAATGTGACTGGACACGCGAGCGGAGGTTTCTGGGCAGCGAGTGGTGAGATAGAAGCTTAGGTTTCGGTTAAATTTTTCAAAACAAGTACTAGGTGGCACTGTGACACAGTGAGATAGGGGGTTACCAGAAACCTTTGTTTATCGCTCTTTTTGGCACATTTTCTACTTCGTGGGAAATGTATCACCTGGGGTAAATCAACTGGGCGGTCTCACAGTTTCGGAGAGGATTCCATTTGCTTAAGCGCTACTTATTTGTTGAACATCAAGTGCGATAATTTCCACTGACCCTGATTAAGATTATCCAGAATTTCTAGGGGAACTACAGGGTGTCTTTATACATAATTTGCATTTCGAGCAAACGCGGTTGATTCATGTAATTTGCTTTTGTTTTAAATGTATAACTTTTAATGGAAAATTGTACTATAAGTTCAGAGTTGAAAAAAAAAATTATCCTTACTTACTTTGTTCAAAAGGGCACACAAAAAAGAATTTTTTTTAAAACTGGATTTAAATCATATATATTGATATTCATTTCATAAAGCCAAATTATCCTAAAAAATCCCTCCTAAGAATTTGAATTTTGTAGGTAATATAACAGACTTTTTTCAGAAGCAATGAAGTAACAGCGTTATGTGTTCAATTAGTTTCGTATATACGTTCTTGTGTTCCTGAATTTCGACTTGTTCACCGCATCTTATAAAAGATGAAAACTGGATTTAAATCATATATATTGATATTCATTTCATAAAGCCAAATTATCCTAAAAAATCCCTCCTAAGAATTTGAAATTTGTAGGTAATATAACAGACATCTTTCAGAAGCTATGAAGTAACAGCGTTATGTGTTCAATTAGTTTCGTATATACGTTCTTGTGTTCCTGAATTTCGACTTGTTCACCGCATCTTATAAAAGATGAAAATGTTTAAGGAAATCTGTTAGTCTTTCCCAGAACGTCCTGACGAGGGAAATTATTCCAGTTTTATTGAAAGGAATGTCATTTTTCATAGAATAAGAGAATGAAACCTTTTCTTCTCTTAATTTTTAGGTAAGATGTAAGGCAGATGCGTTTAGATTTTTATTGGGATAAAGTTAATTCGGACCAAAAGATTATTTAATTCCATCATTGGTTTTATATGCTTTTTAGATATATTGTCTTACTTTTTAAACTACTACATTTGGAAGTGCTTATAGACCTAACACCATTGAACCTTCTTAAAGTGAAATAAGTGTTATGTAATTATACAAATTTTTACGGTCAGAACGCAAGATACTTAACAAACACCCAGAGTGATAGTTGTGAAATTAAATCTAAGGCACGTCCCTACTTTTATATTTTGAACATAAAACACTTGGTTTAAGATCATTTATAACAGCGGTTCTTAACAGGTGGTCCATAAAAACCCAAGAAAGGGTCCTCGAAGACATCAGTTATTAAAAAATATGTATATTAAAAAAAACGGTTTTATCGTTTCAAAACTCTCACAATCAGCATTGGAGAAGGAAGAAGGAGTGAAAATAATATCCAAAATGACCGAGACTAGTATCGAATCCATAGTTTTTAGGGTCGCTGAGAAGAATAGAGAAAACTAAAAATGTTGTTTATAATCCAGTTTTGAGTTAAATTAATATTATAGTGAATTTGGACATTGACTTTAAAAATATATGTACAGTATACAAATTATAATTTTATTTTATAATATTTGCAAATAAAATTACTTTGTCAAAACTAAAAGTTAAAAAAAAAAGTCCAGTTATAGAAGGAATTGTAGAACTTGGAATAGTAACAGGTCCAGGACACAAAATTATTCGAATTTTGGAAAAAAAAATTATTTCATCAAAAATTTTGGGTTTTTTCCCGCTTAAAATGACGTTTAAATCATGTTTCTATCTTAATTAGAACAGGAGGTATTATTATTATTTTTATTATTATTATTTTGCAACATTCTAATAGCGGCCAATTATTAATTTAAACCTGTAAATGCGTTTTTTCTGTATGATGGGTTTTTTCACCTTTTCTCGTCTTTAAATTGCTATAAGTCAAGAACCGTAAAAGATAAATGGTTTGAACTCGTAATATGTCTTTTTCAATTATTTTACTTTAATTTTGAATCAGCAAATTTAAAAAAAATATTTACTTTTGAAAATATTATTCTTTCTTAAAAATTTCCATCATTTTTCAAAATTTTTAATCTGAATATTTTTAATTATTTTTAAAAATTAGTATTTTAAAAAATGCTGAATCAAAATTAAAACGTATATATTTCTGTTTAATTAAACGAAAAAATTTTGAAATTCCACAAAAATTTCGAGTTATAACAATTTTAAATTACCCCACTTTTAAAATACCCCAAATTTAATATACCTCACTTTAAAAAAAAAATTTTAATTAAAAAAATTTAAAAAAATTTTTGAGAAGTTTTATGATAAGATTTTGTTTACAAATTATATGCAAAACCATCACAAAAAATTAAAAATTTTAACTCGACAAATAAAATTTTTTAAATATGTCCCAGATCCCCTTAAGCTGAAAATATAACGTTGACATGTAAGAAAGATTAAATAATTGTCCGCGATTCACGATTAGCATTTTATCATCTTTTCTGTATTAGGAAAGCGTTGAGAAACTTTTTAAATAAGTCATTCTGTTTCAATACATCCATTTTAGAGTATTTTCTTTTGTAATTTTACACTGCTAAAGTTCGTGCGAATTTCTGTTTTCTGTTATGTTGTATGTTTCCACATTTTAACATGTTATACATCTGCACATATTATTTTCCTTTGTAATTTCATCCAATTAAAGCCAAATCCTTGCAAATATGAATATATTTATAAATTTTCCATTTCGGAAATTAACGTTTATCTAATGTGTTCTTTTAATTGAAAATCACTGGCCTTTAAATTCTCGTTCTATATAGCAATGTATTTTTAATGTCCTTCCATTAAAAGGGAAATCTAGCTATTATTTTACCGCTTGAACTGCAGTTTTAACCCTTCAGACGTGATTAAATTTTTAGAACAGGGAGAGACGTAATAAATTCAGTATTCGGTGTAAGTAATTTTATTTGAAGAATCATTCTGTCATATGGAACGAAGTTCTATATGAGAGGTTTCCTATGCTAAGCTACATCAGAGATTTATTCCTCGTTTTGATGAAGATAAAACATGAGATCAAGAGAATGGCTTTCGATCGCAATCACATTACTGGAGAAATCGATATTGGATAAGGATGAGAAATTAAGCAGTTCGCTAGTTGAATGTACTGTCATTTGATGCAGCGCATGTCGTACGAAAATTAATCGATTTTGTCTCATTATGGTGGTTAATTTTTCCATGATCTCACAGGGTAACGTTTTTAGTATTTTTTTTAACGACATAGAAACGAAATCTAGAAATTAATAGTCGAATAATATATGACTGAATTAGATACTTAATCTTCTAAAAAATATACGTCTAGAAAATTGTGGATGAACAACCTGTTACTTTTTTTTATACATTACATTTTTGATTTAGTTCTTGAATCACGGACTATTCAATTTATGCATTAAGGTTACTAATTGATCCTACAATCATTTTCTACATTGAATGAAGTGTTATGGAAGAGTATAGTCGTCTAATTTATCCTTATGTCACCATTAACTATCATTGAAAAGTTAATTTAAAAGATAAATGTTGTGACTGTTCGGAAAAAAAGTAATGTTCTTTGAATTCAACAGAACTTTTCTATGTAAATCGCTTAACCCCTTGACACGCGAATAAAATGAAACTCTATGCGTCTGAGAAATATTATATTGCTAAATACAGTCGAACCCCGTTATAACGAACTTCAAGGGACCAAAGGTTTTATTCGCTTTATCCGGTGGTTCGCTATATCCGAACCGTTAAGAAAAATGCTAGAGTTCACAAAATGTATAACTCATTAGTTGTAATGTGTATTTAATAATGATGTATTAAAAAATGATAAAATCTATTAAAAATGATCATTAATGAATTAAATCGACTAAAATCGATTACATTAAACTGGCACAATAGAATTTAAATTACGTACAATAGGAAATCGGCGGGATCAAAATATTCGTATGTTATATCTGTGAGTTCGGTATAAACTGGGTTCGCTATAACGGGCATCGACAGTATATTTATAATTTTGCAATACTTGTTTTATAGGAGCACTAAAAGCGAACTTAAAAGGGGTAAAATTCTTGTTTACTCAAAGGCGTAAATGTTTGCAATGACATAATAGACAAATGGCATTGCACTGACGTCTTTGTAGGTATTAATGGGTTTGGAAGAATACATTTACTAGTGCTATGAAAGAGGTTTTATATTTTAAAAATCGAAATGATCAGATGTTAGTTTCGGTCTTTATTCATTACAAATTTCTAACGAGATAATTGTAATTTACAGCTATAATGAAATAATACAAACTTATGTATATAATTTAATTGTTTTTATGTGGTCATTAATTGATTATGATTGACATAGCCTATTAATTTATAAAGAAGTTGAAAATTGAATACCTGAGTTAATAAAGTGTTTTTATTAAGAACTATTTTTCTAAGCCCTTTCATTACACATCCATTATTTTGTGAAATGAGAGAACAATTGCTACTGATTCGATCTGACTAACAAGATGTGCGGGTATGTATTTACCTCTTCTGCATTTACTTTTAGATTACGCGAACGCATGCTAAAATGGGTGACATTCATAATTTCTTGTTTTGGTGATTTTGAGTTTTTGTTCGATAGATTCTGAATGCTTCTTATGTTATTTACAAAGCTTCAAAGGAGTCGAAAGGAGCTTCATATTTCTCGGGTTGTTATCCAGATAAACTTTGAAATGTAACATATAGACTTTTAAGTTGTTAAGCGAATGATGTATAATTAATAAATTTTACATTTAAATTAAACAGGTTGTTAGCGAAATATCCTAGATATGGCTCACAATGGTTGAAATGTGACTGGATTCTGTTGTAATATAATTAAGGTTTCACAATACCACTAATAGTTCTTAAAGGATCAGTTCTCTCCAAACATTATGAAATGGAATTAACTGCCTATTGTTGCCATTTTTTTTAAACTGCAGATGAAAACTTTGCAAAGTTGCCGCTGGATTGAAGAATCCTTGTTTCCTGCGAGTTTGATGTATGCAATTAGAATTCTTATTAGCATCCTTCCCTCCTTGAAAAAATTAAAGAATTTTTTTTCTTAGTTATTGATGACATACCAGAGTAAATAAACAATTGTTAACATGAAACTTGGAGAGTTTGAAATACATGAGCTCACTGCTTCTTAAGATCTACAAAAATCACAATTCAATTCACAGCCTCCCCCCCCCTTTAGAAACTATTAATTTTCATAACAATCTAAATAAGGTGCTAGATATTTTAAACTGTTGCTATATGTACATACATTATGATATAACATATTAAGGAAGATCCCCAAAATTATATGTAATGTCCCAAAGACCACCAAAATATCTGAAAATTTTGTAGCTAAAAATTTTAAATTATTCAAGCTTACAAGTACAAAACAAGAAATAGCGTAGTTAAAATTATCTTTGTATTAAATTCATAATAAGTTTCATAAGAGGGCGAAATAACCTTCCCTTTTATTTCATGCTTTCAATTATAGTACTTAACAAATGCATTAGTTTTATTGCTAATTCTGTTTAATTATGAGTGGTTTCAAGACATTGAAACAAGACAAAGTTAGGGACTTCAATAATGAAAGACTGCAGACGTAATAAAGGTCTGTTGTATACAACCCTCCATACTATAGATTTGCAAATACAAGTTAAATATTTATGTGTCTTCATGAAGTATAATGCAGATTTTCTGGTATTCAACCAAAGCAAAATATTAATTAGAAATAGTTACGTTATAACTTTCACTCCGGGCTCTTAAAACTCTATTTGATGAAATGTAAAATCTAGGAATGAAGTTACCATTCACAGAATACGTAATTGTGCCGTCAGACAGTTTAATAAGTTTTAACGTGAATCATTTAACACTTGAGCTGCCGTCAGTGGAGGAACATATATTTCTACAAAATTTAAAAGAAATCACCTAATGAGCTTGGTCGTCCTATTGTTCACGAAAAAAGTGCTTGAAAAGTGATTTATCGCAGACTTATAAATAGCGAACCAAGCTAATTGTATGAAACCATTTAGTTGATGTGTCTTGCTTCAAATGCAAATCGCAAACGTTATTCGTGCTGAAAATACTAACTACAGAAAGAGAGAACCGGGTTTTCAATTTAAGTTCAATGTGTACCTTCCATAAAGTACAGAGGGCGCATTCTGTTATGTATCATGCTTTTAACATATGGTACATGTCTGGAGCATTCCTCTTGAGCTCTCTGACAGTCAGAGGGATGTTGTATTTTAAATTTAAAGTTACTATATATATTCACCACGTGCAAAATACATATTAATGTTGTAATATGTATATTCATCACACACACACACACACACACACACACACACACACACACACACATATATATATATATATATATATATATATATATATATATATATATATATATATATATATATATATATATATATATATATATATATATATGTATTAACACATGAATTTGAGGATTTCCAGGAATGTCCAAATTTCTAATTATGAGAAACTCGTAGTGAATAAAATATTATTATTTGAAAATAATCATTGAAATGAAATGAAATTATTTTATTTTGAAACACATTCTTCTTTTGCGAAACTGCTGATGTTTTATGCTCGACTCTAATGCTTGACTAATTCATATTACTCGTTAACAGGTTTACCAAATTTTTCCATCATATAATTATAATTGTACTCGTTGCATTTCTCACGCAGCTTTTGACGAACGATTTCTAGCAATTTAGAAGTCTCCTCTAACTGTAAAAGTGTGTCTCCGAAATTTTACAAACTAGGTTTCAAAACTTCACGTTACATACGTATATCAAAGAACTAATGTGTTAAACATCTGAAAGAGACTGAAGCTGGACAAATTTTGAGTAGTTATCGACAATCTAGCGCTAAAATGGAATTAAATACTTTGCTATTTTGCTACACATAGTTCAGGATATTCTGATAAACTAGTTATCATTAGCAGGTGCAATAATCAAGTGCGATATGATTTAACCTTACTATAATTGTTTAGGAGTAACCGATGACCTAAAGTTTTTAATATCTTCTGGAATTAAAACTTTTAACTTCAATATGCCATTAACCAAAAATAATTCACAATATCTTCTGATAAATAAAATGATGCAGTAGTAGTATTATTTCATATTAATATGATTGTTGAAGGACTATCGAATAGAGAAAGATATCATGCGGAACTACATGCTTAATTCTGAACGTTAATCATCAAAATATTGCGTGTGTTACTATGCAACAGTATTTTGACGATTATTAACTTTATGTTTGATCCTTAAACACGAAGTAAATTAAAGTATTCAATATCCTTAAAGTAACTTGCATGAGGACACTTCGATTATGCGTTTTCATATTGCCCAATTATAATATTGTAGTTCCATTTCATTAAAACTTTATGTATTAAAAAAAATATAAAGAAATAACGTAAATGCAATTAACAACCACCATTCTTTGTTTAGTATCGAAATGCTGATTTGAGAAACATTATCGATATATAAATGACAACTTTAAGAGGAAAGTCAGATAGCTTAATAAGTTTTCAATTTCCTCTAATGTAATATTTAATGATTCTTTGTTATTAATTTTAATTTAAGTTTTATACAACGAACAGAGCTAATGCAACATATTTCTATTGTGTTTCCATTAATTTTTTGGCTATTTTCCAAATTTATAATACATATATTTTAATCAAATTTATTGTGAAACATATTATATAATCCGGCCATTAATATGAAATGAAACTTTTGTTTTTCCGAAAAATAGATGTCTTGTTTTCGAAAACCTTCTGAAAAAGTTATATTATTGCTAGATAAGGAGAACGGTGCGTATATTGTTAGTACTCTGCTCATAGTAATGAGACATTCGACCCTTGTTCCTTTATTAGGATTTCTTTCGCAATATCAATGGAAAACTTTGTTGATGTCCTTTCTCGCTAAAGATCTTTCCACACTGTGATATATATCAATTCTGTCCCTTTAAAAAATTGGTAAAAAATAAATAAAAGGAAATAAATATGGTGAAAGGAACTGAAGGAAAGAGCACAAAAAGAACAATAAATAAGAAATGGAATAAAGATAGATTAGGATAAAACAAAAATAAAATTTACAAGTAATTAAAAAAAAATGTACGTGGCTTGGGGATTTATATCTGATAAGAAACTGTTTAGTTACAGATGATAATTCTTAATCAAACGAAAGAAGGGGGAGGGGACTACTGTGCATTCGAAGTTATAGGTCTTGTGATTAATTTTCCGATTTGATACGCTGACCATTCCTTTATAATGTCAAAGAAGCGAATGAACCCCTTTGGTGATTATAACAACTTTAAAAATGATAGCGTTAAAGTATACATCTCCTCCTATGAGTCATTACGATTTAGCTCTAACAAAATACAATATATTTTCGAATAAATATTTTCGTTATTCGAGAGAAAAATATCTATCTATCTATCTATCTCTCTCTCTCTCTCTATATATATATATATATATATATATGTATGTATATATGTATGTATATATGTATGTATATACATATATGTATGTATATATATACACTGCTGGCCACCCAAATTGCAACACCAAGAAAGACAAGAGATATCACAACAAAATTTATTTTGTAGATAACATGTTGACCAAGTATCAAATGATTAAATTTATAGACTTCTGTGAATTGTGTTTCCTGCCAAAATCAGTAGCCAGAGTAGCCGCCATTGTTGGAGACAACCGCTGCCACACGCCTCGGCATTTATTCAAAGAGACTTTGGATGAGTTCTTGGGGTACAGCAGACCAAGCACCTTCCACACGTTGCCAAAGTTGATCTGCTGTGGCAGCTGGGGATGGAATCTGGGTCAATCATAGAGCAACCATGGACCACATGTTTTCTATCGGCGAAAGATCCGGAGAGCGAGGCGGCCAGGGAGGCAATTCAATCTGGCGATTGACGAAGAACCGTTGGACAATGCGTGCCACGTGTGGTCGCGCATTATTCTGTTGAAATATGGCTGTGGGCAAGCCCTGAAGGTAAGGAAGGACAACTGGCTCCAAAACCTCGGAGATGTAGCGCTGGCTGTTTAAAGTACGGGCAATGCGTACTAGAGGTGTGCGAGAGTGATATCCAATACCGCCCCATACCATAATACCCGATGCAGGACCAGTGTGGCGGTGCATAACGCAGCTGTTCAGCATCCTCTCTTCACGGTGTCTCCAGACTCGAATGCGACCATCGTGGTATTGCAGACAGAAGCGTGACTCGTCAGTAAAGACAATCTCATTCCATTCTGCCGTCCACATCCTTCTGTCATCGCATCATTGGCGGCGGAGACGTCTGTGGTTCTGCGTTAAGGGTAGACAAAGCAATGGACGTCTTGCGGACAGACCACTCTGCTGTAAACGGCGCTGAATGGTACGCGCAGACACTGGATGATGCGTTACAGACTGCATGTGCTGTGCTATGGTTCAGGATGTGACTGAGCGATCCGTCACGGTCATGCGCACAATTTGCCTGTCATCACGTGAAGTGGTGCGCTGAGGTGGATGCGTTCGAACACGCCGGTCCGTCGTACCCTCCTGCATCCAACGATCACATATCCGCATTACAGTTGTTTGGTTTCGTCCAACACGACTACCGATTTCCCTGAAAGATAATCCACAATCTCGGCAGGCCACTATCCTTTCTCTGTCGAACTCGGATACTTGATCAAAAGATGATCGCTGTTTTCGACGAGGCATAATTGATCGTTTTTTTGAAAAAACCACAAGAAAAACACAATTGCCGAACTTGAAATCGTCGAAATCTCCAAGCCTTAAATAGCGCTTTGAAGTGGCGTCACAGGTGCGCGTGATGTGCGTCTGCGCTGAAATTCTAATCATTTGCATATCTCACCTCCGCTAATGCATGTTGTATATTTCATGTTATTTGCATGTTTCCTTCAGGGTGTTGCATTTACAGTGGCCAGCAGTGTATATATATATATATATATATATATATATATATATATATATATATATATATATATATATATATATATATATATATATATATACATATATATATATACACACTCATGGACAAAAAAATTAGCGCACCAAGAAATAATTGCGCGATCGTAACGAAACTTGCAATGAAGGTACATGTCGGGGAGATATGCAAATGATTAGAAATGCAGCGTGATTGCGCATTACGTATTGCCGGTAGAGGGCGTTGAACATCGTACTCTGTGGAGTATAAAACAGGTAACCAAAGCTTGTTTGAGTGTGCTGAATCATTTACAAAGGAAGAGCTGAGATAGACATGCCATTACGCCGTGTTCGAAGACAATATAAGCAGTTGTCGCAGTTTGAGGGGGGGAGAATCGTCGGGATGATGGAAGCTGCCCAAGTAACACAAAACCGTTGGCAAGTCGTTGGCCAACCACTTTCGGGCATGGTTGGCCAACGGTGGTTTTTGGCCGTTGGCGCGAGGTTGGCCCAACGGTTGGCGTTCAGTTGGCTCGATGGTTGGCATTCAGTTGGCCCAACCATTGGATTTACAGGATTTGGCCGTTGGCTTTCTGTTGGCCCAACGGTGGGATTTGTAGGGAAACGGTTGGCGTTCTGTTGGCCCAACGGTGGATTTGTAGGGAAACGGTTGGCGTTCTGTTGGCCCAACGGTTGATTTGTAGGGAAACGGTTGGCGTTCTGTTGGCCCAACGGTTTGATTTGTAGGGAAACGGTTGGCGTTCTGTTGGCCCAACGGTTGGATTTAAATGATTTGGCCGTTGGCACGAGGTTGGTCAACAGCAGGCATTCAGTTGGCCCAACAGTCAACTTTGTAGGTAAGCCTACATTAAATTTATTTAGGGCTATTATGCATTTTTCAACCCAGCCAGCAACTCTTTGTTCATCAGGCCAACAGTCAAACTATCCAAGGGTCAATAGTTTTGACATTTTGCTATTTTTCAGCAGATCGTTTACAAAGAGGATTTCCTCTTTTTAAACAGTTTATTAAGTTCTAGTATTTAGCCACAAATAATTTATATAAAAATAGTATATTCGAAATTCTATTTTGAATATATAAAATAGGATATTAAAGTATATTTATATAAAAATAGTATATTCGAAATTCTATTTTGAATATATGAAATAGGATATTAAAGTATATTTATATAAAAATAGTGTATTCAAAAATGCTTTTTTTGAATATACAAAAAGGGAAATCCCCATTGTAAACGGTCTGCTGAAAATTAGCAAAATGTCAAACTATTGACCCTTGAATAGTTTGAAAATTGGCCCAATGAACAAAGAGTTGTTGGCTGGGTTGAAAAATGTATAACTCTTTTCCGCAAAAAGTAGTCTGAAGACTGCAAAATTCACTCTTTTATGAAATCAAAAAGTTTCCATAGTTAAATATTAAAATGTACAAAAAGCAACAATACATTTTAATTTTAATGTTATTTTTAACAGTTTATATTTTGCTTGACATTGTTTATATAAAGTGTTTTGTTTTAAACACTTTATATCTTTTTAAAGAGAATAAATCTTATAGATTATATCCTTAGTGATATTATAAATCTCATGTCACTATATATATATATACAATTTATAATATCAATGCTACCTGTTGTTTTTAATCAGTCACTTTACTACATATATAATTTTTTTAAAATAAACACCTTTCCATTATAATCAACTGGTGTCAAATTTCACACTCATGCTGAGTTAATATGACAAATACTTTTTGTAAGATTACCTTTATATAAATATTTTTTCCATTATATATATATATATATATATATATATATATATATATATATATATATATATATATTTATAAACACTTTATCTTCCGATTTGTCTTCAGGTCTGATACAATATATACAACTGAGGTCTGACTTTTTTAAAACTTTCCATAAAACTTTTATATCAATTTTATACTTACTTTGTTTAATATTTTAAAACAGCATCTTAATAAAGCATGTTATAGTAATTTTAATAAAACACAACTTTTCATCAATTTTTTTTATTTTAACAAAAAATTTAATAAAATTTAATTTTACATTGTCAGAAATACACAGTTCTTTTATCTCTCCCTCCTTCTCTGTCTTTCGAAAAATGGAAAAATCCCTTTATTAAGTCTTCAACAAATTTTTCCGTTATGACTTCTCCCTGGTAAGCCAGTCCGACAGAAGCTGTTAATATAAAAATAAATTAGTACAGTAAATGAGTCAAAAGAAAAATAGCTATATATGCACCAAACAGTCAAACAAAAATGCCTGATTAAGTTAGTTTTTTTAATTTTTTAGAAACAAGTTAACTTATTATGAAATCTAACCCTAGCATTTACTTCATAATCAAAAATTTCTTCATGTTGCATGAACTTGTCTTAACTATTACTTCAGGTATGTATCAGTAAAGGTTTATTTATTTGCTAAATTATCAAAGTACAAAATAAAACAACAATTTCAAATATGCAAACTAAATTAACATCAGAGGCAAATTAGACACTGCACAGATCTTTAATAATTTTAGTACATATTTATTTACATGAATATATCAACTCTCTGAAAACTTACTTAAAATTTAGACATGAAAAATTAAAATATCAAGAGCTATTGGCAGAAATTTCTTTACATTATAGGAACTAATCATCTTAAACTGCTTGTATGTATTTAGCAAAGTTTATTTTCATAAATTAACAGAGCAGAAAATTAAAGAATAATTTGAAATATTTGAACCAAATTAAAATTAGAAAAATAAGACATTGTAGTATATGATAGATAAGATTAATTTCCACATACATTTTACCAATACAACATTGAAAAAATTAAGGTGAAATTTTCCTTCTCTTAACCACACAGTAAACAATATTTTCTCAGTAAAAGTCAAATTAATTCTGTAGCATCAAAAGCCCAACAGTTTGTAAATGTATGTTTGTCAACACAAAGCTTTTTATTAGCACAATATCTTTAAAAAAACCAACACTTTAATAATTTTAGACAATATTTATAACTCCACGAATATAAAAAAAAATTACAAATGTTTGTACAAAATATCAAACCTACTAATGCCTTTCTATCTACTGAACATCACAGTATCTATATATTTAAGTTGCTAAGCCAGACCGATTCTTTGGGCTGTCTGGGAGAGAAAACTACTGCATCAATTTATTTCCTTTTGGTCTTAAAAAAAAAAGATTTTAATCTATAGATGTGTCAAATATGGTTTTTGTAACTATAATCTCTATTAATTAGCGATAATTTATAATCTAAAATTGTTTTCTGTACATGCTCAGCGAGATGTTTAAATCTGGCTTTAGATACTCACTAAGCACGAGGCTGCATAAACTACTGCATAAAATACTGTACTAATTAGATATAACTAAAAATTTAAAACACATTAACATAATGATTTAAAAATACATATTTAATAAAGTGAATCAAATAATACTGGTAGGAAACAAGGGAAAATAAAAAAGAGTGAGGAACAAGACTTCAGTTTATACAAATAGGCCAAGAATTCAAAGCAAGTTTTTACCTAGATTCAATCATTCATAAGATGATAACCACACTTCCAGTTCTTTCATCTATGGTACTAATGAGATCAGGACTGGCAGTCAAATAAAAATTTCCAGAATTTTCAATTCTGCATACCAGTTCCTTGAATACATGATCTTATAGACAGCTAAAAATAGAAAAATAAGTCATATACCATGGGATTGTCAAAATACAGTCTTTAATATTATGTACAAACTTTATAATATATATTGTTAAAAATATTGCTAAAAAAGTAAATATTATAATAAGTAGCAGCTAATCAAATTTTAAAGACAAGTAAATTATTTTAATGAGTGATCAGCTTACTTCATAAATAGTCTTTAATATTATGTACAAACTTTATTAAGTATATTGTCAAAAATTGCTTAAAATGTAAATATTACAATAACTAGCAGATAATCAAATGTTAAAGACAAATGAATTATTTTAATGATTGATCTGCATATTTCATAAATACTTTGTATTGATATTTTACTTTCAAACAAAATATTTAACATCAAATACCTGTTCGAGTCTGAGACAGACAATTATTTTAAACTGAAATAAAATACAATTGCTAAGTTGATAGTAAGGAGAGAAAAATTACCGAAATTTCACCAAAGCAGACAGCTAATTCTATTTTATCCTTGTATTCATAAGCTAGTGATTAACTGACGCTTCTTTATAAATTTGACGATTTAATAGAGTAGGTTTTCTAAATTTATGAAGTAAACTGTGAGATATAAACTTATAAACAACTTAAATACACTCAGAATAAATGTTCAACTTCTTATATAAAATGTTCAGTAAACTTTAATAACAGATATTTGAGCATAAATAAAAGTTTACCATAATGTTTTTATTATAAATACTCTAGTTAGAAATAATCTTACTGAAAGTACAAGGTAAGAATCATCAGTAAACACCAAATTTGATCAACTATTCAATTTAAAACTTTCTGAACGATCCGATTAACTAAAGTAACTCAACCATTTAAAATAAATAACATAAACACATCCATGATTTCAAAAAGTTTAAATACAACCATTCTATAAAGGATTATAAATATACAGATTACTTATTGTGTTCTAAAAATAGAGAAACAGCAAATACAATTACAGTAGTTAAATGTATTATTTGAGGAAAGCTTTGGCTGTTTTTATAGAAGTTTAACAAATCATTTTACTTAAATTTACCAAGTTACGCTTCATTTTGATATGCATTTTAGAAAACTACTTGATGCTACTAATTAGCCAAGTACATCATTTTGTTTACTAAATAAAAGTATATTACTAATAAAATAATATACTTACTCTGGAATTCTTCGTAATATTACAATCACGTGGAACATGGAATGGCCGACATCCATTTCTTTTTACCGTTCATTTCTTCTCCACACGTGCAAACATTTCGACAAACCAGTTTCTGTCGTAGTGAATAATGCATTCTGTAACTGTTGGCCCAACAGCTTTAATTTGCAGTTGGGCCAACCATATTTTGTAACCGTTGGCCCAACCGCTTCCATTTGCAGTTGGGCCAACCATGTTTTGCAACCGTTGGCCCAACCGCATCCATTTGCAGTTGGGCCAACCACATTTTGTAACCGTTGGCCCAACCGCTTCCATTTGCAGTTGGGCCAACCATATTTTGCAACCGTTGGCCCAACCGTTTTCATTTGCAGTTGGCCCATCTGAATTTCTGGAATTTCTGCCAACGGCAACCATTCCCCAACGATGCCACGAAAATATGCGGTTGGGCCAACGGTGTGTGTTACTTGGGTGGGTGGTCAGCTAGGCGAGTAGCTCGTCAATTAGGCCACTCTGATTGTGTTGTGAGGAGGTGTTGGGACCAGTGGACCCGAGAGATGTCATGTACACGAAGACCAGGCTCAGGACGCCCTCGACAGACCAGTCGTCGAGAAGACCGCCACATCGTAAGAAATGCACGCGTACAGCCAACTGCTTCATCGGCCGCCATCCAGGCACAGGTAGCACCTTCACTAGGGGCCTCTGTGTCTTCTCGAACCATACGAAGGCGCCTGGCTGAAGGACAGTTGGTATCGCGGCGCCCATCACGTGTGCTGCCCTTGACGCCCACCCATCGACGCCTCCGTTTGGAGTTTTGCCGCGCACGAGGAAACTGGACTGCAGCGAAATGGAACCAGGTCGTGTTTAGCGACGAATCCAGATTCAATCTCGGCAATGATGACAATCGTGTTCGTGTGTGGAGAGCCCGTAGTGAACGCCTCAATCCTGCCTTTGCTGTACAGCGACACATCGCTCCCACAGCTGGTGTGATGGTATGGGGTGCCATTGCCTACAATACACGGTCACCCCTAGTATTGTTCTGTGGCACCATGACAGCCCAGCGGTATGTTCATGAAGTCCTGCAACCACATGTGTTGCCACTCATGCAACGGCTCCCAGGAGCCATTTTTCAACAAGACAATGCTCGGCCTCCTACGGCAAGGGTGTCACAAGACTCTCTCCGCACTGTTACTACCCTTCCTTGGCCTGCCCGATCCCCAGATTTGTCTTCAATCGAGCATATCTGGGATCATTCGGGACGACGAGCTGGGCATCCCACGAGTTTGAACGAACTAGAGGCAAGGTTACAGCAAATATGGAACGAAATGTCTCAAGACATCATACAGAACTTGTATGACTCAATGCCCGATCGTATCGCATCGTGCATTCGCGCTAGAGGGGGGTCCAACGGAGTATTAACTCCTCCGTTCTTTTGCCTTTTTCTCTGAAATAAATTATCCTTTTTTTTTATTTTCTTATCATTTACTTATATCAAAGTAGTCATTACGTATGTAAAATTTCGTTTCATTTTGACGACTCCTTCTTGGTGCGCTAATTTTTTTGTCCATGAGTGTATATATGTATGTATGTATATATGTATGTATGTATGTATGTATATATATATATGTATATATATATATATATATATATATATATATATATATATATATATATATATATATATATATATATATATATATATATATGTACACATATATGTATATACATATATATATATCTTCAAAAGATTTATCAGTTACAGTTTGGTTTATAGATCCGCATTCCCCGATGCTCGTCTGACGCTTCATTATTGTTTTTCTGTCAATTATCTCTCGTTATTAGCACTTGCTTTTGAATGTTATGAAATAATATAGAATAGATTGTTACTAATACACGTTGTAGACTTGGGAGAAAATACTTTCCACATTTTATATTCATGTTAAAATTTTCAATAACAATTGTGTCTATCAGTAATTGGAGGATCGTATCGAATGCAATCACAGTACGTCTTGGAAAATGTACCTATTCTGTCGGTTAAGAAAGTTGAGGTTCAACATTCAATCACAGCGTAAACTTTTCGTCTTTTCTGCTTAATTAATTACTTGAGGTCTTTTAAATGTTTTGTGCTGAAACACATATTTGGAGTAGAAGACGTAAGAACTACACCCAAATTTGCTTAGTGCAACAAAAAACGGTTAGAATTTTACCGATTCATAATGTCAAGTAATGGTCTTAGCTACTATAAATCTAACATCAGATGGTATTACCACCTCAAATAAGTAAAGTTTATGTGCCAAAAGATTATTTATCGTTATCATGTATCAACATCTGCAAAAACATATTTAGTTCAATTCTCGATTTCTCTCAGAACTCAACCAGCTTAAAAAATTAAAACTGGATAGAAACAAAATATTGTAACACAATACCATGTAATGTATTATTTATCAAGATAAAAGTTTAAGTACAAGCTCTGAAATCAATTTCATTAACTTTCAGTTAAAAAATTGTTATTTACGTGTGAAAAAATATTCTGACAGTTTGCTGATCAATACGAGTTTTTACATCCTTTACCATGACATTTTAATCGGCGTGTTACACAAAAATGTTACACAAAAAGGCGTGTTACACAAAAATTACACAAAAATGCGTGTTACTCAAAAATATCTATTAGCGCATCCAGAAAGTAAGAACCGATTGCGCATAGATCCCGAGAAGGTCACGTGATTGTAACGACGTTGCCATCAGTTTGTTCCTGAACGTCTGGTGCTTTATTTGGTGTAAATTATATTGTCTTATAAAGTTTTCTCGCTTTACTGTGTTAGTTTATAGTGAACAGTAAAATCGAAAATCCCGCCAGCTGTGAAGTGCGGTTAGTGATAAGATTTTTGAACGCAAAAAATGTTCGTGTTGTATGACCATAAATGGTAAGGTACGGTTATCAAGGAGTGACCATAAATGTTGAATCCTACTATGAAACTCTTAAGAAGCTGCGCCGAGCAATTCACATTCGACGGCGTTGGTTACTGTCTGCTGCAGTTTGTCTCTTGCATGACAAAGCACAGTCGCCGTCCGTACACGAGCATTGCTTGAATAGTTTAGATAGGAAATTTAAAAAAATACACAGTATAGTCCTGAACTAGCTCCTAGCGATTACAATTTATTTCTCCACCTGAAGAGATTTTTGTCCGGTCTACAGAGTGATCAAGAATCAAAAGACGTTGTGAAGAAGAAGCAGAATAGGTTGACAGTGAGTTTCTTCGATGAAGGATTACAAAAGCTAGTCTCATGATACGAGAAGTGCCTCAATAAATATTGGGACTGCGTAGAAAAGAAGTGTAATATACTTTTTGACATTTGACAATAAAAATCTGTCAGAAACATCTTCCTAATTTTTTTCACACTTAATTGGCTCCAACATTCTGGATGTTCTGATATTATAAGATGGAAAAGTTAAATGAAGGATGTGATGCTATGGAGTAGATTCCCTACCAGATGTGATGTCCTTTCATCTTAGATGTACTTTCCGAAAATATGTGATTAATTCAAGGGGTCCAGGACACGAAATTCTACAAATTTTCGAAAAAAATGTTATTGCATTAAAAGATTTTGTGTTCTTTACCTCTTAAAATGATGCTTAAATCATGTTTCTATCTTAATTAGAACAGGAGATATTAATTTTTTTGCAACGTTCTAATAGCAGCCAATCTGTGTTTAAACCTGCAAATGAGTTTTTCTACTTGATTGTTTTTTTTACAATTTCTCGTTTTTAAATTATTATAATTCAAGAACTGTTAAAGATAAATGGTTCAAACTTGGAACATGTCTTTTTCAATTATTTTACTTTAGTTTTGACTCAGAAAATTTGAAAAAAAAATTTGCTTTGACAATATGATTTTTTAAATATAAGTTACACAATTTGTTTTGAAATTTTTACTCTAAATATTTTTAAATTTTTTTAAATTAATGTTTTAAAAAAGCTGAATTAAAATTAAAACTTATATATTTCTATTTAATGAAATGAAAAAATTTTGAACTTCGACAAATAATTCTTCGCATTATAACAATTTTAAATTACCCCATTTTTTTATTTTAAATTTTTAAAAAACTTTATGAGAAGTTTTATGATGTGAATTTGTTAACAAATTGCATGGTTAGCCATCACAAAAAATTCAAAATTTTAACTCAATAAATAAAAAGAATTTTAAATGTTTTCCGGATTCCCTCAAGCCTCGTTTTACCGGACAATAGTTGAAAACGCTGTACAGTTATTCGTTATATTGCTATTATTTCTAGTTTTTGCTTAATACCTGCAGATTTTTCATCTTTTTTCTCTTCATTATTCGTAAATAGTATATAAATTCCCTAAACTCTGATTTAATTGTTTAACAAATGAAAGCATTCCAGTTTATACATTATATTAATTTGGACAGTCTGTACCTGAGTCAATGGAACTAGTCCGCTGTTGTCAAGGATGTTTATAATTGTTCTCAATCGGCTTTGAGCCGTACGTCTCGGTTCAATTAGCTTTCTTTTAGCAGGACTCTCACCAATCAAGCAACCAACTCATTTTATTTATAAAATTAAAAATCATGGAAATAATTAAGCTGACCAAGTTCAAAATAATTATTATTGTGACTGCTATCGTATAGTAGGTATTTTTAATATATATTATATAACGACAATAATTGAATGAGACATTTTGAAAAGGGATTATCTCCATTTTTGAAAAAGTTTCATGAGAAGCAAAAAATTATAACTTGCCTTCATGCGTTATTGGTTAGACTAAATTTAGCATTTGTTATGTTTACAAGGCATCAATCCTGAGGCAAAAATATAATTTTTTAATTTTTTTTTAATTTGGGGGGACCCCAGAAATGTTGGAGAAAAGGGGAGATGAGTTTTTGAAAAGTGGAGATGACTCCATTTCAAAATGACCGATTCCTTTACTCTTGAATGAACAATACATTGCTTTGTTAACATTAAGACACACACACACACACACACACACACACACACACACACACACACACACACATATATATATATATATATATATATATATATATATAAAATAAAAATAAAATATTAATTATAATAATAAGAATAATATTTAATAAAAATAATTCACACATATATAAATAATAATATAACATTCATAGATATAAATGACACATATAATTCAACACAATCAACTCCTCATCCCCTCATTAAATTCCTTAACTCAATCAATAACTCAGTAATTTCCTAACTCTTTAATTCGAGGATTCAATGCCACTCGTTAAATATAATTCATTCCCCAAACGTATAAACTTATCTCATTCGTAATTTGGCAAAAAAGCATTCGTAACTGACAGGTTAAAGAGCACAGAGTCACTGTACCTTTGGTTTGATGTATACCTTGGGCACTGCTGGGAAATCGGCATGGCCTTTGCTACTGGAGGACTTGGACGGTCTGGCTTGGGTTCTAGGCGGTATATACGAGAGAATCCTCGGCATAACTTCACTCTATTGCGACGGGCTCGGGATGGCTCCTTCGTTTATGTGGTCCACTATTCATGGGCTTGCTGTATTTGGTGGTGCAAGTCATTGCATTCGAACTCGTTTGTTAATCTTAGCGATCACCGGAGGCTGGTTCAATAGATACCTTTACGGGCTTTCTTTCAGATTGTAGCTATAGCCAGTCTTACCCTCTCTCCATTTCACATTACTCTATTGACATAGTGGTCTTTGAACATCAATCTCTTATTCTAATCAGCATCTCAACATCGCATCCTCAGTCAATCTGAGCTCTACACATTTGTTATTAAATTTCTGTGTAACATTCACTCTGAAAGTTCTAAATGGTCAAGTTACTATCATTCAATCACATTCTTGTTCAATCACATTTTGAAGAGTAGTCTAAATCAAAGGCTAAATCTAGTCAATTAATAATCATCAGCATTCTCGAATTTCATCTTTTCTCTCTTAAGTATCCTTCTTCCATTTCTTTAACTCCATCCCCTGGGGATTTCATTGGCCGACTCTTTCTAATTTTCGAGCCTCCCTCATTTCTGCTATTCGTTCGAGGTTGCAATCACATGTTTCTCTCTGTCCAATCCTTCCTGAGGGGCGTATCCTATTTCTCTGCTCTCACTTTACTTTCACACGTTCCCTCGCTTTTTTATGACTTGTGACCCCTGGTTTCTTGCATGTGTGGTCCCCTGTTTATCCATAAACCTCACTCATTTCTTAATTGCTACAATTTCCTTTTACTACCGCTGCGCCTTATCACTTCTTATCTCTCTTCATCTTCCTCTATTGCCTCCTATTGACGATGCGTTCTTTACAATATGGTTTTTTATGTTTATAACCCATTTTTCCATCATACAATGTCACTACCCCGTGACGATTCTATTTTATAAAAATTAGCTATTCAAAAATATTTTAGTACTTCAGAACATGCTCTTTATGCATGAGAAAAGAGACAGATTTTCTTCTAAGTGTTGATGTGTCAAATCTATTTCCCTTTTAGTATAAGTACTTAATGTGTCAAATCTTTATTTTCGCAATATTTCTAAATATGTAGGAGGCTTTAGAGTATTTTAGAAAATGTACGTTTCCTTCCAACATCCATTTACCTTAAGGTAGTTCGCCCACAGTGTGAGAAACAAAAATGACACAAAGAAGTTTTCATGCCTGTGATGTTTAGATATTGTAATCTAATGAAATGGACTTGGCAGACGGAATAATCAGGTTTAGCATTTCAGACAAAGCGAGGGATTTCAGTTGCATTACAACAAACAGGATTTCGTTTGTCATATTCTGTTCTTCGAATCAATTCAAATTGCAACCAAAGCGCTTGATATTTATTCATTCTGATAGAATGAAGTAATATTCGGAGAAATAAAGATATTGTGTGATAGAACAGTACAATCTATAATGTGAAATACTGAATAGGATGTAAATTTTTGAAATATTTTAATTAGACATCATAATAAATTTCATATGCTCAACATGAGAAAAATTTAAAGGCACAAATATTAATACTGCATTGTTTAAATATCCATTTTCGTTCTGTAATTTTGTGTTATCCATTAACAAAAACTGCACCATTACAAGAGTCAGTAAAAATATTTTCCCCATTTTTTTGGATATTGATAGAAAAATTTCAACACTTGTCAGAACAGAAGATGATTTTGTGCCTCGCAAACAATGTAGGATTACTAAGCTTTTCGAGGTATGTTTACATAGACAGCTTCGTTCAGACTCAAAGCATGTCTAGAAGTATCAAATATTAGAGTTTGTTACATCAGCAGCCAAATTGATTAAGTTGTTTTTTGATACATGCTGTCACCATCATTTATGTTAATTCTTTTCCAGCCTTCCATATCATAAAAATTTAGGTCATAATGGCATTACACTTGTCAATACAAAAGAGTGATGAGGGCAAGTAAATCCCGTCCTTGTATATTTCTACTAGATGTTTTGTTAAAAATGGTCCGGAAACGTGTTATCTGAAAATCCATTTGAAATGTGATGTGGTTTCAACGGAGAATGCTGTTTAAAAACCTGCGAAATGGGTATTATAATTCCCTGCTATGTGTTTATTTAATTCTGACCTACCAACAATCAAAGAGACAGAATTTTCTTCTAAGTTTTGATGTGTCAAATCTATTTCCCTTTAACTTTAAGTACTTAATGGGTCAAATCTTTATTTTCGTAATATTTCTAAATATGTAGGAGGCTTTAGAATATTTTAGAAAATGTACGCTTCCTTCCAACATCCATTAACCTTCAAAGTAGTTCGCCCACACTGTGAGAAACACAAAATTTATACAAAGAAATTTTCATACCTGTGATGTTTAGGTAAATGCCTGTGATGTTAAATGTAATGTAGACTAATGTAGAAAGTCTAAACATTCCTGTATCACTAGATGTTATGACTGACTTCATAGTCTCAGCGTTGAGAAACCAATCGATGTCAATAATGTGAGATTTTTCAGTCACTACAGCTGTTTGGTAATATTGGCGCATTTTTTGTATTGAATTTTTTCTCTTTTCTTGTTTCTATGAAATTTTAGAATTAAGCCCACATTTTTGCATGTGTTAGATTGGGTATTTTAAATATGACGACATACACAAACAAAAGGTTCAGTAGGAGACAACAATCCAAGATGTCATAGCGTGATTTAGTTTCTAGACCGCAACGTGTTTGGGAGGTTAAGTATATGAAAAGTTCATGTGTCTTTAAAAATCTAATGTAGACTAATGCAGAAAGTCTAAATTAATGCAGAAGAGTTTCTGCATCTTTTCCAATGAACTACACTTTCATATCCATGAGTGAATTAAGGAAAAAGGTGAGATAGGCAGAGAAAAAGTGGGAAAATAAACAACTGAAGATATTGTAAAGAATTCGCCGAATGGTAGCGAAAAGAAATCAGCGATAAAATCTAATAATATTTAAAATGAACGATTTATTTACAAGATTATTGAGTCGATGAAAATTATGAAAATTACAGGAGCGATGCACTCTAATGCTGTGCGGATATACAAGTCAGTTACCACACCTCAGTTTATATTAGATGTCTAACTGCACTCAGTCACTAAAGTTCTTTAGATCGTGCACGGGAACTCAGGATGCGTCACGATCACTTCTGCGAGAATTCAAGTCCACAGAAACTCAACAATTGTCCAAATCCTTCTGGGATCATAAAACAAGCTAGGTCGACAGGAAGTCAATAAAACTCTTCGCCTATCACAAGGACTTATCGAGAATTTAAATTCTGGCTGCGAAGCCTGGATAGCGATTCTTTGATTGAGATCCTAAACTCAGCCTTCAATATACTTCTGCCCGAAGTAAGTCGACGAGTTGTCGAACGATTCTTCTCCGAATCGGAAGTAAAATACTTTGCCTCACCGAGGACTTGAAACGAAGTCACGGCTGCAATTGCCGGAGTAGCAAGTGTCAGCGTGAGAACTCAGAGCTAACTGAATTTTTTAACTCTCGTAGCGACACACTTTTAATTTGGCGCTGGTATCGCTCTAAATTTAAAAGGGCTCTAATTGGCGCCTTTAAAAGTGACCTCATTTCTCTGGAGTTTGATTGGTCTAGCGTCAACAGCTGTTTGGGTCCGCCCGCAGGTTCACTATTGTTATTTTCTGGAACGTGCATGAAAAGAAGGGGGTCTTGTTCTTTGAGATTGTGAGAATCAATGGATTCTTCACAATATGTATCTAGAAAAATGAAAGAGAAACATGTCCTCTTTCATATGGATAATTTAAGTAAAGAAAGTAATAATAATAGTGCATCATCTGTATTAAAAGACTAATTAGAAAAAGGATTCATGATAATTATTTATTACAAGTACTTGATGCCGTTTCTGTAGAGTAATCAAATGATAAAGTTATTCTCTGTGGGTAAGTGTTGGTGCTACTAGAAGAGTGAACAAAACTACCTTGAAGAGTACAATTCAATATTGCAATTATTTTTTTTTCATTTAAAGGTAAACATTGGCATAATAGTTATTTAAAAAAAAATATTCATTTCATTAAACTACATGATCCTCAGGGGGTTTACCTACTTTATGTAAACACGGGTGTCGCAATCCGGAGGAACCCCAAAAATCTTTCTCCCCTTTCTCTTTTCCACTGTTCTCTTCGTTCTACTTTTTCCTTTTTTTTCTCCCTCGTTGCGGTTACCTCTTCGGAGGTTGAGGGCTCCCCATCAGATGCTGTTTCCAGTCTGTTGTCTCTAGCATCTAATAGCGAGTTAACTGCCCACGTGTTTTCCGTGCGTGGAGACTCGTGTCCCGGGAAATGGGGATCCTGGTAGTTGAAGGGTGTAAAGGGGAATTATGGGCTGTGATATCGTGGGGAATGTATCAGTCTCTTTTGTCGTAATAGTTCTTATGAGACTTTCTGTAGAAATAAATTGTAGGAGGTTGCTTCTAGTCAATTTAAAGTTTATGAAATCTCAGTGAAGAACATGGACCAGTCTATTCTGAAGAAATGATGTTGAAGCGGAAGTCGTCTATATAGTAGAATAATGGAGGCGATGAACTGCACCTGTCTCTATGGAGAGTCCCACGGAAGAAGTAGACCGACAGCTCGGAAGGCTGGAAAGTGGCGTTCAGCACAAAGTATTCAGGAGCGGGACAGACGAAATGCATATCATCTATCAGTAAGAAAATCTAAAGCATTGGAAGATGATTCTTCTGAACATCGGTTGAAATATATCACTCACTTACGGCCAAATCGATATATACAAATTGTGGAATGCGTTTATGACAATAACCCAAGGGGATTCACCGTCATCTTCTTAAAATAAAGTTGAAAGCAGCTGGAAATTAAAATAATCTGCCAAAGTCTCTTTTTGTAGTAATAACAAGTAGTTTATTCGGCATTAGTAAACATGGAGCCTGTCTTGAATAATATGAAATACATTTGCAGATCTGCAGCGAAATACAAAAAAAATTGACCGCATTGGTCTAAAGACTGAAGATGAGCAATTCAACATATAAAAAATAGCCCCCCCCCGATGCAGAATTGGCAGAGCCCAAACTGACCGGGGTGCTTAAACTTCCAAAAATATATACGAGACAACTCTCTCCCTAAAAAATATGGCTCTCTGGTATTTCTTCTCATCACTGGACATGCCTGCAAAAACGCGGACACGAGGGTTACCATAACGAGAAAAGCGCCAATTAACAAAGACAGACCACCCGTGCCACGCGTACGGAAGCTTACCTCAGCGCGGAGGAAAAATATAGTAAAAAAACTACGCGAGCGCTTGATGGCCAATAACAAGAACCCGGCCATGCCGCAACCTCGCCAAGAGGAGAGCACCGAGCGTGCCGCCAAAATGGAGGACCGCGAATGTCTTAGCACTGATACACGAAATTCGCGCCTCTGCATGATTGGTCGAACGAGGGGAGAAATAACATCTTCGGAGAGTGCCTTCACTCCAAGCTGTAGCCAAATTCACTCGTGGGAAAACTTCCTCTCGGACAAAGGAGTAGCATAGAACACACATATATATTTCTAACTTACAACTGATTTTATGGGCCAATTTAGTGAGCAAACTTACTCGCCATGCGTGGACAAAAGCTAGTTGGATGTTCACATGACACACCCTGCAATTATCAGCCATAAAAAGTGCATTTTAGTGAAACTTAACAAGGGAATCCTGAGACTTACACCTGGCTAAGCAAATTATGGTTGAGTATTACGGTTTAAGAGAAATGGGGCAACGGCTAAAATTCTCAAGAACACACATGTCGAGGGAACGGTATAGAAATTTCGCTATTTTATTTTATAGGACAACTAATTAGAATTAGAGATTTTACATTAATTTAACGTGCGTTATGAGCCCAACCAAATTAATTATTTCTGGAACGAATTCCTCGTTACAAAGGGTTTTATTCTTCGCCATGATGTAGGCTTTAGTAAGGTAACTCTCCAATACACTACTTTGGCGCTTGTTGCAGGTAAACGGAAGGTGCACATTGATCCCGTGTGTACCAATCGGCTGCTCGGTCAGACTATGGTCACTGGCTCAGGGCTAAGCAACCGTTCAATGGCGCGCGTATACTTCCCGGTTAGCACTGGAGCAGTAACCGGAGTTCCCTTGTTGGGCTCCATGGTGGGTGGTGCCGCCGGGGACCAAACGTTCGGCACATTTTTATGGATAATTTAAGCAAAGAAAGTAATAATAATAGTGCATCATCTGTCTTAAATGTCATAAAATAAACGTCTCGCTTCAACATAATTAAGCGAACGGAAGGCAACTTCACCACTGTTTCACCTTCCTCATTCAAAAATGTATAAATGCAGTAATAGCCCATGTGAATTCAATAAAGAAACTCCGTTCTGGTGACCTCCTTGTTGAAGTATTGACTGCAGTACAAGCTGCGCAGTTGTCTAAGGTAAATATGTTTGAAAATATTGCAGTGTCCGTAGCTTCACATAGATATTTGAACTCTTCGAGAGGAGTAATATCGGAGGCTGATCTCCTCCATACCCTCGAAGAGGAAATCCTGGAGCACCTACATGACCAACATATGTCTGGGTTCGTCGTATTAATACACGTCGGGATGGGAAATGCATCCAACGAAACATCTCATCTTGACTTTCGACACACCTAAATTACCATCATTTCTTATACCTGGGCACCTTTGGTGTCCCACCAGACCCCACGCTCAGAACCCTCTCCTTTGCTTTCAGCGCCAACGTTTCGGGCCCTCGAAAGCATCGTGTCGTGGTTTCGGGGTTCCGTTGGCCCCAACGTGCCCAGCCTGACCATACATCAGAGATATGCACAAAGCCAGCTAAATGCGTCAACTGCCAAGGAAACCTTGCTCGAACCTTCCACACAATCAATTTGCCATCTGTTCACCTTCACTATTTACATCTTGTAACCTCTGGGTTGGGACTGATCTTCGGGGCAGTGACAATTTCCCTATATTTGTATCACTGTCCGGCACTGGATCTGTAGTCTGACGCCCTACGAGATTCAAATATGAATTGGCGAATTGGTCGCGATTTACAGACTGTGCTTTCATCACCCAATACATTATCGACGGTTGCGGTTCCTTTTGTCTCTGAAGTTATAATAGAAGCTGCCGATGCAGCCATTCCCAAAAGTTCACTTAATGGTCTCAGAAATTGGAAGCCGTGGTGGAACCTGGAGTGTTCCACAGCTTTGAAAATACAACGTAAAAAGTGGAGGATATTATCGCCGATATCTCGCCACTGCCAATTTCATTTCTTTCAAAGCAAGCGAGAGCTAACGCTCGTAGAGTATATCGATGTTACCAGAGAGAGTCTTGGAAAAGTACGTTTCAGAATTGACAACATCCACTCCCAATAAACAGCTTTGGACGAAAGTGAAGAAATGCATGGGACTCTATCCAGACCAGCCACTGAAATGAATCGCCCAAGATGGAGTTACTCTCTCTAACGTAGAGGAAATAAGTAACGCCACTGGCAGCGCTTTTAGTTCTGTGTCGAGTGTGTCGTCTTACTCGACCACCTTCATGCGACACAAACTGCGAGCTTAGTCTAGGCCCTTGCGTTTTGAAACTCAGTCCAACCTGTCATACAATAGCCTCTTTACGGAAAACGAGTTGGAGAATTGTCTTCGGCAGACTCGGAGGACTTCATCGGGTCCCGATGGCATTAGTTATGCTATGCTACAGTATCTCTCTCGCAGCTCGCTCTGTAACTTGTTGTACTTATTTAACAGAATCTGGGAGGAACATACTTTCCCAAACTCTTGGCGTAGGGCAATAGTGATTCCCTTTCCTAAAACGTGAAAGGATGCCACTAAACCTAACAACTAACGGTCAATTGCACTCACTAGCTGTTTGTGTAAGCTGCTAGAACGCATATTAAACAATCGGTTAGTTTACGTACTAGAAACCGAGCTTTATATATCACCCCTACAAAGCAGTTTCCGGCATGGTCGGTCTACGATTGACAACATTATTGCCTTAGAATCCGAAGTTCGTAACGCCTGTGTCAGAAGAAACCATTTAGTGTCAGTTTTTTTTGACATCGAAAAGGCTTATGACCGGACTTGACGATATGGCATTCTTCGAGACATTTCTAATAACAACTTCCGTGGCCACTTGCCGATTTTCATTACAAACTTGTTGTCACTACGAGAATTTCAAGTTCGCATTGGTACCACACTTTCCGATGTTTACATTCAAGAAGGCGTTCCTCAGGGAAGTGTACTTAGTGTTACACTGTTCTCTCTTAAAATTAATGGAATTATAAAGTGCTTACCACCATCTGTTCATGGCAATCTCTATGTTGACGACTTGTAGATTTCCTGCCAAAGCAAGGATATGCATTACATTGAACGATAACTGCAAATTGCAATCTCTCGCATGATGACATGGTGTTCGAAGAACGGCTTTACGTTTTCGGCCGAAAATACCTCTTGCGTACAATTTTGCAAACGCAGAGGTTTGCATCCTAACCTGCAAATATACCTAGGTGACTCTCTGATATCCGTGGAGAACGTTGTTCGTTTCTTGGGCGTGTTGTTCGATAGTCTTTTCGATAATCGGCCATCTTGCATACCACCTTCCGGATTTCGTATGAGGACGTTCCTTTCTTCGACGTCTCTGTGTGATGTGAATGTCATGCTGCGACGTACTTTACCTTTTGCACCTTGGCGAAATCGCAAGATTTCATACTTGCACCCTTTCCAGGGTTTTGTAAAGTCAAGTACGGATCATGTCGTGTATCGCCAGCTTTTTGCGTCGGTTTGAAGCATATCTTCCGTCAGACATGTAGACGTTTCATAGTGTATACAGACTCCATCATCGTGTTAGAGACCTTGGAAAATGGTGAAGTGTCGCACTCCCCTTCTATCTCCAGTGGTGGATCTGCATCGCCGCCCCTGTCGTCGTGGTTTCAGTGTTTTGTTCTGCTGAGTGCCGGGTCATGTCGGCATAACGGGTAACGAGCAGGTAGATGCTGTCGCTAAAGGTACCGTGTATCGTCTGAATCTGCATCTTCCTATTAGCGATATGAAGTCCGCAGTCAAAAATCTAGTTCGACAGAAGTGGCAATTGTATTGGAATGAGCAAGTCAATAAAAAACTGAGACAGGTTAAGGCATGCATTGGTGCTTGGCCATATGCTCCGCTGCTTCGTGTGAACGTCATGCTCACACGATTGAGGATTGGGCACTCCCTCCTGACAAATCAGCATTTGCTGATGGGCGAGGATACCCCTCTATGTGAACACTGTCAGTCTCCACTTTCAGTGTCACATATCTTGACGTCTTGTCCTGCTCTGCAGCCTCGCTACAATTATTGATTTTGGGGTCAAGTTCACACAATCTGCCTGATCTGTTTGGGGAGCCTCTCCACCCTTCTCTTTTTGCCTTTTTATTTTCAACCAATTTTTTAAAGAGCATTTGCTTTTCGCATTGATTTTAATGTTAAAATTGTTGCGTTTTTTCAATTTTATATATCACCATTCATATTATCAAATCCTTTTATGAATTTTATATATCATTGTTTTCATCGCCTTTATACATTTTTAGCTTTTATATATATATTTTTATAACGATTTCACTGCATTTTATCCTTTTTATACCAGTTTTACACCCTTACATGTATTTTATTATGAAAAGCCGTTGGATTTTTATTTGGTAACCTCCGTCGTTGGTTCGAACCTGGCACTTTTATTTTTACTATTTTTTGGCTTCTGTCTTGTGTTTGGTGCTTTATGTCCTATTTTGGACCTTGAGCCATAAAATCTCAACCAACCAACCAACCATTAAACTACATGAAAAATAAAATGCAATGAAAAGCGTAAGAAATTCTTTTAAGAAAATATCAAAACTCAATCCATTTTTATAAAACAGTTCTTGTCCTTTTGATGAAGTATTCTTCTTAAAATCCATTGTTTACATCATTGGGCTTAGGAAAAAATATGAGACACCTTTTTAACTCCTTTTTCTTGAAAGACATTTATTTTAAAGGAAGTTTTCTGATTTTTTCTGAAACAAAAATTTCTGCAGTCGGTTCTTTAAAAATAGAACTAAAAACTAAAATATAAGATGCTGCTCACTATAAATTCATATATCATTAATAATTGCTGGGAGAAAGCGTATTTCCATAGCAACCTTGGCGGACTTTCCTCAGCAAACACTTTTTTTTACATTCTGCAATGATTCAAAATAATTTCGATGTAAATAAAGCTGATTCTTTTTAATTCTTATTTAATATGCAGGTAAATGCTTCACGATGCTTATAATATGCATGTTTGATAGACTTTTTTAACGAACATAATATAAAAAGAAAGTTATAGAAACTTTGCTGATAGGATTTTTTTCTATATTTGATATTTTAATATATTTTGAACTTTCTTTAATATATTAAAATTAACTATTTCACTTTTTTTTCTTTAATGCAGTCAGATCTGTGCATGCATTTTGGTATCATTTTTTATATATCTTCAATGTTTGTACATCACTTGCATATTTGAAATAGATGATAAGTATGAAATGTTCTGTGGCTCATAATGGATTTGAGACCTAATGATATATTTGTGTAGATATCGCGGTAATTTAATTTATAACTGCATTCTTGAATTTAAACTATTCTATTGAAACCCGATTTAATTGCAAAATAACACGAACTGAGAAGAGTGCCTTTTTTTTTTAAGTTACGTTCGTAGTGATGGAATATCCTAAACGTAATTTTGACATATATCTCTTTTACATTAAAATAGAGTAGTCAGTAGTAATCTGCCTCTTTCGTACTTATCTATAATACCATTTTAAGAAGGAAAGTGAATTTCATTGGTGAACATTAAGCTATAAATTGAAAGGGCAAAGGTTGGCCATTTTGAACCAGCTGCGGCGAGAGGAAAGGAAAAAGATTTTCTGTAAATTAAAAAATAAAATAAGAGGAAGAGAAGAGGTAAATTGCAAAAGTAATATACTGTTAAGACAAAAAAAATCAGAAGAGTGAATGAGAATGTTATTTCTGGGAACTTGCATATGTTTGAATCAGTGTAAACATGTATGTATACATAGGCGTAGCGTCGGGGGGGGGGGCACAACTTAACTTGAAATATATTAAAACGTTAATAGAAGTTGAGTTAAAATCGGAGAATTGTAGAAAAATTTTAAGGAAGTTGGTTTTCTTCCCGCTTTTCAAACTGTGAAATTGAAGATTCCATGCCTTTAGCCTTAACATAGTTTTTAACAATGATATAATCCATAACAAAAATTCAGTGCTGTATTTTTTTTCTCATTTTCTTTATATTATATTTATTTTTCTCATTGTATAACTTTTAAATACTACTCAAGCATCAATTCTATTGTTATTCAATTTTAAAAAATCATAATATTTCATATTTTAAAAACCGTCCAGCAGTCAGTACGCTGAGGAGGGCCCTTAATTTTTTTTTAATTTGTGCCCCCCCCCCAAAAAAAAAAGTTAGAAGTACGCTATGCCTATATATGTATATATATATATATATGCATGCATGTATTTAATTTTTAAGGATTTATTTCAAGTAAGAAACGTGCAGAAGGAAATGAAATTATGAATAATCCAATGAAATTATCATACATATGCATGAATTTAATGATTAAAGATTTACTTCAAGTAAGGAACATGCAGTAGGGAACTAAAATAATAATTCAATTAAACTATCACATGTACATATGTATGTATTTAATTTTTAAAGACTTTTTTGCATGTAAGAAGCATGCAACAGGAAACAAAATAAAAACGAATGTTTCAATGAAATTATCACATTAAAAATATCTGATTTTTTCTTTAATAGTATTAAAGATGTTTATTCTATTTTTGTAAATTTTGAAAACACATCCTAAAGTATCCACCACCATGGATATTTGAAAAGTTTATGGAAAAGTTTCGTGTAGTAAGTTAACTTCGGGAAAAAGTTTCAAATTGCGTTTCCTGTTTTCTTTAGTTAGAAGAAAAAAGATATTAAGTGATCGCTGAAGCTAAAAATAACAAATGGCTGAACATGCAAAATATATTTCGCCTAAGTTAAAAAGCGGTTATCTTGACTTTCCAGAGTAAAAGTCGAAGCCCTGATTAGAAACTTAAGCTAAATCGCTTTTTGACTGTGGAAAAGTTTTTCCCTTCGGTAAAAGTTTAAGATAAATATATTTAATCAAGTGTTATAAACTCTGCTTGCATATACAGATGTAAATTGGGGAAAATTTTACAGAAGATTTAATGTTCATTAACAAGGATATATAAAAGTTAAAGGATGCGATTTAAATATGCATATTATTATGTAGACAAAACACAGATTTTTTTTAATCGTAAATTAACTATAAAAAGGCTTTGTAGGAAAGTTTTAGAAGCTATGAATACTTATTTTAAAGCTACTTAGACCGAAAGAAAATTATTTAATATTCCATGTTAATGAAAGAAAAGTTTTTGCAAACAATATAGAAAAAGTGTAAGTTCCGTTTTTGATCAATTTAGCAGTTTAGACCAAATATTCTAATGCATATATCTGAAAATGAGTTATTCCCCTAAATAAAGAAACTATATAGTAAGTGAAAGTTTAATTGGAAATAAAGCACCGAAACAAGTAAAACTAATTAGGAATTGGGAAGGCTTCAAAAAATTTTATATATAAATAAATTCGTTCAGGAGAAAAATAGAATAATTACAAAATAAAAAGAACTTTTTATATACCATGTTTTTAAATTTTCTGTTGAATTATATAAACTTGACAATTCTATGAATTAATAAATACTTTTAAATTTTTTTGATGAATTATCCCATCAACTTGAAAGAAAATGAAGTTAATTGGAAGTTTTCGTTCCCGTCCCGACCGATAGATGGCTGCATCATTCTACAAAACAAAATTAACTGAAAATAAATTCAAATCTGATTAAAGATGGCTAAAAGTATTAAAATAATGCACTGTCATTGTGTTCTGAGCTATTCTAAAAGTTCCAAATGTCTAGCTAGTCGGGAAGTTAGTTAAAAATCGATTGCAAGATTTGTACTGGACAAACACACACACAAACAAGAAAGCTAGTTAATAAAAACATGGTAAAAACATCAACACAGTTAGCCAACGTAGGTTTTTTTGTTTTTTTTTTATTTTGCTTCTCGTGCTGTCGATTTCATGAATAATAGATTTAATGCTTTGGAAACAGCAACTCTCTTTTGGCAACATTGTCCCTTTTCCTACTTTGATATATACTGAACAGGCTGTCTCTTACTCTGCGCCCGTGGATGCAACCTGAATTTTCTGAGGAATTTCACGAATGGGCACTTATTACAGTTACTAACAGTGAGCTTTTCAAAGTTATTCTAAAACCCAAACAGTAAACTTGTTCACATTATTTTATGTTAAAATAAAATTATATTTGGTTATACACTGCTAACTTTAAAATCTGTATAAAATATAAATTCTGAGTTTGTCTGTCAGCAGTCAAATAACAATTAAATTCCACTTTAAAGAGATTCTTTTATTTTACATACGTTACCGTTGATCTGTGGGGATACAGAATAACCCCAAGTTTCGTTGAGATCGTTCAGATCACAATTAATGTATTGCGATAAGTTTAATTAAATTTCTAGTGTTATTAACTATCAGGTATAGTTGAAAACTGGTTGGTCGAACTGATACCCTTTTCAGACTGATAGAGGACCTTTTTTTATGGCTAAATTATTTTCTCTTCCACAAATCGGCAGTGTCTGAATTATGCAAATCTGCCGATGTAACCCGAGGGACAAAGAAAGTATTTTTAAATTTGGAAAATCAACCAAAATTACTAATCTTAAAATCGTTTTTAGCTAAGTGCGTAGAAATTGACTAATTTCTCAGTATAATAAGGACAACTGTTTCTGAAATTAGGAAAAATGTGAATGGTTTGAAGTATTTTAGGAAGTAAAATAAACTTCTATACTAGTGCCATTTTGATATTACCTTCAATTCTTCACAGCTTTTGAATATTGGTTGATCTACAGGATATCATAGATGTTAAAATTTATATTTTATCAGTCCTACAGAAGGTCGTTCGTCCTTTATGGAAACCATTTTGATAGTCAAGTTTTATGTATAAATGCCGTATTTTTTCCGGCGATTTGTTTCTATCTGATAGCCATGGTTCTTGGCAATAGCTCTAACTCAAAATTTCCATGAAAGTAAACTTTTTCTTAGTACTGTCATGTCAATTTTTCCCCATTCCTCTTGGACCGTTTTCCAAAGTCCGTTCAGTGTTCTTGAATGCCTATCTCCTAAGGCTCATTTTAATAAACCGAAAGAACAAAATTCCATTCGAGAAATGTCAGGTGATTTTACAGGTATTTCATTATATCGGATACACTTTATTCCTGTTTCTGATTCTTTCTTTGCCAAATAAGCGGCAGTTAATTTAGACAAATGACTAGAAGTTTTATCCATATGAAGCGCAACTTTATCAACGTCCTTTCCATATAAGGCTGGAATTTCTACTTCAAAAATTGGTTCTAAAATATTCTGCTGATAGTACAGTGAATTAATTCTGGCTTTACTTGAGACTTTTTTTATTTTTAATTTGTCGTTGCAACAAAACCCTGCAACTATCATGAATCTCTTTAGGAGCTTTTCTGTACTCTGACGAATCCATTTTGTACAGTCATACCCGTCAGTTGAACAATAGAAAATTGATTTTTTTGTATTACAGTCACTTAAATACACCCATTCCTCATCGAGTGTTACCACGATTATCCATTTTTCAGCCGTTAGATGTTTTTCATATAATTTTTTACAATTTGCTTTTCTTTCAGCAATATGTTTTTGCAAAAGCAGATGAATTTTGGGTTTAAATATATTTTTTAACTTAAAATATTTATGAATGATTTTACTTACAGTGTCAAAAGACATTCCTAGTTTTGATGCAATGGATCTTTGAGTGGGCGGATTTTGTTTTAGGATCAGAGACTTCCCTTTCTTGATATTTACCTGCGTTTGAACAGTCTTAGGATGAGGTTTCGCGGTCATGTTTTCATTTTCACTTTCAGATAGACATTTCTTTCCTTTCAAAATTAATATATTTTAAATACCTTTTTTTAAATGCCATATCTGTGATTTTTGCACCACTTTATAATTTGTATATAGAAATATTTCTCCCCGGAAAGTGCAATTACGTAACCTTCAAGCCGTCTATCAATTTTAAGAGCCATTTTCATAATAAATATTATATTTTGCATTCCAATCAATACAAAACAGTAGCAGACGATTATTCTGAAGTTGCCAAATTTTTATCATAAAATGCAAACAACAAAAATAAATTACAACATCGTTTCCATAAAGTGCGAACGACCTTCTGTATCTGTGGATTCAAAGGATCTCGTTGAGATCTTATGTCGTATAAGATGAGTAACTAGTAGTAATTAAAATATTTATATCAAACATCATATACCCTCGAGGGATTTAAAAAACGTTATATATGAAGCGTAAAATTCTTCATATGCAAATCTGTCAAATAGTTCTATTAATGAGACATTTGGAAATGTAATATTTATTCTAAATTATTTATTACAAAATTTTCTTATTTATTATAAATGTAATATTTGGAAATGTAATATTTGTGCAATAAATTATAGAGTTCAATGTATGGCATTTTTTGACTAAAAATAGAGAAGAAAAGGATCTAATGTAATCTCATTAAGATTTCAGCTTTATATTTATTAGTTCACGTGTAGGTTATCAATTCACTTTGCTCATTATAGGAAAATACACTGTAAGAAATTAAGAGAATTTGCAGACTTGGTCGATTATCTCTAGAACTACTGTTCCGATTTTAATGAAATTTGATATGTACATACATTGATACAATACAAATCAAATAACCACTCAATAATTGTAATACACACGCATGATCGTGCGTAACACTCGTTGGCGTCGGAAGGTATGAAACAGCGGTTGCAGAATAAACAAAAAAATGGGTTAATAGATGGCGTTATTTTGCAGCAATCGGTTAATTTCAAATTGTAACAGTAAAAATGAGTAACCATCAACGTTTAGATGATGGAATGGGGTGGCGAATTGTGGGGAGGCTAGAAGCAGGCCAATCTCAAGTCCATATTTGTAGAGAGTTCAATTTAACGCCCAGCGTCGTGTGTAACTTATGGAAACAGTTGAGGATATCGGATCCATCAAGAGAAAGCCTGGGCAAAGTCGTCCAAGAGCCATGACGGCCAGAGAGGATCGTCATTTGTCGATTATAGCGATGCGTAACAGGAGTGCTACAGCTTCTCAGCTCTCTCGTGACTTGAATGCAGCCACAGGAACCCGTGTATCAAGGGTGACTGTTGTTTGCAAGAAGACCTGCTGTTTGCATCCCGCTCACTTCTACGATCAGGAGAATCCGTTAATCGTGGTACAGAGAGCATAGAGAGTGGAGTATGGATCAATGGGCGACCGTTCTCTTCAATAATGAGTCCCGGTTCAGCCTAAACACCGATTCTCACCGTACGTTCATATGGAGAGAACCAGGAACCCGCTACCTACCCTCCAATGTCCGCGAAATCAACCATTATGGCGGAGGAGGTTTAATGGTCTGGGCAGGCATCATGTTGGATGGCCGCACACCTCTCCATGTCTTTTAAAGAGGCACTGTGACTGGTGTGAGGTATAGGGATGAGGTCTTGGAGCCCTATGTTCGACTTTTCAGGGGTGCAGTTGGCCCTGAGTTCATTTAAATGGACAATAACGCGAGACCATATAGAGCTCTTCTGGTCCACGAATTTCTAGAGAGTGAGGATATTCGCCGGATGGATTGGCCAGCCAGATCTCCAGACCTTAACCCTATAGATCATGTCCGGGACGCTCTGCGGAGGGCAATTGCAACTCGCAACCCCCCTCCGAGAACCATCCAGGGAATTAAAACAGCTTTGCTGAACGAGTGGGACCAACTGCCACAGGAAATGATAAACTGCCTTATTTCAAGTATGAAATCACGCTGCGGGACCTGCATATCTGTAAGAGGGGACCATACCCCCTATTAACCCATCTATTAACCCATTTTTTTGTTTATTCTGCAGCCGCTGTTTCATACCTTCCGACTCCAACGAGTGTTGCGCACGATCATGCTTGTGTATTACAATTATTGAATGATTATTTGTTTTGTATTGTATCTATGTATGTACATATCAAATTTCATTAAAATCGGTACAGTAGTTCTAGAGATAATCGACAAAGTCTCCAAATTCTCTTAATTTCTTACACCAGTGTAGAATTAGGAGTCACATTTTCCATCAAGTTCTTTTCTATGGACCCAGAAAAAATCTAAACTTTTCAGATTAATTTCTCGTCTGTTAGGATGGGGGGGGGGGAGGGTGAGGGGGAGTCTATACATAAAAAAAAGTTTTGTTTGTAGAATTAAGATCATCTTTTGCAACAAAAAGGATAAACTGATCTGTACCAACTGTTTAATGTCGATACCGAATTAATACAAAAACCAGTGGTAATAGTGGGATTCAAACCTGCTAACTCCGGTACCGAGGATTATAATTCTAGTCAATGGCCGCCTGTGTAATTTATGGATAAATAAGACTCCTATATTTGTGTAAAGGTAAGAACAAAAAAAAAATCCTATATTAAAATTCATAATCATATATAAAGATTTCTTTTATTAGTTTATGTGCAAATCGGAGAATTAGACAATAGTTCTGTAGAATTAGATTTAAGCGCAGTTCATTCCGTATTTGCCTTTGCTATAAACATTCCCTGTCCTAAAATAACTTTTATTCCGCAAGCTCAAGATACAGTACACGACAGTTTAATTAGTAAAAATAGTATTATCACATGAAGTGATTGATGTTCAAAGTATAAATTACATTAAAACTTAAAATAAATCGGTAAAATTCTTATCTGCGTTGTAACGAAACTTTTTATTATATAACTTAAAATTTACCCATGAAAATGTGTTACTTTTAAAGAAATCGTATGCCGATAAAAGTTCCAGACTTCTTTAATTCGAGCCAAACAGTTTTAAAATTTTCTCGTATCTGAGCGAAAAACGCGAACGTTGAAAGCATCCCAAATGGTCACATAGATAAATTTTTGTAGAAACCTCAGACACACTTTAACAGTGAGATATTTTCAAAAATTGACTTGATTAATGACAGATAATTGCACCATTAATAATGATTATTAATCATTCATTGTTAATCAAAACTACTTTGAACTTTCGAAACCTTCTAAAGCTATAAATCATATTTTATAACTTTTAAAAGCTCAAAGTCTATATTATTAACGAAGCGTTACGGTAGAATTTTGATACACTAATCTCAAATATTTAGAGCAGAGTTTTCATACTTGAAACTTGCGACTCACGCATTCAACTCGCGTTTAAATGCGTGAATCGTAGTGTTTTAAAACATAGATGTTGGTCGCTGTAGCTGACAATCAGGAGATTCTTCTTGTATGTTATTAAATTTTCGAATTTATAAAAATACCTATGTACTAGATTTAAGTAGCTCGGAGAAAGCCAGATAGTTCTTAACTCAGTCTTATTTAAAAAGTATTTTATTAATTACTCAACATCCTTAAGTGAACAATAAATATAGTAGTTCTTCCTTGAGTCTTGCGTTAAAAATATTTATTCTATTATTAGAGTCCATAGATGAATCTGGACATGATAGTTCTTTTGTACTACTTTAAATATATTTTTTTATTTATTAGAGTTAAATGGCTTAGGTACTTATGGCTGTTCATTCTTGAGTCCTGCGTTAAACATTTTAATTCAGTTATTAGTATCCATAAAAGAAAGCTAAATATGATACACTGCTGGCCACTGTAAATGCAACACCCTGAAGGAAACATGCAAATAACATGAAATTTACAACATGCATTAGCGGAGGTGAGATATGCAAATGAATAGAATTTCAGCGCAGACGCACATCACGCGCACCTGTGGTGCCACTTCAAAGCGCTATTTAATGCTTGGAGATTTCGACGATTTCAAGTTCAGCAATTGTGTTTTTCTTGTGGTTTTTCAAAAAAACGATCAATTATGCCTCGACGAAAACAGCGATCATCTTTTGATCAAGTATCCGAGTTCGACAGAGGAAGGATAGTGGCCTACCGAGATTGTGGATTATCTTTCAGGGAAATCGGTAGTCGTGTTGGACGAAACCAAACAACTGTAATGCGGATATGTGATCGTTGGATGCAGGAGGGTACGACCGACCGGCGTGTTCGATCGCATCCACCTCAGCGCACCACTTCACGTGATGACAGGCAAATTGTGCGCATGGCAGTGACGGATCGCTCAGTCACACACGAACCATAGCACAGAACATGCAGTCTGTAACGCATCATCCAGTGTCTGCGCGTACCATTCGACTCCGTTTACAGCAGAGTGGTCTGTCCGCAAGACGTCCATTCCTTTGTCTACTCTTGACGCAGAACCACAGACGTCTCCGCCGCCAATGGTGCGATGACAGAAGGATGTGGACGGCAGAAAGGTATGAAATTGTCTTTACTGACGAGTCACGCTTCTGTCTGTTTCACCACGATGGTCGCATTCGAGTCTGGAGACACCGTGAAGAGAGGATGCTGAACAGCTGCGTTATGCACCGTCACACTGGTCCTGCACCGGGTATTATGGTATGGGGCGGTATTGGATATCACTTTCGCACACCTCTAGTACGCATTGCCGGTACTTTAAACAGTCAGCGCTACATCTCCGAGGTGTTGGAGCCAGTTGTCCTTCCTTACCTTCAGGGCTTGCCCAAAGCCATATTTCAACAGGATAATGCGCGAGCACACGTGGCACGCATTGTGCAACGGTTTTTCGTCAATCGCCAGATTGAATTGCTTCCCTGGCCGCCTCGCTTTCCGGATCTTTGGCCGATAGAAAACAGGTGGTCCATGGTTGCTATACGATTGACCCAGATTCCATCCCCTGCTGCCACAGCAGATCAACTTTGGCAACGTGTGGAAGCTGCTTGGTCTGCTGTACCCCAAGAACTCATCCAAAGTCTCTTTGAATCAATGCCGAGGCGTGTGGCAGCGGTGATCTCCAACAATGGCGGCTACTCTGGCTACTGATTTTGGCAGGAACCACACTTCACAGAAGTCTATAAATTTAATTATTTGATACTTGGTCAGCATGTTATCTACAAAATAAATTTTGTTGTGATATCTCTTGTCTTTCTTGGTGTTGCATTTAGGTGGCCAGCAGTGTAGTTCTTGGGTAGTACTTCAAATATATTTTATTTAGAGTTAAATATGGCAATTCCTTCTTGAGTCTTGCGTTAAACGTATTAATTCAGTTATTAGTATCCATATAGGAATGCTATATATCATAGTTTTTGTGTAGTACTTTAAATATATTTTATTTATTAGAGTTAAATATGGCAGTTCCTTCTTGAGTCCTGCGTTAAACATATTAACTCAGTTATTAGCATCCATATATGAATGTTAGATTTGATAGTTCTCGTGTACTACTTTAAATATATTTTGGAGTTACATATGGCAGTTCTTCCTTGAGTCCTGCTTTAAACGTATGAACTCAGTTATTAGTATCCATATATGAATGTTATATATGATAGTTCTCATGTACTACTTTAAATATATTTTATTTATTAGAGTTTGTATTAAAAGAACGAATATAGTAATTAAAAAATTGCAAATTCATAAAAATTGCTCATTCATAGTTACAGTTTATTAAGAAAAATGCACGAAATCAAAGCTTTGATTGACGCAGAAAACTTACTAATTCACCGATACTCTTTGAAAAAAAACATGTTCATATTAAATCCGTGATGAATATCCTTTCGTTACTTTTTAGTGCGAAAACTACATGATTGAAAATTTTTATTGGGTAGTTACTTAATTGTAATATTATGGTAATTATCTTGCAAAATGAAGCAAATGAATATATGCATGAGATAACTCAAAGGCAACTTTGTTTCATCCCCTTACGAAAATAAGTCTGAAACTATTTTCAAGTTAATCACCAGTAATGCACCTACATTTTGACTTTCTGCATGAATTCCTTTGAATATTTCTGTTGTTATGCAATTTCCTTGCCTTACTTCTCAAATTTAAATTATTTTCCAGAATAAAACACAAAGTTGAAAATTTGAATGAACAAAGGAATAATTGTACCTAATTAAAGATATTTTATTGCATTATCAAAGTGTGAAATATATTTTTTGTGAAAATTTCTTACATTTATATAAGGGGAAAGTGGACATTCAAAACGCATATGTATATAATGCAAAATTCAAGTAGTTTATTCATAGCTAAATAAAAGTTTAATATTTATGCATCTGTCGTGGCTAAGTAAAACTTTGATTTTTATACTACATGCATTTATAATGTTAATTGTAATGTGTTACATCATAACTTAGAAAAAAAAATATATGCAACTTATTTACATATTCTAATATGTAACATCTATTAAATTACAAGCTTTTAGGATTTTGATATTTCTTACGTGCATTTATAATTACTATATTTATTTCTAATTGATACTTCATACTACCTATTAAAAATTTTTAGCAAATATAATTGTAATACTTTGTAACAAAGAAAAAAGATTTACACATTATTAGACGGTTGAATTTTTTAGATAAGAAAAAGTTACTATTTGAGTGGAAAATTATTTTTCTTCAAAATTGCAGTATATATTTGCAATAAATGTGAATTTTAATCTTATAGGTTCAGAAAACAACTTATATATAATAACACCTGCACTGTTGGAAGAAGTAATCCTTATGAACGTTCTAAATTTAGTTGATATGTTGGATTCAAAAAGTCAATTTATAATTCAATTAACCCATTAACCGCTGGTGTTGCGTTGACGCAACGGTCAAAATAAATGCGTATAAAAATTTAGCTATCAAACGAATTTTATGTTAACAGTAGTTTTTGAGTAGGGTTAATAATCGAATTGAAAAATATTTGCCTTCAACTGTTCTTTTAATTAATTAACGAGTTCCAAACTTAGACAGATAGTTAAGCATTTTTGAACAAGAACTTTCTCCTGGTCTTTTTCACAGAAGAAATATAGCGAGACGAACGTGAGATTTAGGGGTGATTTATTTTTAGCTAAGATCAAAGTTTATCAGAACATTCCATCAATCGGTTGATTTTGTTTGGGTGGGGGAGGAAGAAAAAACAGGTGTTGCGTTGGCGCAACGTCAGCGGGAAAAGGGTATTCACATGTGTCGCTCGACTCCGTAGAACTTTCCCCCGTTCTGTGGTTATAGAAATGCCTAAAACTAGATACTTTACGTTTAAAGAAGTTCTTCAAAGAATTTTCGACGAAGATTCAGATAATGATGACGAGAATTAAACTTATATTGTTGTTATTCTACCAGAGACAGCAGAGGCTAGTGATGAAGAAGAAGGAAATAATGAAATTTTGAATAGTGACAATGATGATTTACCATGCGATACTGCTGTCGAAATGTGAAGTGTCGAAATGTCGAAGTGTGAGTAAAAAAGAAGTTTTTGCCTCCTAAAAGCAGTACAAATTTTTCGAAAAAAATTAAAAAACAAAAACTGAAGATTTGAAATGGATAAAGAAGGGACCATATGTCTCAGCCGAAAAATGAAGAAAAAGATGAAATCGGAACTATGAAAAGTATAATACAAGATAAAACTAGTGCAGAGATTTTTGATCTTCTCTTTGGCTCAGAGGTTTATTCCCTTCTCGTCGAATAGACAAACTCATGTGCCCAACAAAAGAATCACCCCCATTTTTTAGCATCTGAAGCCTACATGAGACGGTTCATTGGAATATTGTTGCCGACTGGATATTATTCTTTACCTCAAAAGAAATTTACTGATCTCTTGATAAGGACATTCAGCATGCAAAAGCCATTACGTGGAGAACGTGGACATTTTACTGTCAAGTCCGAAGACAGCAGAAGACTGCGTAGTAAACAATGCCATAGCCAGACAATTTATCCATGCAAAGTTTGTCACGTTACTCTACATCGTGATTGTAGTGAAGCTTTTCGTGATAGAAACTGTTTTCTGGATATAATAAGTAATTTTGTAAAGGAAAAATAAGTTAAATCTTTATAATAAATAAATTACCTGTAAAGTGATCATTATCTTTCTAAAGTGTAACAAATTTTTTAAAAAAATTCCCAGTGCTCAAATCAAAGAAAACCCTGCAGAAGTTCAGTTGAACTCACTTAATGTCAATACTCTTATTCCGCTGACGTTGCGCGAACGCAACACTCGATTTTTCGAAAGTTAAGACCAGTTTTGTTATTTTACCCATAAATTAATGTTGTATATGTTCAAATGAATAGCCAATATTATTTGTATAAAAAAAAAAAATTCACCCCTTATAGTTTTGACGGTTAATGGGTTAAAACCTTTTAGATATATTAACACACATTTTTATTTTTGTACTTGTAACTAGTAATGTAACCAGGATTCCTTTAATAATTTAGATGAAAAGTTAAGAATATCAATTCCTCATTAATAAAAATAAATCTTTATGTTAACATGCATTAAAATGAAAAATTGATTCTTTAATAAAAATAACTCAACGCAGAACTCTTTCAGCTTTTGCATTCATTTGAAAATACTTTTATATAACTTTCTTGGAGCCTAGGATTTGGTTTGTTAAGGGGATCTGGGACACATTTAAATTTTTTTTTTTTTTTTTGAGTTAATATTTTGAATTTTTTTCTGATGGTTAACCATATAATTTGTAAACAAAATAAATTACATCATAAAGCTTATCATAAAGTTAAAATTTTTTTTTAATTTAAAATTTTAAAAAAGGGGGTTCATTTAAAATCATTTCAATTCGAAATATTATTGGAAGTATTTCAAAATATTTTCATTTAATCAAACAGAAATATATAACTTTTAATTTTGATTCAGCTTTTTTCAAAATATTAATTTAAAAAAAATTAAAAATATTTAGAGTAAAAATATTAGATAAAAATGATGTATGTAACTTATTTTAAAAAAATCATATTTTCGAAAGTAAACTTTTTTTTCTAATTTTCTGAATTAAAATTAAAGTAAAATTATTTAGAAAGACATGTTTCAAGTTTCAACCATTTATCTTTAACGGTTCTTGACTTATAACAATTTAAAGACGAGAAATGGCGAAAAAAAACCCACCATGCAGTAAAACGCATTTACAGGTTAAAACACAGATTGGCTCTTATTAGAAAGTTGCAAAAAAATTAATATCTCCTGTTCTAATTAAGATAGAAACACGATTTAAACGTCATTTTAAGCGGAAAAGAACACAAAATGTTTTAATGAAATAATTTTATTATTAGAAAATTTGAAGAATTTTGATTCCTGGACCCCCTTAAATTTTTATGAGCACAATTTCGAGATCCCTTATTACTCGCCTAGAGTGTGTTATGAAGGTTTGAAAATTAATTTTAATATTTCATCAATAGGATAAGTTATTTTGAGATAAATTAATAAAACATTTCGATAAATTGATATCATTTTAAATAAATATTCGGAAGTAATTATTTCGTGATATTTTGATAATCAATTTCTCAGAGTTACTGAGAAAAACATTTATTATTATTATTTTTAGTATTATTATCATTATTATTTTTATTATCCCAAAGTGTAACTGAATAAAAATATGGAGATCATAAACATTAACAAAGTCCAAAATGGATAGTGGACTCGTGAAAAAAGTTCGGTCGTAGATGCTCCAATACAAGCGGGGAGATTGCTTGGGAGCAGTTGCTTCTTCCCTCTTACAGGTGGAGCACGAGAAAAAAACCTCTCAGCCTTTCTCAAAAATCATAGCTCTTCTATGTCCAGTTCTTAGGCGTGAAATATAACTAGCAACGCGACGACCTTGGAGTGTAAGAGAATGCCTCGTTCATAAGGTTTATAGCAGTAATGGAGAAACATTCTTTTAAAAAGACAACATTCTTTTGTCTAAAATATTTTTGGGATGGATTGACTTAAGGGGAGTGGTCACTTTTACGTACCTTTAAAAGTATCATTTTTAGACCTATGTTCGATTGTAAGTACTACTCATGATTTTTGCTTGATTTACATGAAATTTTTTGAGTAGCTGCCTGTAATACTGTTTATTATATATATATATATACAATATTTCAAGGTAATTCAAAAAATAAAATTGTTTTTTATGCATAAAAAGGAAGATTTTTTTTAAATCGAACATTTTGCAGTCAACTACTGTGCGCATTCTGTCAAAATAAATTATTAAGGTACAGTAATAATTGTTTACTATATGTGATTACAATACTTAAGACAACAAAATCCACCAATATTTTTGGACCTTAACATATTTTAATTTTTCAAAGAATTTTTTATAAGCTTTTACTCAGTCATTTTTGAAATTTTTAATTAAAAACAGCACTTAATAAATTTTTTAATATATTTTAGAATAATGTTGGTGAATATTGTTGCCTGAAGTATTGTAATCACATATAGAAAAACAATTATTAATGTACCTTAATAATTTATTTTGACAGAATGCGCACAGCAGTTAACTGCAAAATGCTCGATTTTTAAAAAAATATTCACTTTTTTATGCTTAAAAAGTAATTTTATTTTTTTAATTACCTTGAAATATTGTATATATAAAATAAACAGTATGTTAGGCAGTTACTCAAAAAATTTCATGTAAATCAAGCAAGAATCATGAGTAGTACATACAATCGAACATAAGTCTAAAAAAATACTTTTAAAGATACTTAAAAGTGACCACTCCCCTCAAAATACTCAAGTCAAAGGCATTATTTGGGACTGCTGCAGCCTTTGCTAATGAGTCAGCAACCTCAGTACTCAAAATTCCTACGCGCGGAGGGATATACTGGAAAGCAATAGCAGATTACCTATGCAATGCCACCGATGCTAAAAACGATTTACGTGAGTATCGTTTTACAACTCGTATACCATCTTTTGAATCGCTGACATGGAGTCGACAAATAAAATTTAGTTATTTGGTGTAGACTGATTCAAATTAGTTAAAGCCAAACTAATGGAAATGAGTGCGGCATTCAAAGCTGAACATGCTATTGGATTTGTCTTCTAATAGTAAGAATAGTTTTAAATAGCAAGAGCTTAAGTTTATTTGCCTTGTTTCGAAAAATTCGAATGTTTTCCATTTTTGACTGTACAAAAAACTTCATAAAGGATCATTACCGAGTTATCAAAGGTTCAATGAAAAATCATTTTTAGTAATATACTTCTTTCAGCCGAGGGATACCAACAGTCTAGACAAAATTAGGAGTTATAGAATCAACACACCTGCTCTCGAAGAAGAGTAATATTCTACCAGCATTCTCACCCAAGATAAATGCTTCTGTAAATCAAAAGAAGTTCCCATTTTAAGACCGAAGCAGATTTCTTTATGTATTATGCATAATCTTAATTGCATATCAAAAAGTGATAAATACCCAGAAAAAGAGAGTTCTTCGTAAAGACACCTAGTATATCAGCAAAAATAATTTTACGAAGTATTGCGGGGAATGAAAGAGGTTTATATATATATATATATTTATTTATTTATTTATTTATATATATATATATATATATATATATATGTGTGTGTGTGTGTGTGTATATATATATATAAAATAATGGATAAGTGGAGCTCACGGTTACGGTTATAGGTATAGAAACTCAAAATTTTCGAATGGCAACGCCCACTTTTTCTCATCTCAAAATGCTCAGCGCATGCGAAAACCCTAAAGAGGATTGGAACGGTACGTGTATCACAAAAACGAACGCGTTATGCTCTCACAAAAATCAGCTCTGCGAACGGCTAACAAAAATACGATGATGCTACCCAAGTGGAAAATGTGTAATCCAAATAAATGTTTTCTTTTGTCCGATCTGTGTTGTCATCATTGATTGGTGTCTTGCCTCTGTCATATGCAAATTTTCTCCGTGCGCCCCGATCGTGTTTTTGCTGGCCGTTCCCAGAGCTGGTTTTATTTTTGTGCGTGCATAACGCGTCCGTTATTTTGTGATACACATACCGTTCCAACGCTATTTAGGGTTTTCGCATGCGCTGAGCATTTTGCGACCGGAAAAAGTGGGGTTAGAAATTTTCAAGTTTCTATACCTGTAGCCGTATATATATATACAGTGGAATCTCGATCTATCGTTTTTCAAGGGACCGACTGAAATGAACGATAAATGCGGGAAAACGATACATGCGGAAACATAACAAAGCAATATGATCGTTAGGACTAGATAAAATGAACGACACATACGGAAAAACGATGGATCCGAAAACGATCGATCGAGATTCCACTGTACACATATATATATATATATATATATATATATATATATATATATATATATATATATATATATATATATATATATATATATATATGTATGTAATACTCCGTACATCACGTAGTGAGGAGGTGATACACCCAAGATTCGCGGGCGCTATTCAACACTTTTGTAGTTGAGGCAGAAGGATGAGAAGATACTTGAGGAACACTAAGTCAGACATAGTGTAATCCGCACATAAGAGTAGGAAAAACACACAGAGATGCGAGGCATTGAAGGGACGCACAGAACAGAGATGCGACGCATATTAATTTATTCCGGATTCTAATGTAGATAAATATTATTCAGCAAAACACAGGTATCTTGACAAGTGGACACACACAATAGCAACACCACCGGTCCCTGCCGGGACGCATTCAAAAAACAGATTTTACATCGTTATATCGGACAGCAGCGGAGCAGCGCGGAAACAGGACAAGACATGGACATACAATTAAGTGTACACCGTAAACTTTTGCAGAAGGTTATAAAGTGTAGGGGTACTGACCGCGGGGAAATCTTTTATTGGCTAGAATTGATCATCTGACTTGATTATATAAGGGCCGCAGGATGTTTCGAAAAGCGCACCGAGGCGAAAACATCACGTGGTCCTGATTCATGTTTACAAATATCTTTAACACGCGTGCACTAAGGGGTAATTTGGATGGTTAGTTCGTTAATTCCTAGGTCGCGATTTGAAGAAAGGGACTGTACTTATTGAGAGGAAACAAGGATAGTTTTAAATACGCATTAGATATATAATGGTGGGCCGTTATTATCACATATATATATATATGTGTGTGTGTGTGTGTGTGTGTAAGTAATTTGAATTGAATTACTCAATTATTCTATGTTTATAAAAAATAGAACATCAATTTAAATATAATCTTTAGTGTTTTCTTTTTCTTCAATGTCTTTTTCAATAAAGACATCCTGAATGTTAAATTAAAGGAAGAAAAAAAACATCGTTTTCTTATTTTTTCATCGAAAAAAATAATCTTCATTAATTGCTGATTAATAAGATTATCATTGTGCGCATAGTTAGGTTGCATGTAAAAAATGCATTATAAACTTTCTCAAAATTAATTGAACGCGAATTATCCGACTTATCTCCTTTTCATTCTGAAGAAGTCCTTTTCATTCTGAAGAAGTCAAGATTTTTACCATTAATTTAGATGTTATAATTGTCGAGGAATATATGGAAAGAAGCTTAACTTTTAATTACGTTGTTTTCTCAGAGAGAAAATTAAAAAAGGAAATATGAATTAGAAGGTTTTGCTGATTCTGAAACGAAGTTATGAATAGAAAAATAGCAGAATTCCTCCTATTCGCATTCAACCATCCATGAAAATCTTCCGTTTCATTTTAAGGGTAACGTAATCTACATTATTAAAGACTTTAATGCTAACTGAGAGTTTATTAATTGAAATCTTTGCGTTGAGATTTTTCGCTGCATAAGAGAAAATAAATGAATTCTACCGTGACGTAGCTCAAGAATAATTTTATCAAATTTGTGAATATATCCATCGCTTTATTCCTTCAAGGTATTTTTTACTATTACAACATTGACACCATGCGTTTTTTCCGAAATACATTAAATTACGCCAACTCTCTTACCCATCACATTTCATAAAATTGCATAATCATTGAAGTACCTATTAAATTCAGAATATATATTTAATGAACTATCTTGGCCATACAAAAGCTACGGACATCTTCTTAAAATGCATAACTGTCAGGTTTTATGATATAAAATTTGATTATAAATGCTCAGGAAATATTTATCCATCTCGCACCGTGTTCAAAGTTAAATCAAGAACATACGTAATAAGAGAGATAATTAGTATATCAATTTTGGTTCTTAAGGAAAATAAATTTGTTGTTTTCTAAATGTTTTCAAAAGGTATTTTAGTGTCCTAAAATAGATTATTCCAGTTTTAAAATTCGATTATCTTTACTTACATAAAAGCCTAGAGTAGAAAAAGTGTAGGTAACCATTCCGGGACTGACCAAGTCGGGAACATCTTAACATTGCGACGCCATTTTCTGAAATTTTTCTTGAAAAATAATACCACAAAAGTTACATATTTTGAAAGCCCTTTAAAAAATATGAAAATTTCAAGTGATCACCCTATCTCAAAACCGTTTAGATTTTTAAATATCTTCAAATTAAAATATCCATTGAAAAGTATCATTTATTCAATTGAGTCATTCAATTGAATTTCGAATTCGTTCTACTCCATGGTGTTTCATATTCCCTTTAAATAACTACATTTTTAATGTTTAATTTTAATGTTAATTAAATTGTGTTTCACGTTTTATTTTTGTTTTATTTTATTGTTGTTTACTGCTGTTTAAGTATCGTTTTCAGCAATGCCTGCTGTGTGGTGAGTCATTCACTTTTCAAACAGTTTTGGTTTAGTTTTATTTAGTTTAGTTTAGTTTTGTTGTTTATTGCTGTTTAAGTACAGTTTTTAGCAATGCCCGATGAAAATGATGAATAACCTCTTGAAACGCTGATCAACATTCCGTAATTTTTGACAGGCGTTATATACTATTCCAATAATAAATTTTTCATTCGGAAAAACTAATTAATGGTTTGCTGAACAACACACATTGTTTTGATGAAGCTTATTATAAAGTTTGGAAGCTTTTTTCTGTTCATAAGAGAAGTTGAGTTGCCACTCCGATTATGCTCTGGATAGGATGATTCTCATTTAATTTGCGGCTGAAATTTTCTGGGTCAAACTAAGGTTTCTACACACGAGTACTTCTACCTTGCTTCTTTAACATTACTTCAAACCTCCCTACTGTGACCTACAGTTATGCTTGCGTCTCGTTGACGTAATTCATGGTAAAAATGGTGGCATTCATAACAATGAAATATTTGTAACCTTAAAAAGTGCTGAAATCAAACCAAACAACCATTAAGAAGATAGTCGTAATGTGAAATTAGTATACAATAATTTTGATGACACTGGAATAGTCCGTATAAAGACCAACAACTAGTCACTTATCCCAATCATGACATCTAACAAAATGTGCCCTATACAAAAGACCATAGGGAAACCTACGTCACAGACCTTGTTTAGAGCAAAGTTATCTTGTAATGCTTTCGTTGAAAAAATATATACAGTCTCAAGATGGAGCTTCAATTTGGTTGTCAAATGCCTGTCACAGAATTACAAATTTTAACTAAACAGCAATTTGACGATCTCTCACTTTTATGTCTAGAATGAGAATAAATTTTCAATAACATTATTAACAGGAGACTGGGGAGGAGGAATAACCTTCTTTCTTTATTGAAACGTGATTGAACATTCTTTTCTCATTTAACAGCAGCCATTCTTGAGTAATATGAACAGTATGTATTTAGAATCAATAATAAGTGTTTTCATTTCCCAGATTTTGGGCACTGGGCCACGAAATATGCCCCAAATGTGAATATCCTGCCTTGGGTTCATATTTTCTTTAATCAAGCGTAAGCTACCAACTCAAGAGTATGACATGTATCCCATTCACAACATCACAAAACAAGCTGACAAATAAATAAGAAGATAAATAAATTATTTCTTTCTCTCTCTCTCTCTCTTTCTCTTTCCACGTACGCACGCAACTTAAATCTCCAAAAGTAACTCTATTCCAAATACTTATCTACCAATAAGTATTTGGACACTTGTGACAGAAAAGGAAAACAAAATTTATTCATATTCAATAGTTGGTAGAGCATCCACGAGAAGCAATTACAGCCTCAACCCTCAGTCCTTGTTTCCACAAGTCCTTGTATGACGGCTACGGGTATTTTCTTCCATTCGGCTTGGAGAAGACATGTAAGTTCCTTCACCGATTTTGGACGTTGTTACACCTCTTAATTCTGCGATCCAACTCGTCCCAGAGGTCCTCGATAGGGTTAAGGTCAGGGCTCTAGGCAAGCCAGTCCATTCGCTTAACCCCATTGTCACCATAACATGGTGGACCAGAAGAAAATCCCACAGACCATAATTTCCCCTCCGTTGAACTTTACTGTGGGCACAGTGCATTCTGGTAGGAGGATTCTCCAGGAGGACGCCAGACCCAGACCATGCCATCCGAAAGGTAGAGGATGAACCTTGAGTCCAGAGAATCCGTTTCCATTGATCTGCGGTTCATTTTCGACGTGCTTTGTACCACAGCAACACGATTGGACTTTGTGATCAAAGGCTTATGGGTGGCAGCAAGACCATGAAAACCAAGCTGGTGTGCTTCCTTACGGATGGTATTCATCGAAAGAACACTCCCGGATGTCTGTTGAAACTCCTGGAGTATGTGGGCCATCGGTTGGATGCCGTTCTTTCAAATTTCTCTGGATAGCATCCGTCGGTATCGTGTGTCTGCCGACTCTGGGCACATTCCGATAATTGCCGCTTCCGAATCACATAGGCCACTGTCGATTTTGTGTAATTCAGCTCGATAGGTATGTCCCTTAAAGATCGGTCATTTCTGTGATACCCAACGATTACACATTTCTCGAAATCAGATAACTCTGCACTTCGTGGCATCTTGTATGCGACTAATGCCAATGTTGTTTCCTGCACGATGTTTAACGGCGGAGAGCGTGACGTATATCTGGTCCGCAGATATCCTCATTTGCATAGGTATCCAAATACTTATTGGTAGATAGTGTGTATATATATATATATATATATATATATGTGTGTGTGTGTGTGTGTGTGTGTGTGTGTGTGTGTGTGTGTGTGTGTGCATGTGTGTGTGTACGTACTCTTTATGTATACAAGTGTTTGATTTACATTTCTAGAACTTTTAGAAGTCAGTTCAAATCTAGTACAGCGTGTGAACAGTATTATTTTACAAAATTTATGGTTAGATACTCAAATTTAATGTGCACTCGAGTTTTCAAATGTTGTAAAATTTCTATTGAGAGTATTTCCATTCCTTTTTTCAATTTGTCACGAGTACTAAAATTTTCTTTCACAGAAAATTGTTTGTAAAAAGTAAAAAAATAAAAGTTCTCTTCTATTTCAAGGAAATTATAAATCAAAAACAGTGCCTATGACTAATGCAGTGGCTGTTTCGATTTCCCTCATGTTAGAGAGAAAATTGAAACCGTCCCCGAAACATTCAGTGCCAGTCGCGGTTTTATGCTGAATAGTTGAAGCCCGTTCAGTCGAAAAAAATATGTTTATTTTCAAAACATTTGTTTGTTATTTTGACACGATAAAAGCTTCAAAATGTAATTGAAGTTCGATTTTTCGATGCGTTCTGCAAGTTACGACTGAGATTGAGTTTTCGCGCTTGACTGTTTTCAATTCACGGTTTGTGTTCATTTGACATATGATTGTTTTTTTTTTTTGTTTGTTCATTTGACGCTTTATTTCTAAATTATTCTTACTTTTCGGCATGTTTGTCCTAAATAAAGTACTTATAAAATATAAATACAAATGATTTAAGTTAAGAGTTATCGGCAGATTTTGTACTGAAATATATACTTATAGACTAACTAAATGTTGCAGTATTTATTTTTAAGTTCTAATATTTTTTCGGTTAAATCGAACTTGTGAAGAAGAATTACTAGAAGTGAAGTTCTAGTAGCCTTTATTAATTTTATATGTTTAGAATCATAGCTTAAACATTAATAGAAAATTAAATATTTAGCATGCAAATTTTGTTTTCCCAACACTGCAGGTAATTTATCTTTATTACTTTGACCCATCCATACCACTTATGGTGTTAGCTATTTTATTGCGAGAGCACCATGTCTGTGAAACAGCCCTTTTCCCTATGATGTGGAAACATCACAATAACAATCATTCCTTGTGCGGAATTCAAACCCGAGTTCACTTCGTAGAAGCTCACGTCTCTAACCGATGTATATAGGAGCAAAGGAGCAAGACAAACCGTACAAGAGTTGTGCGGAATAGCTACTAGATGTCGCTGAGGTTTGCGCGGCAAGGTAAACATGCGAGAAGGAAAAAACGGGAGAGCGGTCGTAGGGAGAGACGAGCGAGGTCATCTCCGAGAGCGACTGCCAATGAACGGAATTGAGTTGTATTGTATGATGAAGTTGTATTGTATGATGAGTTGTATTGTATGGTGAAGAGAACGCTCATCTTATTTCTTAATGTACATATATTAGCTGTGTTGTAAATGTCCCTATGTAAGTTGTTATGTCCAAAAAAATATTAAATATTGTTCGTTTCTGCAAGAGTTTTGCATAATCATTCCCCTAGACATCTTGCCATCCTATATGTATGATGTGGGCGACATCTTGGAAAACCAATTTTTAAGATATTGGTTTAAAGTATAAATTGAAAATATCTGATAACCTTATCTTTGTGCTTAAAATAATTGGTTATACAAACGTGAAGGGAGGATATAATATAAAAATTAATTCTTTTACCTTCTCCGAGAAAATAAATTCCTAATTGAACCAAATTTCGCTTCATTTTTTAAGTTAATTTAGAGTTTATGCAACTCCCCCGATAACAAAAACTCTCGATTAACGTCGAGAACCTTTTTTCAATGATGGATTATGTCAAATGAACCTTTTTCAAACTGTTGCTTAAACCATAGAGGAAATTAATATAGTTTTATAAAAGAAGTTTTAAAAAGATTATATAAACCATGTTTAGGAGACTTTGACGCTAATAAAGTTTCTACAAGAAAAAAGAGACGGGCATTCTGAACAATTACACCTATTATTTTTCTAAATTTTGTGCTCGTAGTATTATAGATTTGTTCGTAGATTGTACTTTACACTATGAGTATTAAACATGGGGGTATAGATATGATATATTTAACAAACCACGTACGTATGTCTCAAAAATAGATCTTAAGGTGTTAACTCCTTTTATAGGGATTTCTAAATATATAAAAAATGTGCACTATGAATTTAACTATATTTTAAAATTTGATGTAAATGATGGCAAATATTTTGACAAAGTTAAATTTTTCTAAACATGCATCATTTGGAAAATTCTACTGAGGGTTATCAAAATAAAAGAAACGTGACCAATTTTGCATAATTTTTTTATTTATGAACTGTAAACTCACCCTTTGCTTGCAAAACAGTATGCATTCGAGGTAAAATAAAATGATATTGGAATCAGATACCATTCATCAAGCAACATATAGTCTGACTATCAGAAGGATATTTGAAAGGATGAACCTGATCGAACATTTCTCTCCAAATCTTCTAATAAATATTTAATAACATTACAGTCAGGCGATTAAGAGCTTTTTCTCCTCTTCATGACTTTCAAACCCCGTTTTGACTCTTCCCGTACGATTTCCGAGTGAATTATCGTTTAGGAAGTACGGGCTGACCTTAAGGAATTAGACCTGCGACATAGATTGTATTGTAGTAGGCCATAAAGCTTTTCGCAGATTTCCGATGTCACAGGACGCTGAAGAACAATCAACTCTGGATAACAGTGCAAATACATAGTTCCCCACAGCCTCGGAGAACTCCGACCCCGCCATGCTTAAGAATAGGCGCCAAAAAGTCAGTATGGTAGGATTTTAGAAAGTTTTCGTCAAGTTTTCGTCCGTAAAGTCTACTGTTAGTAGGACACAGTGTGAAGCCCAATTCATCTGACCAGATGATACGTTGCCACTCATTTGAACTCCAGTTAAAATGTTTGTGGTACCATAGGACACGGTTTCTTGTAACGAAAGCTGTATCTTTTATACCGATTATTCGATGTTTCATCTAATATTTAAAGGATTACTAAGGCACCGGACAAGGCCGACATTGCATTAAGGACTTCCGAGGTTAGATCCATGCCGATGTGGACACTCTGTGCACTAGGCCAGTGTGACATGACTTTTGTAATTATTTTGATTAAGATACTGTTTTAACTCTAAAAAAATACTATTTTCTACTATAAAATACTATTAAATACTACTAATACTGCTAATTGTGAAATACTATTTCACAATTTCGAAACAACATTTATTCGGTTCCATTCACATTTATAAGTGTATTTATTTTATTTTGTAAATCTTAAATTGTTTATGTGCTGAAAATCATTCCTGTGGTTTTTCGTAGCGGTTTTCCTAGAAGAAGGGAATGTGCCTCCCGTATACAATTAAGTGTGACCCGTAACAGTACGGATAGTACACAAGGTCATTTGCACAAGAAGGGAGAATTATTTGCCACCCTCTCGGTCATTAGGGAGACTTAGCTCCTTCATAGCAACGACCCAGCAACCATCTTTTAATCAATCATATATCTGAAAGGTGTTAATTGTTCTAGAACATTTTCTGACCTCTGCGTTTTCGGTGCTGGGAAGTTTTAACGGTTTTTTGAGTCCGTTAAAAAAAAGCTTTGCCTGGGATATAGCTCGAGTTTGTCCGCTCTTCAGCCCCAGTCGCCATTTTTGTATGCTGAGGTATCTCGAGATTCCTGGTCTGCTTTTGGACCAAGTTTAGTAAAACTATGAGACCAAATCGTCAGTCTACAATGAGGGTGGTGGTCAGTAAAAATAATTTGTAATATATTTAATCAGGCGAGAGCACAGAATAATTAATATATGTAGCTAGGTTTTATTATGTGTTAAAATACTTTCTTAATATATGTAGATAATTATTATGTTATTTCTTTGCGAATTGTAACTAACGATAAAATTGATTTTAAATAAGAAGAAGAGAAATTAAATGCTAATATTATTTATTAAAATTGGGTTTGTTTTACAAATTATCTCAGACATGTGTCAGAATGTGTTTTCTCCGATTATCAATTTTAAAAGTGCCACTATACGATCAACTATTTTATAACCTGTTTAATTCCACATAATAGCCAGACAGTTAACCTACACCCCAAGCCCACAGAGCATATCCTGCACAGCGGCAGCAAGACGGCTTGATTGTCCATTGCCACGGACTTGGCGTGATTACTTGCATTCTTTTTTTCTGACGTAACAATACTTTCATTCGAAGTATTGTTACGTCAGAAATAATACTCCAATTATTTAGATCGGGTATTATCGTTAATCATTACTTTTTTCAATATACCTAAGCGAGATTCATAAATTTTTGACATAAAAACGATATTAGAGGCCCCCTTTCATCTAGTGTATTTACAATTGCATATGCATTTGTGTGAATTTTTGTTTTTAAATTTTCTATGACATGAGTGACTTACTCTATAAAAGATCACTAGAAAATGTCTAATAAATTGCAGCCTTTTTATAATAAAGCGAACGAATATTAGAATCTACCTAAACAATGTTAGGATACCTAAGTCTTTTCTCAGATGTTAATAGCCTATTTCTTTCGTTTTCCTTTATTACATGGTTGAATAGTGGCTAGTAGGTGAGAGATGACAGGAGCATCTAGAAGATTACACTGAAAATCCAGATGGGCGTTTTGTTTAAAAGAACGGAAAGGCCAATCAAAATTCAAGTGTGTGTTGATGCGGTGTTGGCATTTAATTAATGAATAACCTAATTTGAGATAGAAAAGATTCAGTGAAAGAAAGAAAGAAAGAAAAAAAAAATAGAAGAGAAGAAAATAAATGTGCATTTATAGGGAAACAACTAGATCAAAGAATGATTAAATAATATTAGTGTTTTGCATAATAAGGTTGGAGAGAGAAAGTTACTGAAGGGAATTAAAAAGATCACCAGTGTAGATCAGTGGCTCAGAGCTAAGGCTCTGCATTTCAGCGTAGAAGGTAGTGAGTTCGGGCCTGACTCAGGGCAACTTGCGTTATGAGATGAAGAAGTGAAAAAGAAGGTTGATATAAAAGAAAAAATGAATAAATAATTAATTAGCAAGTAAATAAATAAGGATATAAAATAATAAAATTAATAAAAGAATAATAATAAAATTAGTAAATGAAAAAAATATATACGATGTCAGCACCAGAGTATCCCCTGCATGGTCCTGTGTACTCGATGTCAGCACAAGAGCATCCCCTGCATGGTTCCATGTACCCGATGTCACCACAAGAGCACCCCCTGCATGGTCCCATGTACTTGATGTCAGCACCAGCGCATCCCCCGCATGGTCCCGTGTATTGTAAGTGTGTTCCATTTTATTTCTTTTTTCAGAGACTGTCAGTGCCTATTGCTTAATGTCATCCGAGGCCGCATGACAGCTAGGATGGCCGATTTGTAGAAAGCAGAACTGAACTCTTAACTATGAACTTTAAACTTCATGAAATGTTATTTGTAAACGCATATTATGTCTGGCGCAAGAGGGCGCCGCTAGCACGAACATTATCACGACCCCTCTACTCTGTTTGGGGAGAACATTAAGACTCCCGCTTTGGATTCCGTCGTGGACTGAGTACGTTTTTCTTTCAATTCTTTCTAAATAAATGTAATTGTTTTTGTTATTTACGATGGTTTCTAGTTAGTTTATGTTGTGGATCTTTTACTCCAACCCCGCGCCCACATATATAATGTAGGATAACTAAATATAATTTAAAGGTATACACACAGTTAGTTATTATTATGTAAGTTGGTAGTGTGTGCAAAACCGTTGCCGAGTGAATTTATTAATGTATTATCTGTGATATTAATTTTACATGATGTATTTTTGAGTTGTATGAGTTGTAATACTACTTGTCTACTGTTACACATAGAAATCAAAAAGAAAAGAAGAAGAAATGTATTGTAATTTAACTTTGCTTGTAATCAGAAATAAATACAGAAAGGAAAAAGTCGACTGGAACCGGAAACGGCCAGCTCGAAAATTTAATTTGTTTTAGACCTCCAAGTAGAGAGTCTGTTGCCACGGATATGGTTAGGCAGGAATTATGTTATTTTTGAACTTAAGTTGCTTTGTTTAGTTAATGTGACTTATATACAAAACCTTGCCGTTTATGCATTCGCAGTGGTCGGCATGATTTACGAATTATTAATTACTATCTGAAAACCCGCGCTTGGCTACGGAGTACATTCAAATTAAATACAACGGTCAACGTATGCAATTTATGCCAAAAAATAAATATATATATTTATAATAAATGCGATGATCAATGTATACAATTGATGCAAAATATATATCTATCTATATATATATATTTATAAAAAAATCGTAAGGGATATGCATTTTTTTGGATAATATCCAATCGTCTGCTGCATTAGAAAGAGAAAAAAATATTTTTTTGTCTATTTAGTTGTTACGCACGGGACGATAAATTTATTGAAAGTACCAGAAAAAGAAATCACGTGATCAGCATTTAATAAATTAAATTCTAAAAATTAATCTTTAAAAATTCACCAAAAATCAGGAAATGGAGGTAAAAATTCGAAAAAAATTTCATTTTAAAGGAATTTTTATGATCTTTCTCGTGATATAAATTTTATAACCCTCAATGTATTATTTTAAATGCAAACGTAAAAAAATCTTAAAAAACAGCTTAAAAATTTAATTTAAAAAAATCTAAGAAGAATTTTTGAAAAATCTTTCTTAGTGCACCCATACACTATTAGAAGAATCGCCATGCAAAAATTTCAGCCCTTTAGGTCCAGCGGTTTGGTCTGTGCGTTGTATGTCAGTCAGTCAGTCAGTCAGTGAATGAATGAGTCAGTTACGGAACTGTTTTATATATATAGATTACATGGTTGATTCTCCATCACATTTTAAATGTTATTTGAATTTGAAGAACGATTCGAATGATTTGAATGACTGGAACAGTTTGCAGCTGAATTTCTCCCCATTTTTCGTGATTTTATGACACTTGATCTATTCAATTTTCGCTTCCACGTGTGAGGTAATATGCACTTAAAAGGAAACAATTATTAATGAGTCAGTCTGATGAGTTCTCGTTTTCAAAGGCTTGTGGTTTGGCTACTTCACCCTTCCTAAAAAGATGCCTGTGATTGCTGCGTGTAAGATACCTGTGGGAGAGCTCTGCAAGGTTTTTGTGTGCACGGTGAGAAGAAAAGTGGCATTCAGATGAGGAAATTAAAGGGGTCCAGGACACAAAATTGCTCAAATTTTAGAAACTTTTTTATTGCATTAAATTTTTTTTCGTTTTACGCTTAAAATGACGTTTAAATCATGTTTCTATCTTAATTAGAACAGGATAAATTATTATTTTTTTTCCAACATTCTAATAGTAACCAATCGTTGTTTAATCCTGTAAGTGCGTTTTTCTGTATTATGGGTTTTTTCCCCCTTTCTCGTCTTTAAATTGTTATAAGGCAAGAACCGGCAGATAAAATGGTTAAAACTTGGAACATGTCTTTTTCAACTATTTTACTTTAATTTTGATACAGCAAATTTGAAAAAAATATTTACTTTTGAAAATATAATTTTTTAAAAATAAGTTACATAATTTTTTTTTGTAATTTTTAATCTAAATATTTTTAATTTCTTTAAAAATTAATATTTAAAAAAATGCTGAATCAAAATTAAAATTTATATATTTCTGTTTAATTAAATGAAAAAATTTTAAAAATTGACAAATAATATTTCGAGTTATAAAGATTTTAATTTACCCCACTTTTATTAAAAATTTTAAATTTCAAATTTTTTTAAAACTTTTTGAAAAATTTTATATTGGGATTTTGTTTACAAATTATATGGTTGACCATCACAAAAAAATTCAAAATTTTAACTCAATAAATAAATTTTTTATAAAAAATGTGTCCAGGACCCCCTTAAATATGGTGAGAAACAAGAAACTATAAATGTAGTTTCTTAAAAGCCTTCTTCATTTCTTAAATCGCTCTAATAACATTTTTATGGGAATAAATTGACATCTTCCCTGTAAAGTATTTTTTTCTCTAATACACTTTACTGGTATATTTTTAATTAAACCACTCTATCAGAAAAATTTATTAATTATTTTTTTTAATTTATCAACAGACCCCAGAAAAAATATCTTTAAAATTTAATTAGTTATTAAATTTATACAAATTGAGTAAAATCTGGAAAAAAAGTTAGTAAAAACATTTAATACCTCTTTCTTGAAGGCTGATAAAGGTTTTTATTCATGCTCAATTAAATGCAAAGTGAAGCTACTAATCAGGGAATTTTGAATACCATAAAAGATAATAAAAACTTCGTTAGCTTGTAATGAAATGTTCATTGAAGTGAAAACTATCTCGAGTTTATTTAATTAAAAAGAGAACATTCAAAAGTAATTCTTTAGAATAATTATCTTGCTCGGGTTTCTTAAAAAACTGAGGTTGGACACTTAGTTTTAAAGCTCAAATCGTTGTTTTGAGTACCCAGAAATATTTTTTCAGTAAATAGGCATCAGTCTTATCCCATGCGTTGTATTTGTATAAATTTATCCCTCTGATTTTATCAAAGCACAATTTATATTGTTAAAAGTACGTTACTTTAGGCTTAAATGATATAGATTAAATTTCCAACATCGACAGTGATTATGTTAACATAAATTTTCAATTTAAGCTTACATGTGTTACATACAGATGTGCTTCAGAAAACCCTTCCGATCTAGTTTGATTTATCAATAAATTGTATTTAACATGTTTGTATCATACCATGGAAAGAAATGAAATAGTTAATTGAATAAATCCAATAATTTTGGACAGAGTAGCGTTAAATTGAAATTCCGCAGTTTTCCTTCGGCTTTCTAATTCAATCTACAAATGTTTCCACAATAATCCTTCTATGTCGTGGATCTACTTGTTCAAGTGTAATGACAACTATTGCAAATACATATTGAAATAGAAAGTATTACTCCTATAGCAGGCTGGATAGTGGTTGCATAATCGTTATTTACTGTAACGATAAACATAATTATAATAGAATTTTCGTATAATTTATTTAAATGTTTTAAGTTATTATTAAACTAAAAATAAACTACAGTTATATAAAAATACTATAACTTCAATTGTTAAGATATTTTGATGTACAAAACTATGTTTGAATTATGTATTTCAGCCAGAAAGCATAAGATTTATTAGTTTAAAAAAGGAATATAGAAAGTAAAATTTAGTTTGAATTTTAGATTTTCTCAAGTTTAATCAATCAAGCTTAAAATAAATGTGTATTAGGTGGAATTTATCAAACATATGTATTTACTCTCTACGTAAAATTTAATTTTATCAACACTATTGTTATATAAATAAATAAGCTTTTTATCCGAGAAGTGGCTTTCAAGGTTAAATTATTACAAATATTACTAGTATTTGGAGAATAATTTAAACATAATTAGACCAAAACAAACTACTTATGTATGAAAAACTTGTGACTAGGACATAACTGCCCACCACAGACATTTGCTAGTTCGATATTTTGTATAGGGCTTACGATATGGTGGCAGAAATTCACATAATTCATTTTTTCGGTGACACACTTCTTCCGTTGCATTATGGTCTAAAGATAGATGTGGTCATGATAAATGCGCCTCTAATAATCGATATAGTTCATCATCGTTATTGAACTTACTTCATGATTTTCAAAATGACAGGTATGACAAGATATACAGTACATCCATGGCATATCAAAATGTTCTATTATTACTAAGGGTACATCTACAAAAGTAAATACAGGGAAAAATCATCAGTTATTTCGGCAAAAGAATAAATGCATAGTTTATGTGAAAACAATAAAAGATCAACCAAAGTGCGGAGCTTTAAAATACTGTTTTATTTTTCAAGTGTTAATACTCTTAAAAACATAGTATGTGAAACAGATTTCCCTTGAAATTATTGTTAATGGTTAGATTGGAATCCGACTTCTAATAAATGAAGTAATAAAACATAAAAGCGGTATTAGGAAAATCGAAAAACAAACTTAATTTTTTACTTTTTACACACTCTCTCGCCATTGCTAAGTAAAGTAAATCGTTCTATAAGTATTTATAAATTTTAATGGGTTATGCAATTTTCTAAATATATATTCATATTTATTATACCTTTTAACTGGACTAGGTCCTCATTTGTTATAAGGGAAAAATAACTTTCACACATGTATATTAACTAAAATCTGTCAAAAAAAATTTCCTATGCTTTTATAATTACAATACATCGTGATAAAACTTAAGATTAATTACTGTTTTAAGTAACTAAAGTTTTTTCGAAACTTAAGCATATGAATGTTTTTAGAAAAATTGAAGGAAGTATTGGGGAATTTTTCACAATACATAATAAAGTTTTCTGGAGAATCAAAAGTTTTTATTGAACTTGATTTATCATTCATCACTGTTATGCAAAGTACAATAAATTTTTTTTAGATTAACTAATCAATATGCAGTCAATTCCCCTGAAATATAAATTATAAAATTTCGAATGAACTTGTAAGATGTTTTTTTATATTTCGCAGAGTGATGTAGACTGTGGTTCATGAATGAATTAAGAACGCAATTTTAAGTATTGAATTTATTATCACAAATATTTTTTCTTAGTATATTAAAGTTTCTTTTACTGTTGCTCTTTACCCTGTTTCTACACAGAAGTTTTTTTTTCAATAACTAATCGATCAAGCTTTAAACAGGAACGTACCCTATATTTCAGATGTACCGGACGATAACACTCACCTCAAATTTAAGGGAGGATTTTTAGAAAAGAATATTTTGTGTTTTCTTAGGTATATAACGATGTTTTCAATTTTTTCTTAATAAAGATAAAAATATATGTAATTAGGAAATATATATATAACAAATGCAATAAATACTATAAATATAAAATATAAATAATAAAATATTCCTTTTATTTTAAGGTTACCTTCGGATCATAAGATTCACCCCAATTTTAAGTCGATTTTTTGTGCAAAAAGATACAACTTAGGGTCCTAAAAATACGATACACCATTTCAATATCCACTATATAAAATAAAAGACGGCTACTAGCTTTGAACTAGTTAAAAAAGGTGCGTCTTAGGGTCCTAAAATACGGTACACTCTTTCAATATCCCCTATAGAAAATAAAGGACGGTTACTAGTTTTGAACAAGTTAAAATATGCGTCTTAGGGTCCTAAAAATACGGTATACCTTTTCAATATCCACTATAGAAAATAAAGGATGGCTACTAGTTTTGAACTAGTTAATAATTCTTTATCAGAGTTATTTACCAATTCACAAATGCGGGGATCATCAAACTCTATGCAATGAAAAAGGAAAACAACTGAAAATTCCTGAATAGCGTCATAATATTCGGTGCCAGAGACGGACAGAAGAAAGGGAATCACCTTGATAGAGAAAAAACTGGGGGAGAGGTTTCATGTCTACCAGTTAACATAAGGGACACTCACGCTAACGAAACAAACAAATAAAGCAAGAATTTGCTAAACAGGCGGAAGAATAGAACCGATTAGACGGAATTGTAAAATGTAATTGTGAGAAAAAAATGAATAAAACTAAATGATTTGAAGAGCATGGGAAATATAAAAATAAAAAATACGCATTTAAGAGCGAATATTTTTCCAGGCAGAAGATTCGAGTCAAGATAACGTAGATATTTCGTTAACGAAAACAGAGTAATCAGTTGAGATAGCAAAGTTTTCTGGCTGATAAAATCTAATTCCGATACGGCGTAAACTATTTTCGGGTCAGGAAATTTAAATTCGTGTCCCAATTCTCAGGAGAATTTTGCTGTAATGGTTCTAGATAATTCTTTATTTTTAACCTAGCTTGAAAATTGTTTAATGCGAGTATTAAGTGCATGTTTGGTTGATCAATATGGGACAAATTGAAATTTCAGCGAGATATGCTATAAACACTCCACTTACAAAATTCAAGTTCTGGAGTTTTCTAAGGGGAAAACGAAGTTTATAGACAGATTCAAATATAACGTTACCATCGGAAAGAAGCAAAGTTTTGAGGTATTTAAAACACAGGGTTGCGTAAAATGGGAGGACCACTAACTTATCATAACCTCTAGGCTTATTAAACGGTTATGGAGTAGACTCAGTTTGGGAAAAACTGAGTTTTTTGAGGGCTTTATGTAGGGCTAAAGAGTTGAACCTTCTCCTGATAACCAAATATTTCAGAAAGTTAATATCAGCTTTAAATGAAATGGGATCTAGAACATATATAACAGGCGGTAAACAACGTTAAGTGAAGAAGGCCGTATTTTATTGACACGGTGATGAATACAATAGGCATGAGAAGACAGAAACAGAAAAAGATTTCTTATACACGGAAGTGTTAAAACGAAAGTCTTCATTAGAAACCAAAACAACGAGAAAGACTTTTTTTTAAATTAATCTCTACTTCAGAACTGGATTTGGGGATGGATGGAATTAACTTTAGTTACGATAGAAGACGCATTGAGCGAATTATCGACAAGAATGAGCGTGTCAGTCAAATGCCTCAACCAATGTTTAAACTGATTTGACTCAAAGAGTTTTTCTACGAAGTATGTAGAGGTCACATTCAGGTATTATAAACGATTACCCATTACAAGTCCCTTATAGAACTCAATATCAAAATTAAAATATTACAGTTTTTCACCTGCATTAGTATGGTAAGCCCCTAGGATTGATGAAGAACTTTTATTGAGTTCGAAAGTAATTGCCTCCCTTAATTTGTTATTGTGGATATCATTAAGCTCTGTGTTCCTGTTATGCATTTTTCCCAAGTTTCATCCTAATAATAAACTGTAAAAATTTAAGAAGTTGACCGGATTGCATAGGAATTTTACAAATTAATATGCAACAGTAGGCAATATGAGAGAAATTGTTGTCTATTAATAGTATCTGCCAAAGTAAATGGGAAAAATAATAGGTTCTGCTTTTGATGAAAGCGTCATAGTCTTTAACAAGAGTATTTATGGGGTTCTCAACACCTCAGAGCACTTCTTAAGAAGGTCGCAAATATTTTATTTAAAGTAATACATTATGAAAATTACGAAAGCGCTTTATTAAATGAATTTGGCAGTTGAAAAATATCGAAGAACGAGCATATGCATTTTAGAAAAAAAATTACGGAAAAAAATGAGTTTGCTCTTCAAAGACCACTGTCTGTTTAACTTTACGCTTTGCAAATGAACCAGAGGAAAATTATGAAATATCTGTATGATCTACTCTTTATCAGAGACATTGAAAATAAAACTACAGTTTTAAACAATCAGTTTTTAGAATGCAAGATTTAGATAGCATTTGATACTCATTGTTTGAAAGTACTTATAGTTTGTTCTTTCTCCCCTAGATGTCCGCCCAATCAATGTAATCCTAGTGTATTTAGAATTTTGATAGTTTTGTATTCATGGAATAGCAACTCGTAGTAATGTTTTGGTTTTCTTTAGAATTAAGTTTGCATTCGAACAAGATGTTCGTGTCTATTATAGCTTCGTGCTAAGAATAGCGTTACGATTTTATTTCCCTCTACATTAATCTGAAGATCAGAATATTGGCTTCCGCCATTTTTGGTTACCATGAACGTGATGGATTATTGAGACGCTGTAACTAATTAGGTTTTAGACAAGGTAAGAGAAATTTCAATTAAAGTTTTGATTTGTAACAATGGCCAAAAAAGGTACAGAATTCGATATAGATAGAATTAAAAAGAAATGAATTGTGTTTAGAATGGCCACAACTAAATTATTAAACAGATTCGAAACACTTTTAAGTGATGAAGTTATGGAAACGGAAACAAGAATTGTTGATTAACAGAACTCCAGGATCAATCGAATTCTAAAGTTGAAAATTTAAGAAACTTCATGAAGATGTAGAAAATCTCACCGATATTGATCGTTTAGAGGCCGGAATTTTAGCAAGCGAGGATTATCAGAAAAGAGCCTTGAAATTTGACAAGAAAATCACTCAATACTTGAAACGCTCGAGTAAAACTCCTGATCTACCGTCCGCGCAGAATTTTGTTGCATCGACATCTAGCGCAGTACTACTTTCGGTTCGTAACCCTTGTGTTATATGGCTGCCAAAATTAGAAATTCTTCGATACTATAGTGATCATTCAAAATGGGTGGATCAGTTATTGGTGATCAGTTTAAAAGTGCAATTGATAGTAATGAATCTTTAAATAATGTAGAGAAATTTAATTATTTAAAGTCATTATGTGATGGAGCAGCGTTAAATACATTTAGTGGGCTGTCATTAACATACTGAAATTACGAAATTGCAGTTAATATTCTTACAGAGAAATTCGATAGAACCGATCTCACCATTAATGCTCATATGAATCGCTTATTAATTTTGGATGCTATTAAAAGTTCTTCAAATGTGTTCGCGTATAGAAAAATGTACGACGAATGCGAAGTAAACGTCAGATCATTCAAGGCTTTAGAAATTGAAACTGGATCGTGGCAAATTTTATGTTGTATTTTATTAAAACTTTTGCCAGAGGATTTGGCTTTACCATTCAACCGGAAACGAAAATCAAAATCAGAATTTCATGTTGCAAAATTAATGGAGTTCTTGAAATGGAGTTCTTAGTGAATCTACAATGTACTTAAATAAGAAGAGACCTACTTCGGTTTCAAGTGAAAACAGCCATTTTAAAAGTAATAAATTGGCGGGTGTAAGATTTCAGAGCAGTAAACCAGCTGCCACGTTATCATCTTCTGTTGAGAGCACTTGCACATTCTGTAATAAAAGTCATGATGAACATAGATGTTTAAATTCTTCGATTGAAGAGAAATTAAGAAAACTGAAGGCTGGAGGAAGATGTCATAAATATTTTCAGCGTAATCATTTAAGTTTTCAGTGTAGGATAATAAAATTTCCTTGCAAGAAATGTGGTAATAGAAACCATCATGAATCCATTTGTGGATCAAGTGAAAAGGAGAATAGTGAAATTTTAGTCACTAATACGGTAGAAGAACGTAAAGATTCCGACATTTTAGTGAGCTTTGTATCTCAATCGGGAACAGGAACTGAATTTTTGCAAACTTGCAATGCAGTTGCAAAATCGGGAAACAAACGTTAACTGGTAAGAATGTTATTAGACACTGGCAGTGAAAAATCATTTATAACGCATAGAACTGCTAACTAAAGTTAAAGATTGAATAATGCCAACAAGTTCGTATTTATGGATTCGGGGATCAAAATATCAAGAAAGAACCCATTTTGCTGAACCCCAAACTGCAAAACAGAACTTATCCCTCAAGACACTTGCAAATATTAGGTTTTCTTATACAGAAAATCACAAATGTTACAGTACCGGTGCCTACAAAATGGCTAAAAAAGATGGCCAATTTCTGTGGATTAGATCTTGCAGATAATGGATCCGTTAAAGATATTGACGGCTTGATTGGGGCAGACTACCTGAGTGAAGTTATGAATGGCAGATGCTTTCGCCTTTCAAAAGGCTGCTAGCTAGCGGAACGACGTTCGGTTATACAGCTCAAGGATATTCGGTAAATACTATTGAAACCCCAATAATTATAAATCATGCAGGAGTTGGAATTATCAGTTCTTTGAAAAATTTATGGGAATTGGAAGCTATGGTAATACAGCAGAAGAATGAATTGTCTTTAACAGATTCAGAGGTACTTGAACAGTTCGAGAAGAGTACCACGAAGAAGAATGATCGATACGAGACAAGATTGATATGAAAAAAATATCATGAAGCTTTGGTTAATAATTTTCCCATTGCAGAGAAACGTTTATTAAAATTAAAGAAAAAAATGGAGAAAAATTCCAAATTACTTGAAGACTACAAAAGAATAATTGATGAGCAGCTAAATTAAGGAATCATTTAGCTGTGTGAACCATATTTTGAGAAAAGGGAAAATACATCATATTAAATGCCGCACAGAGCTGTAATTCGAAATGAGAGGATACCACCAAAGCCAGAATCGTCTATGATGCTTCTTCTAAAGCGAAAAATGAAGTTTCCCTGGATGAATGTCTATTAAGTGGCCCTAATTTGAATCCTGATTTGCTGGAAGAAATTTTGAAGTTTAGAAAAGGCTAAGTTGGATTTTGCTCCGATGTACAGAAAGCATTTCTGCAGATCTCTCTAGCCGCAGAAGATCTTGATTTTCCACGTTGTTTATGGTTTAATGACATTTTTTGAATGAAGACACACTTGAGAAAAACTTTAAATAATTCAGAATTACTCGAGTTCCTTTCGGTGTATCTTGCAGCCCTTTTCTTTTAAGTGCCACGATTCGTTGTCACTTAAAACCTTATGAGCAAAATCACAGTGAAACGTGTAAAATTTTGGAGAAAATGTACGTCGATGATCTTATTTACAGTGTTGATTCTGTAGACGAAGCATACAATCTTTCATTAAAAGCTCATAAAATAATGTCTGAAGCAAATATGAAGCTCAGAAAATGGGAGACTAATTCAACTGAACTTAAGAAACTCTGGAAGGATAATGGATTAAATATTAGACCAGTCGATGAGAGTTGCAGTAAAGCCTTGAAAGTTCTTGGGATGATTTGGAATTGTGAAGAAGGTACTTTCAGGCTTGAAATGGAACCGTTGCTCCGAAACGTAAAGGGTGCTGAGGCGACAGAGAAGTGTCCTTAAGGGGACAGTGGACCTTCAAACCTAACTTTTTTTGTTTTGAATGGATTTGCTTGAAATTTGAATATGTGATTAGTACCATAGATATGTAAAAGTGGTTAAAATTTAATGATGAAATATTAAGAATTTATTAATTATGAATTATTAATTATATCAAAAATTGGCCTCATTAAAAATGTTCCATGCGCATTTCTTTTGCATATAATATGGTAATTTTTATTTGCAGGATACCTTATAGAACTAGCAATGAAACTTATTGCTTATTTTAAGCATTCATTAAAAATATAAAGAGAAAAAAATAATAATAGTGAAAACACCCTTTCTAAATTCGCAAAATACCTATAAATCATCTTTTCAAGTACAAAATTTAGAAATTCTGAGCTTCGAAGCATGATTATTCTTAATAAGATTTATTTGATATACATCTAAGTATATAAAACTTAAATTTCAAAGCAATACGATAATTAGAAATGCGCCTGGAGCAGATTGAATATTCGTATGACATGAAATTTTTTATTTTGAGAAAAACACATTTAAAGTTATTGGTATTAGTAACCACACAATATCTAAATTAAATGCAAAGGCCTATAACTAGGAAAGTAATCACAGAAATTAAAAATTCTTTTTGCAACACATTCCTACTCGTCCGTAGTTTCACAATTCGATAAAATCAAAAATCGAATTTTTGGACGAATTTCACAATTTTGAAAGTCTACTGTCCCCTTAAAATAGCAGCAAAGATCTTTGACCCGTTGGGTCTTTTTGCTCCATTTACTATCCGGATGAAATATTTACTTCAGGAGCTGTGGGAAAAGGGATTAGCTTGGAATGAAACACTTTCTCCTGATTTGAAATCTCGATGGGATGAGTGGTATAGTGAGCTAAAGGACATTACAAACATCGTCATACTAAATCGTAGCTCCCCTGAAAAAATTGTCATTGCCTCGCCTCGAGCTAATGGGGACTATTATCGCATCGCGACTTGCTGAATATTCGAGAAAGGCTTTCCATATAGATACCAAAGCTATCTATTTATGGACTGGCTCTGAAATTTGCCTGTATTGGATCAAGAGTACTGCAAAAATGTGGAAACTTTTTGTTTCGCATCGGGTCTTCAAGATCCATCAAAAGACTTTGCCCCAAAACTGGAAATTTTGTAAAGGTGCAATAAATCCTGCTGATAAACTTACCTGAGGATTGAAGACAGCCTCTTTTGTGACAGACGAGCTGTGGTGGAAGGGCCCCAGACGGCTCTCACAATATAGTGAAACTTGGGATACACATTTCCCGAAAAATGCTGAGAATCCATGTGAAGAGGTTGAAAAGGAAAGAAGAAAATCAAATCGCCAGAGAGTTAACCTTGTTCTTAATGAAGATCTGAACAATGATTTTTTTTATCAATATTCTCCTCATGGACCAAGCTACTTCGAGGGATAGCTTTGGACATCCGGCATTGTCGGAAAACAGTCTGCCGGTAAAAGGGATTTCCAACATCGAATGAACTGAAGAAGGCATTACAAGCGGTAGTAAGACAAGTTCAAGCTAGCGAGTTTTTTGAAGAAGTAAAAGCTTTGAAGTCTCGAAACCCCTTAAAACTTGCAGAAAGATAGTATCTCTATATCCCTTCCTCGACAAAAATTACCTGTGGGTTGGAGGAACATTAACGAAAGCTGAAATATCGGAATGTCAAAAGCATCCTATCATTCTTCCAAAGAAACACCATGTACAAAGTCTTCTGATTAAAACATAATCATGAAAACCACCTGCATGGAGGAGTTATGCTTGTATTCTCTGCAATTCGGCAAAACTTTTGGATAATGAATGCCAAGTAAGCGATCAGAAGCTGTATATGGAAATGTGTCACGTGTCATCGATTTAGAGCTGAAACAGCTTCTTAACTGATGGGTGAATTGACGAAAGAAAGAGTAGTTACTTGCTGAGTTTTCTCGAAGAAAGGTGTATATTTTGCCGGACCCTTTTTCATAAAGATGAAGAAAGAAAGAGGAGGGCAGACAGCCAAAAGCGATGTTTATCTTTTCATCTGCCTAGCTATAAAAGCTATACATCTAGAAGTTGTGAGTGATTTGTCCTCAGAGGCATTCATCGCATCACTTACAAGATTTGATGCTCGCCGAGGTCGACCACAAGAAATTTATTGCGACTGTGGTACCAATTTTGTTGGTGCTGTGAGAGATATTAAGAGCATGATGTTCTCATTCAAGAACGATGAAAGGTTTCACAACTATCTAGCTGACCAAAACACTTGTAAATTCAGCCCCCCAGTGCTCCTCATCATGGCGGCCTCTTGGATGCAGGAGTGAAGTCGATGAAACATCACCCTAGACGAACGGTGGGTTCACACGTTTTATTACACGATTTTATCAATCGAAGAATTCCTAACACTGATTTATCAGGTTGAGGCGTGTTTGAATTCTCGTCCCATCATTCCTGAGTCGACTGATCCGAGTTATCTGACTGCCCTCCCTCCTGGTCATTTCCTCATTGGTGCCCCGTTGACAACCATTCCTGACCATGACTTAGCTGAGGTGAAGGTGTCTATTCTAAAGAGATGGGAATTGACCTACTGTTTATTTTATATTTCTTATCTCCCCTCGCAGAAATTAGATGCTGTATTAAGAAATTTGAAATTCCTTACTATGACGAAGTTTCAATAAAATTCGTAGAAAAATGAAGGTATTATTTTGAAATACTATAACCTTTTATCGTTGCTTGAAATTAATTTTTACTATCAGGAGAAGGATAAAATAAGCTATTACTTGTTATCAATTTAATAATAATAAATATTCAACGAAATATCTACTAAAAAAGTTATTTTCTAAAAGAGTTTATTTTCGACTAAAATATAAGTGTTTTGACGGAACGTCACATATTCTAACAGGAAATAAATTACTTACCAAGCGAGAATCCCATAAAAAAACACAAAAATGTCAAAACGACAAGAAATCTATGTTTTATTCATACAGAACAACATCCAAAAGATTAAATAAATTTAAAACACAGTTATAAGAATATGATACAATTTTCCACGTCTGTTAAACATTTCATCGATTTTCTCTCCTTCAACTAACAAATCCATTGTTTTCAATATTTTGTGACAGCTGAGGGTTAAATTTCCCATTTGCTTCATAAGTTCATATTGCTTGCTCGTCAGAATATATTTACAATATGTATGTATACAAATTAAAAATGGAATCAAAATTCAATTATTACCACCTCCAACAGATTTGCAAGTCAGTTCTTGTGCTCAATAACATCAGAAAATATATATTTTAATAGCAAACCTTTGCTACATCGATTTTGTAACAGTAGTTTATAAGAAACTTTTACTTCAAATTAGTTTTTATATTATGGTATAATATAAATTATTTATCTCAATCTATGATAGTTATTAAAAAAAATCAAGTTTTCGTTTTCAAACAAACTTAAGGATTTCCAGCATTCTTAAAAACAAATTATAGTTACTAACTGCTAGCATTTAAAATAATTACAAAATAGATATTAAATATGTACGAGGAATAAAACACCAGGATGTATCTCGTTAAATTCCAGCCATGCTTGTTATTATTAATTGCGAAATTAACATATTTTGTATAACTTTAAAGTTTATGGTACACTGAAAATATTTATAAAAAATTGATCTCATGAATTAACAATCCTCAATTTTTAGATTTCCTTTAGAAGTGCTTTACAGTACGGAATTTCAGCTCTGTATATTTCACAGTATAGTTTAACTTCGTTAAATTTTGCAGGAATAATTAGAAATTCATGTAAAGAACATACCTTGTGCACTTCATAAGTATTTTCGAAAATATTCATGGTTATTTTCGAAAATATTCATGGTAAGAGGAAGCTGTCAGTTTGTAAATAATTAACATATCTTTATTAGCCAGTAACAACTGGTTAAAAACATTAGTTTAACTTAGGAGTTCCATTCAAAGCATTTATTTTCGATGCTAGTCCCAATTCCCTCACATCGTAAAAATTTTAATTGCGAATATTCAAATCGGATCTATATTCATTGAAAAAGGTGTTACTTCATAGCAAAAATATGTCTCTTTACATGCATTTTAAATTTTACATTATTAAAAATTCCTCTATCACGAAAGTGGTGAAAAATAATTCTCTCAATAATTGCCATCATTCAGTAAATCTGAATTATACGGAATAATTTTTTTTTCTCAAATTCCACAATAACATTAATTTATATTATAATCTAATTAAACTATTGTTTTCTTGCGAAAGAGATTCCTCAGAGATTATTATTATCTTATAAACAAATTTTGCATATAACTTAAGTAAAAATCTTTTATCTTCCCATATACTTCATTGATGATATGATTTTTTCCCCATTTCCAATATTTGTGTATGCATTCATTAAAGAATATATATATATTCATTCAATTCAAATTCACAGTGACTTTTAGTAATAAGATCTCTAAACAAAAAATTTTTCCAATTTATGTCAAATTTAAGAAATATTATATTAATGGGTTTTTATGCCATCCGATTTTTAAAAAGAGAAAGCACGTTTGTTATTTAAAATTATATCGAAGATTAACAAAATATTCTATTATTAAATTAAAGTTCCTTTATTTGTAATATTACTGATGTCTATTGATTATTACTGCATTTATACCTGATAAATGTCAGTTCTGTAAATGATAATAAGTCAAAATGTAAAAATCTCATAAACAGAGTGCTTTCTCGCATAACATAATATAAAATGATAAAAATTTAAGGAGCAGTAAATTTTACTCTTTTTTCTTCTGTTTCCATTTATATTTATATATGCGTTTGTGTGTGAATATATGTGTTTTTACCATGTTTTTATTAACTGGCTTTCTTGTTTGTTTGTTTGTTTGTGTGCGTGTGTGTGTTTGTCCGGTACAAATCTTGCAATCGATTTTTAGCTAACTTTCTGACTAGCTAGATATTAGGAACTTTTAGAATATCTCAGAACACGATGACAATGCATTATTTCAATACTTTTAGCCATCTTTAAGCAGTATTGAATTCATTTTCAGCTAATTTTGTTTTGTAGACTGGTGCAGCCATCTATCCGCCGGGAAGGGAACGAAAAGTTAAACGCAAGTTAACTTCCAATTAACTTCATTTTCTGTCAAGTTGATGAGAAAATTCTCCAAAAAAATTTTAAAAAAATATTTATTAATACATAGAATTGTCAAGTTTATATGATTCAACAGAAAATTTAAAAACATGATATATCAAAAGTTCTTTTTATCTTGTAATTATTACCGTTTAGATGAAAACTTGTTGTTGAAAGCGGAGCTTAGGATAAAAGTTTCCAATATAATAAAATTAACATTAATTTTATATTATTTTATAAAAGCTCTTTTAATATTCTGCAAGAAAATCTGTCATGAGGTGGTAATAGACGGTACAAAATTTTGCTGCAGTAGATATTATAAAGGACTTTAAAGGTTTATACATATTTCCAAACTGCATCTAAACTCTTAGTACAATTTAAGAAGTAAAAAGATATACTTGGAATGACATATAAATATATTTGTTCATCTCTTTTAATGCCACGCTTATTTCAAGTAAATATGAAAAGCCGGCGTAAGCACAGAATACGACTTAGACCAGAGGTTTCCAATCATTTCCTTGCTTTCTTTATCGGATTGTGTAAAAGAAAAAACTGAAAATAGACGTAGGTCTGAAAGCACAAAGAAAATTATATATTGTAAGTAAATTGAAAGATTCGATAAATAATTTTCAATAAAAATTATTTCTAGTATATAATAAGCACAAAATTTGTTAAACATATTTTTTTTCTGTTTGAACGTGTTAGTTATAAATAAAAATCACAATTAAATTTACCTGGTAATAAAGCATTATTTCACGTAATAATGATTGATAGTATTCATTAAGTTACTGGTAAAAATTTAAGCAATACGAAAAATTAAAAAAAAAAAAATCAGGTAGTCTCTTCTAACGAAACTACCGGGGGTTATTAACGTAGGATTACTTATCGTTGCTTACCTCTTTTTATGTATATATGTCTGCATGTGTGTGTATATATATATATATATATATATATATATATATATATATATATATATATATATATATATATATATATATATATATATATATATATATATATATATATATATATATATATATATGTGAAGCCCGGTGGCGTAGTCGTTAAAAGCGTCAAGCTGCCATCCCACAGGTCCAGGGTTCAACCCTGTCACTGGGCAAGGTCGACTCAGCCTTTCATCCCTTCATTGTTTCGATAAAATGAGGACCAAACATGCTTGGGAATTAAACTCTGGGGGTCCCACGTCAGGCTGACCACCTGACTGAGACATATACTGTATGGCACCCCAAGCCCACGGTTACGAAAGCGGAGATGGGTACCGCCGGCCTTGGTCCACATCGGAGTGTTGCGCCGTGAGTTATATATATGTCAAAATTCCGACGTATTTTGGTACTTGTCTGTTTAACTATTTATTGCTTGCCCAAACGATACAGACTAGGTTTGGCGCGCTGCCAAAATTATAACTCACGACGCAGGACATCCGAAATTTTGCTTTCCGGAGGAACGTAATCCTACGTTAAAACCCGAGTAATTAATAACTTTAAAAGATTTATTTAAGTTTTAATTCGGGAACTAGCTTTCGCACCATACAAATATCGAAAATTTTTAATAATAAATATTATAACTGAAAGGAAAAGACATAAGAAATATTTACGAAAATTAAATATTCAGATAAATGTTTTAAGTCTCTCTGAAGCGATCAGATACTCAATTATGTCTCTCTAGAGTCTTTTGGGAACCTCTGTTTATAAGTTTGCAATAGTTAAGAATAGTTATGTGGTGCTGAATGTTGTCGAAATGTCATCCGATTATCACGGCCTCAATTTTAAGTTAAAGAAGGCAACATATGGATGGTCTCAAATCTCTGATAAATGTTTTGATCTAAGCGTATTTGAGAACTTCAAAATTTATTTGCCTTCATTTGTTCTGATTAGTTGATCTGAACGGATCTTTCCTGTGTATGAATTCATCCATAAATTAGTCCCATAACCGTCCATCTTCTTCAAATAAGTGAATATGTACATTATTACGCTGAACTCGTTTCACTTCCTTAAAACTTTCTTCTATACAGCATACTTTTGATTAACAGTCAGCTGTAATGTCTATATTATTGCCCGTTTAATAGTGAAATATTCACGTAATCATCAGTGCATTAAAGTTGCATTAGTAGAACCAGACACGAATCTTAATAAGTTTGAAAAATCACGTGTTTAAAAAAAAAGGGTTTACTTGAAGAAAACACGTTTCGGGAAATTCATAAATGCCAGTCAGTTGACTTATCGGTTTTCAACACTTTTAATTGATGAGTCTCGGTCATAAGTTTATATGAATGCACATATCCAAAACGTATTGCTTTCAGCAAGTTGTTGATGTTCTACAAAAACAACTCCAGTACCCGCATTTCCTGTAAAGAGCTCTCTTTCTTCTTCTTTGCCATTTATGGAAACTGTCCTCCAGAGACTTACCTACATAAAAAATACATTAAAATTTTTAAAATGCAGAATTAATAATCACATATTTTCTCAATAGGAACAATTCAAAATAAAAGAAAAAAATCGTGCTTATCGTTCAATAAACGATACGGCAAAAGTTTAAAAATACTTTCATGTAATTTTTTATTTATAAATTTTTAAAAATAATTAAATTATAGCTATTTCAAAGTTAATATAATGACAACCGTTTTGTGTTTAAAATAAGAAAAGTTGTCTTCGAAGTCCCACACACGTTGAGAGAATCATTATTTATGAAAACTTATATTCAGTAAATTTGCTCTGTAACATGTCATTCTTAAAACTTTTCTAGAATAACTGTAAAATAATTAGTTTTAAAATTTTTCTCTTTAGGCAGTAAAATGTATCAAATACCTTGAATAGAATGGCCACAATCTAATATATGCAAAAGAATTGTTTACTTTTACGAAAGCTCTTAAACTTCAAAACTAACACTTCATTATTCCTAAGCTGAGAACGAAATATTATTTAAAACATCTGGTTTTGAAATGAGCAGTGAAATTCTTTAATGAAGGTATTGTGTTGAGAGAGAAATTATAAACTTGTCATCCAGGACACACATTTCCTTTTCATGATAATGACAAATCACTTCCTCTCACAGGAATCAATAACTTCATATTCTAAGTTAGCTTATGTAGCAAGAAAAGTTTTAATAAATATGTAGATATTTCTTTATTACTTGATATATAAATACAACATTATTAAGGAAAAACATTAATTTAATTTATTTGACTTAATAGAATGCTTTCATTTATTAGTAGTATGACCATTTCCTTATTGCATGGCTATAATTACACCTTGTTTAAGTATTTCATGAGGTTAAATAGAGGATAAAGTATCATATTTGCCCTGCTTTCTATTTTTTTCTTAGTGCTACTTCTTTATAAGAAAATGCTAAATAGATTAAAAATATTTTTTAGCCAAATTTTTAAATTTATGTTTAATACATGCGTGATACCACGTTTCAAAATTAAACTTATTTTCATGTGTTTTAAGATATATGAATATACTTTTCATGTAAAAAATGTTGAATAAATAAATTTAAATTTGTTACTTTTTATTACTTTATAAAAATTATAAAAACAACAATAGTAGATCTACAGTATACTTTTTTTTCTTGTCGAAAGTTTTCTCATAAGCCATTTTCTGAATGTTAACTTTTAGCAGAAGGGGAAATTTTTATGGTCAATCACGGAAATTTTCCTCACATATCAATTATCAGATTAGCATGGCTCTATATCTTTAGTTAAACAGGATAAAAATAAGTATAAACTATTTCCACTCTTGTGCATAAAATATATTGGGCTACATATATTTTAATTCATGCATTTGTATTTTAATAAGAATAATAGATTTTCCCAGAAAAGACTCACCTCCAGTTTCTTGAGGCATGAAATCTAGCATTTCATTTAGCATTGTATTCATAGAATCTATGTCTCTAGAAAATAGAAGTATAAATGTAATTATGTATTGTAGGTTTGTTTAATACATAAACAATCAGGAGAAACTTCTAAACTTAAAACTTTCTCTTACATGATTACATTTAGAGCACACTAAAATGCATAATTTTTTTAACTATCAACATTTACATTTAAAAGCTATAGGGGTCTATGAATTTATACACCTAGAATGTTAAATATTACATGAAATAATGCGCTTAATGAATCTATAGGAACTGAGGACGATATTAATAAAATCCTATTAAACCTCATTGACCAAACTGGTTTCAATGAAAATTTTAGATCATGGATTTCAATTAATTTCGGAATAATAATATAATAGGATTGTTATTCTACTAATGTAAATAATGTTTAGTGAAAGACAATAATAATCAGCATTACTTTCTCAGTAAATTAACTAATTCTTTTACAGTATTTTTATTCTTTACCTTTAAGGGGACTCACTACCCTTAAATCTTTAAAACATTCGATTTTATGAAAAAAATATATGTTAAAGCCTGATCATTTCTGAATAAAATAAAGAAAACCACATGAAAATATTCCGCTTAGTTCCGGAGATATTGATATTCTAAATATTTAATTACTGATCAAGATTATGGTAAGAAAAATTTTAAACTCATTTTTCTCAAAATGTAATTTTGTATCATTCCGCAACTGATATCTCAAAAACTTTGAAACATAATTCCATGAAATTTTTATTACTGCATAATCATGCCATGTTGCGTCTGAACTAGAATTATTGCAATCACTGCACATTTTGTTATTTTTTCAGGGGTAAATTAATGCAAAAATTTAAGGACATTTTAAGTATATTTTGAGCAGTTTTAAAAAAATTGAAAAAATATTTTAACGTTGAATGTTTTATGTTCAATTGTATTTTGAATTATTTATTTTAAATATAAAACAGGAATTATACATTTAAGTGTAAAATTAATTTCATAGTTCTGGGCGCAAGCCAGTATACAATAAAAATGCCTAAAAAGCAAGGTATACCTGAAGCATTTTTAAAAAAAAATATTTTAAATTATTTTGAGAGTTGCAAATTGTTTGTTAAAATAAATATATCAATTTATCATATACATAAAATTTGGAAAAATTGGGAGTAAATTGATATAGTTACAAACAGTCAAAAAGTATGAAAATATGCCTTATTTCCTCGACTTAAGAGTCGTGAGTACCCTTAAAGCTAACTGTAAAATAAAATTTACTACTAAGACTTTAGCATTTCAATATTAATTTTTTAAATGTTTTGAGAATAGGATTTGATATTTTTCTCTTTTGTATTATGCCAGTTTGATCTCATTTAATTAATAGCGGCATTTAAAAAAGTCCTCATCAGTCCATGATCTGTAATGCCATCAAGAAAAATGAATGGATAGGAAAGAAGTTAATCCCGGACACGCCTGGTACAGAAAAAGATGTGCGAAGTTGAGATCTTCTCCGAGCTCTCATTTATCAAACAGGGAAAACCTTATAACCCAGCTCAAATCTTGACGGACAACACGTGGCCACCTCGCACACATAGCAGAGCTGCGTTACTCTCTGCTTCTCGATTTAATCAAGACAGTGCCAGACTTCTTATATCATATTATCGTATATGGTGATATCTTATATCATATTAAGTCATACCACTCGCGAATTGAAGGAGCTCACCATGTTGTGTTTAAAAGTACTCCTTTCTGGGATGAAATTTCCTCAAATATAAGGCTTTTTGGAGCGAGATTACACGTGCCATAAAATTTAGATTATTAGGAATTAGATAAGGATTATAGATTATTAGGATTTAGATTATTTGGAATCCAACACGTGGTTTGAGCGCGATGGGGAATTATTGTCACGAAATAATGAATATTAAAAAATTAGTATTACTTGAATTTTAGTATTTTAAACTTATTAAGACTGGTCTTTGCATATTTTGGAAGATTAAAAAAGATCCGGGTCACCAGTTTGGCGCGATAACACGTGCCATAAAATTCAGATTATTAGGAATTAGCAATTAATAAATGAAATAACACCAAATTAATGAATGCCAGCCATATAATAACAAAACAACATTTAATAAAAGAAATAAGTAGTAAAATTGGTTTAAAAGGGATACAGCCAGAGCTGGTGGCCGGACATAGCCAGGCAGACACACTGACGAGGGTCAGAGCGCAGAGTGCTAAAAAAAGGGAAAAAATGTCCACCCGCATAGCTTCGGGTTACCGTAAGTTTTTATTGCCAATTAGCGAAGGAAACAGTTCTTTATCGCTCGGCTGGCGTAGTTATCCGCTGCAGCTTCTAGAGGATAAAAGCAATTAAAACTGCCCTCTTTTTTAAGCAAATATGTAATTGTATTAGTCTACAGCTCAACATGAGACGGGATACACTAAAAAACAATTCATCGTGTGCGCATAACCTTATCCTTTTATGGATATTTTTTCTTCTGTTAAGGTCATCCTCTGTCTATACCATTTCCTAGGATATTGGATGGAACTTACGCTATCACATATCTATATGCCTCTATCGAAATGGGATTTAAATCTTCATCGATACCTAAGAACTCAGAAGGGACAGACGATGTCTAAATGGCTAAGGCACTGGCATTCGGTACCAGAGTATGAGGGTTCGAGTCCAATCTTGGTATGGATGTTTGTAACCGTTCGAATCGGCTTTGAGCTGTAGGTACCAGACTAATTAGCCCTCGTGTAGGAAAGAAATGACCACAGCACTCCAAACCGAACCAAGAACTCAGAAGGAAAGAACAAGGGTTAGGATTTCTATTTATGATGCTTTTACTTTCTAGATTGAGAATTCCACTATTGGAAATTCACCCTTCACCTTTGCTGCCATCAATGTAAATCTGTAATGGGCTTGCAGGAAATTAGTAAACTATGAAACTAGTTGACAGAGGTAATATGAGTTTGAGGTTTGGTTTGGAGCACTGCGGCCTTTTTTGCTACTCGAGGGCTAATTATACCGGGACTACTGTTAAAGCCGATTCCGAACGGCTACAAACATCCATGCCAACAATGGGACTCGAACCCACGGACTTTGGTACCGAATGTCAGCGCCTTAGCCATTCAGTCATCATCCGGCTTCAGGGTGTTGAGATTTCTACTTGGTGAAACATGAATTACCTGTTATGATATTCATCTACTTAAATTTATAATTTCATATCTATATAATTTTATTAATCATTTCATTTATAATAATTGCTGCCATCAATTGTTTTATTTATTGATTTAGTTCAATAATTTAATTTTGGTTCAGTTTATATGATATAATGTTTTAATACTGTCTTTATTTATTTCTATCTAATACAAATAATATTAAAATCCAATGTACTTCATTGGAAATAGCTTGAATTTGAAAAGAAACAAAGTTACTAATTTAAAAATAGTTCACCGAGTATTTCTTTTCCTAATTTTACAATAACTTCAATAACATTTATGTATGTATATTTGTTGTAAAAGTTTTTGAATTACCAAGGTCCACAGTTTTTCTAGCTTTGAAACGATAACCTTCTTTTACTGCACTCCATTTCGCCTTCAATGCTTTTCTCGGTTGTCACATAAATGCTTTTTGGAGAAGGGTAAATTCGGCCTTTGAAATCCGAATCGAGTCGTCTATCTAGTAAGAATTTTTTTATCTGCTTATAAGAATTATTTTCTTGTTCGTTACTGGCTCTTGAGAAGTTAAAAAGAGTATTCTTCACATAAGAAGTATTGCTTCACAAATGTATTGATGAAGGATTTAATTTTTATCATATTCAAAAATTTGTTTGTCGAATTTAATTACACATATTTAGTAATTGAAAAAAAAATATTTCAGGCAATTTTTTTCAGAGTAAAAAAAGAATGTAAATTGTATTTTGTATGTTCCTTTACCTTTGTATTGACAGAAGTTCCTCTTGATGATAATCATGAAGAGGAGGTCGCCATAAAATGAGTTTATCCAGAACAGCTACTCCTGATGACCTGGGTCTTCTCTCTATAATTTAGAACTCTATAAATATATGTGTAAATGTTAGCAAAACATTTGCAAAAATATTTTTTTTACCTAATGCACGTGAGATTTCAAATAATTTGAACTCTTTCTCAGATTTACTCTACTATTGTTAATCTATCTAATTTACTATTAATAATCTTAATACTCTTGCAAAAATGTTTAACTTCATCCGCTTTTAGTATATGTAATAAATTGGATAAACGCATTCCCCTTCTTAATATGACGTAAAAAAATAAAATTCCGAAAGATGTTTATGTGTCAATTTGCATCGAGTAATAGGGTAACGGGGTTTCATTTCACTATGGTCTTTAGAAGAAATAAAAAAGAAATCTTTTCAAATTCTTCCCATTACTGAATCGCAATTTGGTATTTTAGTTTCATACAAATAAAAATTTCACGCAAAGTAAACTATTTTCATCATTCGTTTTAACGTAGGATTACGTTCCTCAATAACGGTCCACCGGAAATAAAAAATTTAGAGTACGTAGCGAGTTATAATTTTGGCTGCGCGCCAAACCCAATTGCAGTAAACAGTTAAACAGAAAGTACCAAAATGCCTAAAAAAAGGGGGGGGGTAAGGAGCAATAAGTAAATCTACGTTAATAAACCGCGGTAATTTCGTTAGGAGAGACTACCTGATTTTTTTTATTTATTTATTTATTATTATTATTATTATTATTATTATTATTATTATTTACAGTTCTCATCTGCTGACATTAGACCATCATTTGGTGATCTTTTCGTTTTGCATATCGCAATTAATGCATCCTTTCCAATTCACATACATGTGTGGTATCATGCGGTAAAAATTGTTAATTTTTGTCACAAATAATTGATACATCTGTAGTAAATATTTGTGGTTTGTTCATTTATGTCGTATTCATAGAGCATATAGATAAGGGGGCGTCCATTAAATACGTGAGGCTTTTAGGGGGGGGGGAGAGTCGAGCCGAATCTCACCCAGTCTCACGTGGGGTAGAGGGGGGGGGGGGTCTCGGCAAATATCGCGTAATTTTTTTCTGCAAGAAACAGTGTAAAATTGCGAGAAAACTGGTTTTATTAAGTAAAACATGTTTCTACACTAAAATATGGCTAAATGCTACACAATAGTTCCAGTAGTCACTCTTGAGACCGCACAAGAGTCCCCGTGGACTGAATTAGAATGAATATTCTTTTACGAATTTTAGTAATTTTCCTATTTAAGTATTTTATTGTTCAATTTTCTCACTGTGATTCTAGAATACGTTCTTAGTAGTCTTAAATACTAGTGTTAACTAGTCTTAAATAAAAATAATTAAGCAAATTATGTTTTTTAAAAATAAATCCAACGCAATCACGCACAGATTAACGTATTTACACTAAATATACGCATTTTGAAAAATCTCACGTGAGATTAGGGGGGGGGGTGGAGGGGGTCGAGCCAAATCTCACGACATCTCAACAGGGGGCGAGGGGGTCGAAAAATCGCCAAAATCCGCTCACGTAATTAATGGACTCCCCCTAATCTAGCGAGGTCGACCCTCGGGGGAGCCTATAACCCAATAGAGGGCGCGCCGCCAGTCGACGGATTGGGGAATGACTCCACTGGAATTTCCATTGGGCGTTAGAAGGGAAATAAACACTTCCCGCGGACCAACATGTAGAAGTCAAAACTCTTTCGAGGCAATGGCACTCTTCTTCTATGGCTAGTGCAAGTGATAAAAATCCACTCTGACGGCACAAGATACTTTATCAACTGTAGAAATTGTCCAGCAACCTAGCTTTCTCCAGAACATATCTTTGACTGTCCAGCCATTGTGGCTGCCCTTTTCAGACTTGTTTTGAAACCACAAAAACTCCTCTACAGGTCACAGATACCTGATCTGGCAGCTGCTGTTATCCAAGATTTTGGTTCTACTTAAGACTTTTTTCTTCTGCACTATTCCTAGACAAGACAACAACAACAACAACAACAACAGTCACAAATTGTTCACTTGATTATTTCGTATTCATTGAGTATATAGATATTCTAACAGGGTTTACTATAGTTATCCTTTAAACCTTCAAAAGGCGGGCCAATTTTTAAGAGTACCAGCAGGCGCGCGTGGCACAAAGTGCAACGTCTCTTTCAACCTTGATTATTCCTTTTGTAATAAATATATTTTTTTTTCAAATTGAAAATAATAATTCTGCGTTTTATGACAAGATATAAAATGTTTATAATATTTAGATATATTTATAATTAAAGACCAAAGAAGGCAGATACAATCGCCATATTTCAAAACTGTCCGGTTTATTGGATCTAAGGACAACCTGCGAATGGATTCCTATTATGTCCATAAACCTAAAAAATAATGAGAAAGTCCATCTTCGTGATATGCGGGATACCGTGAAATAGCTGCACATTTGAGTTATTACACGATACATCAACTCCTGCTTTTGTCGTATTGTAATCCCGTATAATCTCTGGTTTACAACGGTTAAATCACGACTACCAATGAATGGAAAGAAATACGAGGGTCAGAAAATCAGAGCTGCATTAGAAAGGGTGTAGTTATAAATAGGAACTGCTTAGGACATTCAAACCTTACATGTAAAAACAAACCATTCAAAATTACGAAAATGTTGCACTCTGTACACGGGCGCGCCCGCCGAGGGGTTAAAGCAAGAAAAAAATGCAAAGTTTGCTACATATGGCGGGAAATTGAAGAAAAAGCGATAAAAACATAAATGGTAGTTGATCGGAAATATGACCGCAGTTTTGCAGTAATCTCTTTGAAAGGACCTTTTCTTTTCGCTTAGCTTACCGGTATGCTTCTAAATCTTATGAAACTTTTATTTCAATTCTTTCTAACCTTTCTGTTTTCCTGGTTACTGAAAGAGGTAAATCCTCCAACCGACAGATATCGTAGTTGTTTTAGCAAAACAGAAGTCTAGAAAAGTATACCCTTTATAAATATTCATGTTAAAAATTATACGCTTACTCTTATTTTGCGTGTTTTTATTTTATTCTATACAAAACAAAATAATTTTGTATCAACAAGTGGATTAGAACATGATAGTAATGCTTATAAAATGTAACTTTGATATCAAAATAGAAAAAAACAATCATATAAATTGCGCGCTCTAGTCAGAACTTTGAGAACTATTTCAATATTTCTAAAACATTTCAGTATTTGTTGTACAAAAAGTTTACACCAGATCCTCACTGCACTGCGAATATTTTCGGTCTGCTTGCCTTCTGAATTTTGCATACGCCTCTTGTAAATGGGAGAAATATAAATGTATCTCTGAAATTGCGTAGTCTAAACTTATCCTCTATTTCATCACACATACCTTGTTTTTTGGAGACCAGTACATGTTCGTGTAGAAATAAATGGAGGAATTACTCTAAAATTAATGTTATTTTATTATGCAGTTTTGAAAATGTTTAATTCCTGCTTTAAAACCCTTTATGTACCACATTATGAATTAATAAACGAAAACTTACATAAATTTTTATTTATGTTAATTCAATACTAACTAACAAATAAATGTAAAAAAATTACTCACCTTCTTCAAATTTAATTAATTACCGACAGTTAATTGAAGTGGTACTTTAAAGTACCGCCAGTATTATAGGATTGCAAAAATCTTCAGACTTTGAAAATTAATCAGAATGTTTAAAAAATTATGTAATTATTTATTCTGAAACGCAGAACAATTTTAAATACTATAATGAAAATTTAACTTTCATTATATTGAAAAAACATTTTTTTAAAAATTTACACATAAAAAAATTGCATATGCTGCATTTTGAATGAACTTTCAAAAACTTCAGCATTTTGTGCACAAAGCTCGCAGAGATCTAGATTTGACAGAAATGCTGGCCAATAGCAACCTTTATTTTGAAGCTGTATGTCATTTGAACTGAAAAATCTCTTTTCTTCTTTTTTTTTTGGAGGAATATTAATTCTTATTTATTCCGCATTCATATTTTTCCAGTAGTTGCATGAAAATACTTCTTGCCAAATCTGAAAAATCTATTCCAAATATCAAATTTTTCTTTGAATTTTCCAAGATGTCTCAGCAAGCATTGTTAATTAACATAAAAATAAACACAAAAGTGTAAAAAGCCCATATTTGAAGCATTTCTGCACTGCAAAAGAAAAATAGCCAATTGTCTGTTGTATAACTAAGTCCACGTTGTTTACAATGCTTATAGTACTGACGGTACTTATAAGTACCAAAAAGAAATTTACTTCGTAAACAACATATAAATGTCATATAGCTAAACAACTATGTTAAATAATACTCTAAGATCATATTAAATATGGAAAAAAAAATATCATTCACTTAACTTCAATAGTTTTAGAGTACCTAAGATGTAAGTTTCAGAGAAAATGACATTCACAAAATGTCTGTTTCAAACGCTACAACGGATGCTAAAATGAATTTTAATCCAAAAATTGGCTAATTAAAACTGCTACTGCTATCTAGTAAGAATAAAGAAAGTATAGCGCATCGATCCTTTACAGTTCCGTCAGTAATATACAAATAGAAGGTATTTTATAGGAGTTTAAAGAAAGTGGTACTTATAAGTACCGTCAGTACATAAAGGGTTAAAGGAATATTGCGGAAATTATGTGATTCAAAATATAAAAATTGTAAGATGTGTATGAGTGCGGTCTATAGACAGCTACTTTGGTTGAAAAGATGACTGGATATTTAATATAAACATAAAATAAAATTCAGTTAATAAAGTTAATCTAAGTATCCTACAATAGTTTCAATTAAAGCTCTTATGCTGGTCCATGACAAGGCGACGTTGTTCCTTGATGAAATTATGGGCCCGAGGTGAATATATTATAGGTTTCATACGTGCTTCGGAAATAGCTTTGTATTAATAAGAGAAAATTAGGAAATTTAACCAATGTGAGTGAAGTTATATAATGTAGGGTATTTTTAGTTAACCCCTTCCTTTTCGCTCTCGTCAAAATTACGGGGTGAGGTTTCGCCTTCTATTTCTCTTATCCGTGAAATTTCCGGGCTGGAGTGTTTAAAAGTAACGCACCAAAAAGATTAAAACAATCCATTTCATTTACCGTGAAAAATTTTTATTTCTTATTTTACATACCAGATGGCAGTACCAGACAATTTATAATGTAATTGGGGATGGGTTTTTTTAAACTAGATGTGGCAGATCAAGAAATAAATGGAATCCTCCGGAAAAAATAGGCACTTTTATTACCGTTTTCTTGAAAATTATGCGATCGTTTAGAGATTAATTAAATCAAGTATTTCAGTTTATCTGTGCTACTCCTGAATTAAGGGTCGTATACTGCAAGTAACGCATCCAGTATGCTTTCAGGTTTTGGTCGCCAGAATAATAAACTAATACTCTTTCTTGTTACAATCTATACATACACGCACTTTTATGTAAGATTAATTTTTAGCATTAACCAATATTTTACCTAAGCCTCCAATATTTTAAGGTTGATTTATGTTGCTCTTGATCTTTATTTTTACAAATTGAGATTAAAATAGTAGTAAACAGGAAATTATAACTTTAATCATGAAAGTAACCACTGGCAGATGATAGTTAAAAGGCGATGAAATTGCTACAGGATGTGATTTTGGATAAATCATACATACCGTAGAAACTGGTCATGTCCATTGGATTAGCAGTGATAAGAAGCTTGCATTTGTGTATTTCACGAAGCAAAAGTTGCGTGCAGCATACAAGATTTACCAAATGTTGACTGTCCACAGGAATACCTTCAGCTACATCACTAAAAAAATGACATATGGAAATTAAAAGGAAAATAAAGTAATTGGGAATTATTTTAAATGTTGATAGGTTTTACAGTTAGTTGAAAATGTGTGATTATAGTCGGCAAAATACTTATTTTGAGTTAGAAAGCCTAATACAAAGGAACCTAAATTTCATTTTATTGTAATCGAAGTGGAAGATAGAAAAGAACAATATTACACTTGAGGTTTATGAATCTACTTATCATAGCGTCAACAATTACCAGTGTGTAAATATGGAGTGTGTCCATCAATCAGTGCATTACGCCTTGGACCAACAGGTGATGACGCAACCGTAGACGTTTACTAAATTTCGACTTTAAGAATCGCAGTAGAAGAGTATACTTGCAAAAATTCGTTGTGAAATTTAAAAGAAGCATTTCGAAATTAAATAGAGAACAATTTTATCAGTTTTCATGTATTAAACTACGCAAGACAGATTTCATGCCAGCAGGCAATGTCTGCCAAACACTTAATTTATTAGTATCGGTTAGAACAGGTGTGCACATTATCAGGCATGTGCTGTTCTAAACATAATTTTGGAAATGAGTACCTGTAAAATACAAAAATATGCCTCCTGCTACTCACGTTGTTCGAATCAACCTATATTTGTGAATCATCCAATTCCAAAAGTAAATATGAGAAGCACGTATATAAAAATTAACTTACTGATTCTTACCTTCAGGACATATTGAAAGTAACATGTAGCAAGTATAAACCTGATTTGTCTAAAGTGGTCAAAAGTTTGTCGCAACATAAAAAATTCCACTCTGAGTTAAACTTCTAGATACATCTAGGTTTTGAGTTTCATTTTTTGCGTTATTATATTATGAGGTATAGTGTAAAATGTTGCGGGCCGCGTAATGTAGCAGAGATATACATGCGTTGAGCATGGTTGGGTTAGAAAGGTATCAAAAAATTCTACACGTGAAGTCAAAAGCAACATTTTGTCTTAGTTGCAGTAATTTTCTCAAACGCGTTCGTTTAATGTCATATCTACGAAATTCAGTGGAATCTCGATCGATCGTTTTCGGATCCATAGTTTTTCCGTATGTGTCGTTCATTTTATCCAGTCCCAACGATCATATTGCTTTGTTATGTTTCCGCATCCATCGTTTTCCTGCCTTTATCGTTCATTTCAATCGGTCCCTTGAAAAACGATAGATCGAGATTCCACTGTAATACGAAAATATCGAATCTGTTATATACTAAGTTGGGTGGCCAAAGACCACTTCCATATACAGTGGAATCTCGATCTATCGTTTTTCCAGGGACCGATTGAAATGAACGATAAATAAGGGAAAACGATACATGTGGAAACATAACAAAGCAATATGATCTTTGGGACTGGATAAAATGAACGACACATACGGAAAAACGATGGATCCGAAAACGATCGATCGAGATTCCACTGTATTTTAGTTTACGCACCCAATACATAGCTCATAATATATGGTCTTGTAATAGATCGGGATTCATAGTGAGAATTGCTTTTGCGAGGATATGTTATGTTCCAACCTTCAAGATTAGAAACGAAGGGAGATAACACGCCGATAACTACGGTTGTAATATATTGTTCTCTAAATATGTGAACTACATACTTTTTGTTGTACTAGCAGGAAATTTGTGGATAATAAAAACATAATGAACACTTCTCAATTCCCCAATATTTTTTTAAAAAAAATTTTATTTATTGGGGAATTGAAAATGTGTTCATTACAGTGGCGCACCCAGGATTTTTTCTTGGGGGGGGGGGGGGGGCGAGATGAACGGATAAAAATATTTATAATGCATGGGGGGGGGCGAGATAGACGTATAAAAATATTTATAATGCAAAATCAATATTCATAATGCAATTTCTATTTCTTTGGGGGGGGCAAGGCTCCTGGACCCCCCCCCCCCTGGGTACGCCACTGGTTCATTATGTATTTTTTGTAGTACATTATAGTACGACAGATTTATGTGACAAATATATATTATACAATGTACTTATTGAGATTTTATTTTTTAAAGCATACGTCAAAAAATGTTCCATAACCATCCACTCTTCTGTTCTCTCCCCGCAGGCAGATTGTTACTGCAGTTATCGGAATATTAATAAGAGAATTGTATCTGGCTTTTAGCGATTTTTTCGACTTCCTGTTACTACTATATCACATCTTTTGTAGACTGTTATGATTTTAATGATAGTAGTGTTTTACGCTAGAAACATCTTGTTTAACTTGTACCGAACAAGTTTTGAATATCAGTTGTTGCCTGAGAATTCAAGATAAATAACGCGATAACCTCCTAAAATATCATATTCTTTCAGATTTTCATTAAATTTAATTTTGTTTCCTGTCAAGGATTATTATGCACTAGGTAATGAAGAGGGAAAAAGAAGTAAATTGTTATCACTCTCTAAATGCATGTAACAGACTTACTTTTCTTTGAAAAATAGCTTCGTAAAACAGTCTTTGTAAAACACATAAAATTGCCCTTCAGAAATTAGCGTTTTATTTTCCTTTTTAAACAGTAATAATATTTTGAAACATACTTGAATAAATTGACATCAGATGTAGATAAATTTAAAAGTTTTTAATATTGGCACTCAAAAGTACTTTTCGTGTTATACAAATTTCAATCGTTTATTTATGAAATATTTGGTTTATGGAATAAGAAGTTATTTCTTTTATTCATTGATAGATGGCAGCACAAGTCTCGCTCTTGGGAGGCTGTGTTAAAATTTAATATTTTAGGCATTGAAATTATAGCAAACTGGTTCAAAGCTTGAATTTATATCGGATTTCAGCTATTTTATCAAAATTTTCTTAACAATTGATCTTGAAGTTTAATGGACAAAATCATGGAAAGCCAAATTAATTAATTCATAATGGCTCAGAAATATGTTTCGTGGACAAAAAGGCATGAAAAAAATTTGGTTAGAAAATAAATACTCCAAAAAATAAAGTAATAATTGTCTATCATTTCAAAACATTATCAGAAGGGTCAACTGATTGCACTTTATTCTGACTGCAACGAATTAAGTACATAGGAGAAGAGACGAGGAAGAAATAATTCTCTCAATGGCATAGAATGTAGTTGCAATTAACGTTACGAAATGTTAATTTGCACCAAATGTTTCATTTGGAAAATGATAACTTCAAGGAAATACATTTCTTAAAATAAAACATAATGATATTACTTACTTTTTCAAAATCATTTTATCGAGCAATTTAAATGCTATCGTTTAGAGTATATTTAAATGTAAGCAATTTGATTGCACATTATACTGATTGCTAAGAATTAGTAGAGGAAGAAATAATTCTCAGCTATCTAAGAAAAATGTAGCAGCTGTTTACATTAAGGAATTTTTATTTACGTTATGGAAAAGAATCAAAAGCAAAACGATAAATTCTGGAAAAGTTTATTAAAATAGAACATATTGTTAAAACTTATTTTTTTAAAAAAGAATTTATTGAGAACACAAAATGTTTTAGTTTAGCAAGTATTTTTAAGAACACAAAATCGCATTCCATAATTTCACATTCAAGATTTTTCATTGAAGTCTTTTTATGGGTGCTTAACAGGAACGAGATACTTTAATTCGGCTTTTGTCCAATTTATAACGCAATTTATTGAGTATTTTTTGCGTATTTAATACGTATATTTAAAAACTAATGTTACTTTTAAAAATAATTCTTCATTGCATGATTTCTTCCTCAATTATATCTTAAATGTTACGTTACATTAAAATTTCACTTTGCTATTGTATCCTTAAGATTTTGCACAGTAGTTAATGTTAAAAAATTGATTTATTATTTTTACCTTAGTATAAAGTCCCCTTGAGTCTGAGTAAATTTAACACATAATAATTACAAGATAAAAAGAACTTTTTATATACCATGATTTTAAATTTTCTGTTGAATCATATAAACTTGACAATTCTATATATTAATAAATACTTTTCAAAAATTTTTTTTGTGAATTATCCCATCAACTTGAAAGAAAATTAAGTTATTTGGAAGTTAACTTGCGTTTAACTTTTCGTTCCCGTCCTGGCCGATAGATGGCTACATCAGTCTACAAAACAAAATTAACTGAAAATGAATTCAATCCTGATTAAAAATGGCTTAAAGTATTAAAATAATGCATTGTCATTGTGTTCTGAGCTATTCTAAAAGTTCCAAATGTCTAGCTAGTCGGGAAGTTAGTTAAAAATGTATTGCAAGATTTGTACTGGACAAACACAAACACAAACAAGAAAGCGAGTTAAAAAAAACATGGTGAAAAAATGATTATCGGGTAATATTACATTCTCAGGTAATAAATACAGGTAATGTATACATACATTTCTAAACTTATGCCATCCGTATGTGCGAAATATATAATCATGTATTAAATATGTAATATGAATAAATAATCTTTTGTTAATGTGTGAATTTTAACGTAGGATTACGTACCTCAATAACGGTCCTCCGAAAAAAAAAATCAGAGTCCGTCGCGAGTTATAATTTTGGCAAAGACCCAGACCCAATAGCAGAAAACAGTTAAACAGAAAATTACAAAAATACGTAAAAAAAAAAAAATGTAAAGGGGTAAGCAACGATAAGTAATCCTGCGTTAATAACCCTTCGGTAGTTTCGTTATAAGAGACTACCTGAAATATTTTTTTTATACTTTTAATCTCTAAAAAATTTATTCAATCATATATGATTGGGAACATAATTTACTTTTCAACACGCACATCTTAATCAATGATGAATTAGACTACAAAAATAGAAAGAAGTATACTCATGTATTTTGAGAATTAAATGCGCCAGCAATAAAACATAAATTAATAATGAAAGTGATTCAATCATCCTACCTTTACAGAAGATTTACTTATAGAAATGTCCTATTCATTTTAGTCTCGTCGATCAATGACAAGCTAATTAGAATGCGAAATGTCTACCACTTGAATACATCCATTTTTCATATCGAAAGTACCTTGACAGCTCGTAGACATCATAAATCATAAGAAAGACATAAAATATTCTTTTCTCCTGCTTCTCTAATTTTTTAAGAAAAAAAATAAGGATAATCTTTAATATAACCTCACCCAAAGAATTTATTTTGAAAGAAAGATAAAATTAACCACTTGTAAAATATAACGTTCATTCTTTATTTTAAATTAATAAACTTTATGAGAAAGAGGAATATTCAATATATTTATTAAACTTGCATTTTATTCAAAACAGAGTCGAATTATCATACAGGGATATCCCTCAAAAAGTTTCAAGGAACCATGTTTTAAATCATGCGTTTTGGTCTAGTGATTTATTCATAATAAGAAATGAATGTGTTAATATCAGATTAGGGTATGATGTAGAGGTATACCTCTGAAAACCAGAGCTTCAATATCAGTATAAGAAATCTTAATTCAAACATACATATATATTAGGGCGGAGCGTAAAAAAAAAGTTTTCGATTTTGTTTTTGCCCTAGTGCGGAAAAGTTGTGTACTGGTGGGTAGGTCACGTATGCAAAGTTTTGGGAAAAACAAAAAATATCTTCCGTCTCCATTTCGGCCTTGAATTTTAGCAGAATTTTACCATACAGTTAAAAATGTGTATTTCCATTGTTTTGCATGCAGCTTTTCGCTTTTTCTGAAATAAAATTCAGAAAAAAACCCAGAATTCACAATGGGGAGGTGGCTGCATTGCAAGTTCCACCCGTGCCCACCTATCCACCCAACCATACCTTTGCCCTTGCAGTTATTCCGGATTAACTCGGTACTAGCATTTGGTTTCAAATGGTGGCATAGCTTTTCTCGACTCTGTTCGGGTTCTAACTAAACCCTCAAGCTTATTTTCTCCACACACAGCCGCAGAAACCTCTGTTACTAGTTTCACGATACGTTCAACACTTTGGGTGTGGCAAGGAAATTTTAGGCTTCCCAGGTGTTGAGCTACAGACTCGCCACTGGAAATCAAATTTCTCAAATCATCTTCTGTCAATTGGGGGTTCCGTCAAATTACATTTCTGCCAATTAATGAGGTCTATATATGAAACTGCCTCAAAGTTGAGTGACGGAATGTTGTAGTGTCTGATTCTCTCCTTTTTTTCCTTTCTTGCTCGCAAAATCCTACGTAGTCCAAGTTCTGCAATGGACTTTCTGTCGTCTGTGATCATTGACAAGATTATTGCTTCCGGGTGGCCGAAATAGCCATTTCTCCGGATAATGGGATCGACCACAGTCTTTAAATCGTTTTTAAGATAGTGTGAGACGTTTATTGTCTGCCACAAATTTCGTGGACCATACGTTCAATATGGATTTAATTTGACTGTAAACCACATAGGTGGGCACATTTTCATGATGAACTCTGCCAGAGTTTGAAGTTGGTTTGAAGGCTCTGACGAGCTAATGTATAAACACTTTATTCGATTTGCAGTTGTTAGCCAACGTGCATGAGTCATTTTCCCAGGGTGCTTTTGTGACAAACTTGATCAGCAGTTTCTATTTGTGACAGCTTGACAAATATCCCAAAGCTATCGCTTGTGTGTGCTAAGATCATTTATGTCGATTTTCGGAAATTCGCTTGAAATGTCTACAAATTTCACAACTGAGAGGTTTTTACAATTTGCCAGTGCTTTCCCAGTAGGACAAAAAATGCATTAGGGTCACTCGTTCCACCATCCAAATGCTGCACTAAATGTCGGAGTGGCAACTCATTTGCGTGTAACTGGCAGATAAACCAGTACAAGGGTTTCCCAATGGCTTCCCCAGAAAGGCGAATCACGTCGATTTTATAGCCAGTATTAACGTTTGTTCCATCGCACCCTATTGCTACTAGTTGATGAATGTCAATATTCTTATTCTCCATGAATTGCAGCATCATTTGAGAAATACTCAAAGCTGATGATGAAGTTAGTGCTATGTCTCCAAGGTACTTGCTTCCAGGTTCCTTAATCATTGTAACGTGTTCTTCCAGGACTGTTTTTCTTTGGTACATCTTTCCCCCTACGCTCTCTTGCATTAGAGTTTTGTCCTTCCTTCCGTCAAAATAAAGTCCCTTCAGTGGTTCCAGCTGTCTTTCATTACCTTGCTGATATTCTTTCCTTAATTTTTTTCCTCTCTCTTCTTATTTTATGTCTATAAATTACATTTAAAGTGTCTTTTTTGGTAATCATCCCCAAATCTTCCAAAACAGCGCTTGCAATGATGGCTCCAGCCCGATCTGAAACTCCGGTTCTGTCACAAGCTGTAGCTACTGCTGGGTATCGGCTTGATCTTAACGACTTTTTCCCTTCAGATTGAGTCATCCTGGATGTGGATGGGGAAAGCTTCAAGTGATCTGCGTCACTATCGTGTCACTATCTGTGTCACTATCTGAAGCAGGAAATGTGAGCCTAGATGGCGTAACAGATGGCGAAACGTTTATTTTAAGACTTGCTTCTTCTGTCTCTTTCTGCTTCCTATCCGCTCGTTTCTTCAGCTTTCAGTTTCTTTTAAATCAACTGCGCCTATGGACATTTGCCTAAGTGCCCGTTGTTCTATAAGAAAAGTTCTTTCCATTTTAGAGATCTTTTTATGCTTTGGGAAAGAACATTTGTTAAAAGAAACAAACTTACATGAAAAAATGTCGAACAATTTCCGTGAGTGTTTCACAAAGGTTTTAAGCATCGTTTCTAAAGTTGTTGTTGACAATGTTTACATGCCAAAATATTTCTTTACCTTTCTGCACGCAGTGTGTCCACTGCTGCCTTTCTGCATTAAGTTTTGAATTACATCTGTATTTTATTTAAGAACAAAATGACGAGTTGCATACAAAACAATGGAAATACACATTTTTAACTGTATGGTAAAAATCTGCTAAAAATCACGGCCGAAATGGAGACGGAAGACATTTTTTGTTTTTCCCAAAACTTTGCATACGTGACCTACCCACCAGTACGCAACTTATCCACACTAGGGCAAAAACGAAATCGAAAACTTTTTTTTTACGCTCCGCCCTAATATATATATATATATATATATATATATATATATATATATATATATATATATATATATATATATATATAATAGCACCACACTAGTTTTAATTCTGTTCCATTCGTACGTTATTTTTAATCTTGTCTTTCCAGTTATATAACTTACTTCTGAGTTCCTTTTGTACGCGCTTGGACGTCGTCTGGGAATATGACACCACAGGTAGTCACATGGTAAAAAAAAGAAACCAATTTTTCTTTGTCTGCTGGTGTGAGTTATTTTTTTTTTTTTTTTTATGCGCACTTTGAGATTGAATCATGGATTGAGCAACTTGCTATTATCCGTTAAAACTGTCCTTTGTGAAAATGTAAATAGCTTCTTCTCCTTTATAAGTGTGCAAATAATGTGTTTCATGTGTATGTTTTATGTACATCTCATATTGTTACGATGAAATAATGTTGTAGGGTTAATCTTAATCAAGTTTTATTAGGAGTAATAAATTATTCACACTTAATTACTCAGAAAAATGAAAAAATAGTGAAAAATGCAACATTTAACAAAACGTGGAACAATGTAATTGATAGACAAATTTTGTAGTTAATGTAAATTCTATATAACCGCAGTCATATTACGCGTACTTAGATGTGTATACACGTATTAGGATCAATTCAATATTTAGTAAATCTTCCACCAGCTGTTATGATAGCCTTGCAGCTGTCCGGCATAGAACATACCAACTACTGAATGTAATCCTGGCCAATTTCATGGAACGAAACCCTAATAATGTGTTCCTGCAGTTCAATCTTAGTAGCAGGGTTCTTAGCATTGGCGGCTCCAAGGGGGGGGGAGAGATTGGGGCAATTACCCCTCCCAAAAAAGCCCGGCGTACTTTTTTTTCATAGCCTAAAATTATATAATCGTAGGCCTAATACTAAATGAGTTTACATTTCGAATGAGACGATGTTTATTTCTCATATATATATATATATATATATATATATATACATATATATATACAGTGGAATCTCGATCGATCGTTTTCGGATCCATCGTTTTTCCGTATGTGTCGTTCATTTTATCCAGTCCCAATGATCATATTGCTTTGTTATGTTTCCGCATCTATCGTTTTGCCGCATTTATCGTTCATTTCAATCGGTCCCTTGAAAAACGATAGATCGAGATTCCACTGTATATATATATATATAGCCCCCCTCCCCCCAAAAAAAGTTGCCCTCCTGACGTTTCTCCCCCCCCCCCCCAAAAAAAAAAAAAAAAAAATTCTGTGCTGGACCCGCCCCTGCTTCTTAGAGCAATTTTCGTACCCATTATATGCCAACAATGTTCAGTAGGATTCAAATCAGGACTATTCCCAGGCTCCAAAACTTTAATACCAGGTTTTGTCAGATAGGCCTGCATTTAAAGGGACAAATAGGGGAGAAATTACTTTTGTAATATCCGTTATGTTGTGGACATGAAAACCTGAAAACGAGGCAACAAAATCGTGTATGAATAAGTTAGATCGATAGTGCGAAATTAAACACGAAGCCGAGCAAATTATTGAATTTTACAATGTATAAGAACTTAAAAAATCATCAATTTTTTTCTTACTGTAAGAGGCATTAATGTCGATCAGTGGAGCCCTGTAATGGACTTTTATCCCATTATGTATTTGTATACCCTCTACATTCATTTAATTTATATGAAGTATTTTATATATTTATATAGACGCAAATAGATCCATGTCATTTTTTTTGTAATATCTAACGGACTATCAAGAACAAATTCACTACCATATCCAGCATTTTATAGTAATCTTCAGATTAAAGTATTAAACATCAGTCTTCTACTACAGTGTTATCCCCCTATGTTATTCCATTTATTCCCGCCACATTACTTTACTTCATTATCTTTGTGACACAACTGTGGTTAACCTCTTTCACGAATATATCTAAATATTAAAATTTGTGGATGATTTGATAACTGCTTCAAAGGGTCAATAAATGCCATGTGATTGCAGAGTTTCTGATAATTTTGTCAGATTTCACGTTTTCCCAATATTTTACTTTGACGGAAGCTCGCATCATCTAATTATCCCTCCATAGCTGGAGATCCCAAACTAAACGAAGCTAATTTTGCAATTCGTCTCATAAGTACCGACGTGGAGATGGTAGCAGCAAATTAACGAAACTTCGAAACTTTGGCAAATTACCTTTCAATTGGTGTATCTGGTAGGGGCTTGTCCACGTAACTTGTCCATGTAATAGAATACGGAAAAGCATTCGATCGGGACTATTTGATACGTGACAAACTTACAAACAACTTTTCGTAAACGTATCGAACGGGACATAAATTTGCTTTATCACTGAGCTCAAACGAAATGTGATATAGACCGTAAATGCAATTTTGAATTTTTAAGAATAGAATTATATCAGTCATTCTAAAATTTAAACAGTCCTTGTGATTTAAAAAAATATATATACAGTCGAATCTCCATATATCGAAGTAGCAAATTGCGCGAAAAAAATTCGATATATAGAAATTTCGATATATGGAATGGAGCTTAGTTTTATCATAATTCTCCTAAAAAAAATTAAAGCTAATTTTCGTATACGAAACTCCATTTCTAATTTATATGCGAATCCCATTAAATGAAAGTTAATAACTAAAAAATGAATTAATATGAAAGATTTATTGATTACTACATATCTTTAAAAAAATAATAATGCAGACAGTGGTTACAATGATCATAGTTACATTCTTTAAAAAAAAACTACGAATATCTTGCTGAACAGTTAGTTTTGCGGAAAGTCCAAAGAAATGTTCGTATTTATTCAGTCCACTAAAAACTTAATCAGGGACATTTTCCGCGAATTGAAGTCCACGACGTATTGTTTCAAATGCCAAAAATTGAGAGATTTTGTTCTAAAGTGGAATAAAATCTCCCAATTTGTCTTGAAAAAAATTTCGATATATAGAGATTTTTTCGATATATAGAAACAATATTTCTATGTAATGACCATGGAGATTTGCTAAGAGTTCGATATATAGAAAATTTCGATATATGGAGGTTCGACTGTATATGTTTTTAATTTTCTTCATTTGTCTTACAATAACGATTGTTTACATATTCAAGATTTGTATTTCTGCTATACAGTTATTCTTATTTTTTTGTAAACTGAGATACCTTTTGTAAATTGATGTTATTTAATAACGACCAATACATTCTTATAACTTCCCAGTAAATTTTCCATGTTTAAGGTCGAGTAAAATGTTCAATAAACTATAATTTAAATTAGACTGTTATCTTGACCTTGTTTCATATTAAATGTCTATTATATATGCATATATCTATGTCTCTTTAAATCTCACTAGGCAGTACATAAACTAAATAAAGGGGAAAATAGGTAGATCTGCTTCTAACTATGTTTGCAATGTTAAGGTGACTGCCTACGTTCTGAGCCATTTTTTTTAAATTGTTTTTTTAAGTATTTTTTGGTCTCTTATGGTAAAACAGCATTTAAAAAAACTTTCCTGTAAATACCATACTTTTTTATAAATTGGTCAATTTGAAGTAATTTTTAATGAAATTTAGCTAAAACGCCTATCACTCTGAATAAAATTCTAATGCTACTATTTTAATTTCCTTCTTACACATGATACATATAACAGTTATCTTCAAAATGACCTACAATCTAAGAGAAATTTTAAAATGCAAAAATAATACAGACAATTTTATGTTCCAATATGAAAATTTTGCCCAATTCGTCATTCCTTTCCTTATAAAAGCAGCTCCAAACAAAAAAAATTATTATACATCAATTATTGTACGTCATTTCATTAACAATATCATCTAAAACATTTCCAGAAAATTTTATCAAATTATATGCATTATTATGTGAAATATCATGATAACGGTAGAGATTTGTACTAAAAAACATAATTCTGAGAAAAACGCCTTTAAAGTTGTTTGTCACTTAAATTTTGTATTAGACGATGTTTATTAAAATAGCTATAACTCTGCTTCTAATTGATGTAGAATGAAAATCTAAGCGGTTTTGAAAAGATAAAAGATTGAATTCCAAGATTCTTGCAAAAAATAAAATTGACCAAAATAGTCAAAAAATGGACGCATTTAAAGTTGTTTGTCACTTCAATTTTGTATTAGACGATGTTTATTAAAATAACTATAACTCTGCTTCTAATTGACGAAGAATAAAATTCAAAACGGTTTTGAAAAGAGAAAAGATTGAATTACACGATTCTTTCATTTTCTTGCAAAAAATGAAATTGGCCAAAATAGTCAAAAAATGGCATTTTTAACGTAGGCAGTCACCTTAAAAAGTTTCCCTTTTTTAAACATCGTGGCATTATGAGTCCTTTGTGACGATATTATGACTTGAAATACCTTTTACTACGAGAGGTGTATCTAGTCTTTATATATAAGATTCAGCAGATAATATAAAATACTTCTCACATTTAGGCAGTATTCCGCGAAGACTGCAATCGGAAGAGGTTTCTACACTAAGAGATAAAGAGATCTGTCAAGAAAGACGTAAGAATCAACTTATAGCATCGCTAATATCATATCCAATGAGTCATTAACAAAATAAAATATTTTTAAAGCTTTTCCAATGAACCTTCTCCTTTATCTTCATTAATGAGCGAATACATTAGGGTTGTAGCAGATATTTGAGATCAAAAGAGAGGTACAGTACGCCAACCTCTGAAAGTTATGGCTGTCAAATTAGTCAACAGTCGATCAATACAACAATCATATTTTCGACAGATATAATGAAATGCATCCACTCATCTTTTTGTGCTTTTTAAAATGCAATTTATAAAATGCGTCGTATAGTAATTTTGAATGTATTTTTAAAGATCTGCATAACATGGAATGACGTTGAATTGCTATGTTAAATATCTGCTCGTAAACAAATCTTTGTAATTTACAATCTTCTATAAAGTACAAGCGTTCTTAATATGCAGATTTCTTATTACAGCAGAGAATAATGTAAGACCCAGTGATAAGGAACATTTCCATTACCTTTCTGCAAGTTACCATTTTACTTACTCTGCTTTCACAGAGGACTGAAATATTTTTTTCAATCTTATTTACCTCTGGAATAATTTTAGATTAAAGTGCATTATTTCTTTCAGCAAAATGTCTACAAAGTTTTATAAATAGTTTTTGTGATTAATTTTTACATTTTCTGTGGATATAAACTTTAAAAAGATTTGAAAACTGAAATCAGTTGTAGAACAGACTTTGATAGACCTGTGATCCTATTTGGAGCATAAGATTGTTTTTATGTAATATTACTTTATTAAAAAAATATTTGGGCTTGTGTCTAAAGAAAATCTATTCTGTTTTATGAAAACAATTTGAACTAGAATGAACATCAAAATAAATTAATCTAATAAAAAAATGATCAGAAAGAATCCATTTTAGAAACTGAGTTTCGATAGAATTTTACGAGCGAATTTTATTTCTGAAAACGTTTCCGTTCATATAGATCAGGGGTTTCCAACTGGCGGCCCGCGAGCCGCATGCGGCCCGGGGTACCTTTTTTGCGGCCCGCGAAGACTTCTAGAAAAATAATTTGCAGCATCAATTTAGATATTCTTAGTTAACGAAAAATGTTTTTGTAAAACTCTTTATTGTTTTCAAATGCTGTTCATTTACAAAAAAGATTGATTTTTATCGAATTCCATGAAAAGTAGGGTGTCCACTCATGTTCTATTTCATACCCCTCCCCTACTTCTTATTTGAATTTTTTTTTATGTGTGTCTGTGTAATTTAACGAAAGTTGGCCAGTTATAATCAAGGTCGTTGTTGGAGGTTCATCCTCGAATTATTAAAAATTTCATAGTACATACTATACACAAATCCTCCAAATCCCCCTCCCTCAAGGAAAAAAATTCTGGGCATGGTCCTGGTTAAATTGCGGCCCGCCACTAGACAGGTGTTTTCGATTGCGGCCCTTGGACACTTGTAAGTTGGAAACCCCTGATATAGATGGAGGTTCTTATATTTAGAAAGTCTGCTGGTTTTGAGATGTTGGACTTGGGAAATGATGCATGGAATAGTATTTTGCATTTATAGCATGAGGAAAACTACACAAGAGCTTTATTCATCGCTTTTGCATACATATATTATTTTTATCAATTTTCGTCAAGAAAAATAATTGAGAAACTTCTATCTGCATATTCTCCTGTGTTTTTTAGAAATATTTGTACCTTGCAATCTTACGCTACATATCTTAAATCATAAAAGTAAATTCAAATTGTATGTTTTATATCTTCCATGATTTGGCAAAAAGTAGTGCAACTTCACCTTTATTTTAAGAAAAATTGTTGTTTTTCATAATTGAATGTAACATTGCTCTCTGAAACATGGATTTTATTTTGACCGGTTGTCTTTACAATTAAAATTTTATTTTATATCTTCCATAATTTGGCAAAAAGTAGTGCAACTACACCTTTATTTTAAGAAAAATTGTACTTTTTCATAATTGAAAGTAACATTGTTCTCTGAAACATGGATTTTATTTTGACTGGTTGTCTTTACAATTAAAATTTTGTTTTATGTCTTCCATATTTGGGCAAAAAGTAGCGCAACTACATCTTTATTTTAAGAAAAATTGTAGTTTTTCCTAATTGAAAGTAACATTGTTCTCTGAAACATGGATTTTTTTTTGACAGGTTGTCTTTACAAGTTTAACTATCCAATGTTAAAAGATTTTAAAGTGACTTCAGTTGATTTTAGTGCCACTGATGTTCATGAACCACTGTTGAACGTTCTCCAGTTTAAACTTATTCAGTTTTAAAACATGCAATGTATCGTAAATTTTGAGTTGAAAAATATTTTATTCGTAACATGTATTATGCATTAACTCAGTATAACCAGCAATAAAACTAAAACCTAGACAAAAGTAAAAAGTTCATAAAAATAAAATTAACTAGAACTCTTTAAAAATTTTTAATAACTTCTACAGTTCTTTTGGAATATATTTGAAATTAGCATAAAAATGCTAACAAAGGAAAGTTCAAACATCTGCTGTAAGAAGTGTGAAGCGAGGTCCCGAAGTTATGCCGTAAAAGAGTCCGCATTTTAATATAAAAGAAATTCTTCTTCATAGTAATGATTTTTTATTATTAAAATCTAAAAAGTTCTTCAAGATGATCGAAAGTTTGAGAGAACAACAAAGTTTTATACTATTTAAAATAATCCATGATTGCGTTTAAGCTTTGATTTTTTTCCTCTAGTTTAACGCGAAAAAATATTTTGACACTTCTGTTGGAAGCATTTTTGTTGAAAGCATTTTTTTTCTTATAAATCTGAAATATGCATACTATTGTTCCCTGTAATTTAAGAGATTTATTTTCCATAAAATATATATAGCAATTTTAGTCCGTATTATATTTTATAACGTAAGTTATGAACGTTTATTACGATTTGTTCTTGTGAAATATCAATATATCCTAGATTTTATGAAGAAATAAATCTGATGTCTGAAGTGGATTCTTTCAGTTTTGAAAATCTAATTTTTTTCACGCAATTTTACGGTTTAAAATATCTCAAATGCCTCTATGTTTGTTCCTTATGTAAATGTAAGCATGAAAATGAAATAAACTTCAAACAGTAGAATCTTTACTTTGGTTTAGCTCTAAAAATCTTACATACAAATTTCTTGGTCTTGAATAGCATTTTATACTTTATACACACACACACACATATATAAATATGTAATAATCATGTTCCACCTTTATTAATTAATGCATATTCTAAATTTTCCCGTTAACGTTTCAATAAAGTATACCCCCCTATTTCAAATTATAACCTAAGGATAAACGAATGAACTAGCTAAATTATCCCTTAAGGGGATGGTGGACTTTCAAATTACCAAAAATCCGGCAAAAATTGGAATTTTTTTGAGGGTGTATTAATATTTTAAAAACATGTAAATATTGGAATGAAATGCATTTAAAATGTGTAGTGAAAAGAAAAATGAAAAATTGGTGGCTTTAGAGTAGTAAGTATTAAAGGTAGTTAAAAAATTATCTTTTAAATGACTTTTTCTCAAAATAAGAAATTTCCAGATTTGCAAGTCTTTAAAATGCTCCTCGCGTCATAATTTTTGACGAAATTTTATGAAATTTAAAATAACGATTCCTGTAATACGTCAAAATAAAGTTATGTATCCATTTTAGGATTCGAGGTCATTTAGGTTATAAAAGTTTAACTTTAGTGTAGAAAAGTACAAAAATTTCGCGAAAATTCAGAGTACAAGCATAAAAATATTTTCTAAAAATTAACTATTCAACGAAAGTACAAAAAAATACATAACTTTGTTCATAAAGTATTTATAAGCAATATAAATGCAAAATTAAGGGGAAAAGTTTAAAATTGAGTCGCAAGGAGCATTTTAAAGAAGGGTAATTTAATTTAAATTTTTTAATTATAAAATATTTTTTTAAAAATATTTATAAAATTTTATAAGGTGTTTAATATTGTTATACTTTAATGAATATATATACAAAATTTCATATCTCTGTGGTAAAAATTTCAAAAATCGTTTTGAAAGGTCCACCATCCCCTTAACGCACGAGCGAAAAACAGTAAAAGTTACTTTTAAAACATGATTCAACATCACGAGTTTATCTCGCGCCTTCTGAAAGATTATACGACTTCTGATGCACGAGGTCAGATGGTCACCGATAGACAATTAGAAGTTTTTGGCCCCCTGGTGTCAAAGGTCATAAACTCTTCGTATAAGCGAGAGCAAGGGTTTACCGCGGGCTTTTCGTGACTGTCCTTGTACTTTGCTGATGTCCCGTCCATGCTTTTTGTCATCTCCGCATTCTTCTTGTCCTGTGTTGCTCTATCGCCGCGCCCTGCTGGCCGCGTCCTTTCTCCGTCGAACAAGATGTAACGTAGGTAAAAACTCCGTCAGATCCGGAAGTTACAGGTACTTTTATGTGTGCTGTAGACTTCTACAAAGCGCCGCCATTGAGTGTCCAGAATAAAGACTTTTAAAAATCTATGGGTTCATTTCGACCCGACTACAGAACGAATGGCTACAGCTGTCAGGTATTGCATATATATATATATATATACTAGCGGACCCGACAGACGTTGTCCTGTTCAAACGTTGTAATTCTAGCTGAAGTACCCGGTGATGCCCGGGATTTTAAGAATTTTGCTAACCAAAATCAATTTAAAAATTAACACAGTATAAATAACATAGAAAAAAAAGGCATACGAAATGTTATACATATTAATAATATGAAAACCCAATTAAAAATGTATAAATGTATAATAAACTCCTCAGATTTCAGCTATATTCGGTATTTCATCATAAAAAAGCTGAAAAAAATAAAAATAAATAAAAATAATAATTTTAAAAAATTAAAATAAAAAAATAATAAAATAAAGTAAAATAATAATTAAATAATTAAAAAATAATAAAATAAAAGCTGAAATAAAAAAGCCTTAAAAAGAAAAAGCTGAAATAACAGGTCTAGCAAAATTTACACAACTCTGCATTCGAACCCGGGTCGATAGCATGGTACTTGCGCGACCTTCCGAATACGCCACGATGACACAGTGTTCTTCTGAGTAAAGTGAAACTTATTCGTTATTCGAAAGTTGTGGGCTGATGATTATACATGTCAGAGGAGTTTTTAGTCAGAAATAAGTTAGCAGGATAGAAGCTTAGTCTTTAGCTCTTCAATAGACACAAATATATAGGCGAGGGGGATTGCAGTAGGGATTAAAAAAGATCTCGTGTCACTTAGCGTGGTTGATTCGAATTTTCCATCGCGTGTCGAGAGTATGAATATGCCGTTGGATCTGATGTATTTTAGAGTATAAAATCTGACTTGAAAGATTATTATTTTCATTTATTATTCTGGTTTAATATATGAATTGAAACTTTTTGATTTTATTTAGTTTTATCTTTTCGCTCGCTGTTTGCTAACTAAACCTAACGTGGACGGCATTATCCAGAGGGCCGATTCCACAAACTGTAACAGCTTCCATTTACCGGACGCACCCCCTTACAAATTGTTGGTTTTTTATTAATTAATTAAAAATATAAAAACATTTTCTATCGGGTCAAATTGTGAATCTAAACCATTCTCGATTCAACTTAATCGCACACACAAAATTTCATAAAAATCAGTCCAGTCGTTTAGGAGGAGTTCAGTTACATACACACGGACAGAAGAAATATATATATAAGATATATATATATATATATATGACAAAGTTGAAAGTGAAAAACCAGTATGAGCTCTACAGCTACTTGCAGCCAGGAACTAAAAACATGAAAAGATAAGTATTAAAATATGTTTTAGACAGCATCTCGTCATCAGCGGTGCCGATACTGTCCAATATATATATATATATGTGTGTGTGTGTAAGTAAAGAATTTTTTTAGAGAAAGAATGATAGTTAAATAATTTAAGGGGGACTTAAAAGTAAATCTAGTTTCTACGGCTACCAAATCCTGTTGAAAACTGTGGCATGTCGAAATCTAGTTACCAAATAAATTATCGCCAAGCAAATGTATCCCCTAAAACGTCTTAACCTCTAATTTTTTAATTCCCTGGTAAAAGTAAGATACTTATTTCTATTTATTTCAGGAAGGAGGATAGAATTAAATACATTTAAGACCAGAAGGTTTCTCTATAGTCTATTCATTTTTGCGTTCGTGTTCAATCCTGAGGTGGTAGTGATTCGTAGAAGTGATTTGATTGTTACACCAATGAAGATGTTCTTGCGTGGTGTCAAACGAATATAACCACATAGAAAGTATTTAATTGAAACGTTCATTCCTATAAGCTTTTCGTCATAAAAAAAGATCAGTAATACGAATGAAAACTTTTGCTTATGGGTTTAAAATTATCAATTTCGTGTAACCTGCATTCTTTTTATGACTTCCTGCAGAATCATTCCTGCAGAATCATTCCTGCAGAATTATGAATATATAAACCGAGAGGTAAATTTCTCAAAGGTTCGATTAGGTCTAAAAGAAATTATGAATTCCCTCCCTCCATCTCTCCCTTTCCAAAAACATATTTTGAAAAGGAAATTAATATTTCGAGAATTCAAAATTCAGTTTGAAAATAATAACACCCGAAGTAACAATATCCGATATAACTATGATTCTCTAAACAAAAATATTTTATAAGTCTTAACAATTTATATGTTTATTTTCATTTAAAATGGTATCCAGTACGATAATATTTCTCGCAGCAATAATCCCTTGTGCAGAGATATATTCGCAATATTTTAGCACTGAAATTTGGCTTTGTGACAGCAATAATACAGAATGGCAGTCAGGCGTGTGCTGGTGTTCTCTATCATTTCGATGGTTTATAATACGCTTGTTATAGATTATTTTGTGTAAAGCAGAGAAGATAAAACAAACTAAAATGTGAGTTTTTCCATTTAAATAGTTAAAAAATTAGAAATACTTGCTATACATTGTTCTTTTTTTATTTTCAGAAGTTGTGTATGTAAATACCTGTGTAATACATATCTTTCTTTAAAAAAAAAAAACTAACCAATCGTTTGCGAAAATGCTCTTCAATTTTTTTTTAAATGAAGAAATGCTAAATGTACATTTAAAGTACGAGAAAACCAACCTCAAAATGCTAAAATGCTGTTTGTGTGTTTGTGGATTCCTGTTAAAAAAATATTTTTGCAATATTTGCTCTCCGTTTGTATAATATCGTTGTGGAGAGTATGGTAATATGAATTTCTAATTTTTTGTATTTTAATGTATATGTAAAAAAAATTAAGACCTTTAAATATTTTACTTAACACCAATATCTATCATTTTTTAAGTTGAAAGAAGCATTTAAGTACTTCAACCTTGGACAAATAATTGCTCTCCGTTTGTATTATATCGTTGTGGAGAGTATGGTAATAGGGATTTCTAATGATTTTTTTCCTTTTAATGTACATGTAAAATAATTAAGAACATTAAATATTTTACTTAACACCCATGTCTATCATTTTTTAAGTTGAAAGAAGCATTGAAGTACTTCAAACTTAGACAAATATTTGCGCTCCGTTTGTATAATATCGTTAAGGAGAGTATGGTAATATGGATTTCTAACGATTTTTTCCTTTTAATGTATATGTAAAAAAAATTAATTAAGAACTTTAAATATTTTACTTAACACCAATATCTATCATTTTTTAAGTTGAAAGAAGCATTTAAGTAATTCAACCTTAGACAAATAATTGCTCTCCTTTTGTTTAATATCGTTGTGGAGAGTATGGTAATAGGGATTTCTAATGTTTTTTTCCTTTTAATGTACCTGTAAAAAAATCAAGAACATTAAATATTTTACTTAAAACCAATATCTATCATTTTTTAAGTTTAAAGAAGCATTGAAGTACTTCAAACTTAGACAAATATTTGCGCTCCGTTTGTATAATATCGTTAAGGAGAGTATGGTAATATGGATTTCTAACGATTTTTCCTTTTAATGTATATGTAAAAAAAAATTAATTAAGAACTTTAAATATTTTACTTAACACCAATATCTATCATTTTTTAGGTTGAAAGAAGCATTTAAGTACTTCAACCTTAGACAAATAATTGCCCTCCGTTTGTTTAATATCGTTGTGGAGAGTATGGTAATAGGGATTTCTAATGTTTTTTTCCTTTTAATGTACATGTTAAAAAATCAAGAACATTAAATATTTTACTTAACGCCCATGTCTATCATTTTTTAAGTTGAAAGAAGCATTGAAGTACTTCAACCTTAGACAAATATTTGCGCTACGTTTGTATAATATCGTTAAGGAGAGTATGGTAATATGGATTTCTAACGATTTTTTCCTTTTAATGTATATGTAAAAAAAAATTAATTTAGAACTTTAAATATTTTACTTAACACCAATATCTATCATTTTTTAGGTTGAAAGAAGCATTTAAGTACTTCAACCTTAGACAAATAATTGCTCTCCGTTTGTTTAATATCGTTGTGGAGAGTATGGTAATAGGGATTTCTAATGTTTTTTTTTCCTTTTAATGTACATGTAAAAAAATCAAGAACATTAAATATTTTACTTAACACCCATGTCTATCATTTTTTAAGTTGAAAGAAGCATTGAAGTACTTCAACCTTAGACAAATATTTGCGCTCCGTTTGTATAATATCCTTAAGGAGAGTATGGTAATATGGATTTCTAACGATTTTTTCCTTTTAATGTATATGTAAAAAAAAAATTAATTAAGAACTTTAAATATTTTACTTAACACCAATATCTATCATTTTTTAAGTTGAAAGAAGCATTTGAGTACTTCAACCTTAGACAAATAATTGCTCTCCGTTTGTTTAATATCGTTGTGGAGAGTATGGTAATAGGGATTTCTAGTGTTTTTTTCCTTTTAATGTACATGTAAAAAAATCAAGAACATTAAATATTTTACTTAAAACCAATATCTATCATTTTTTAAGTTTAAAGAAGCATTTCAGTGCTTCAACCTTAGACAAATAAAAAATAATTATTATTATAAAAAACAGCAAAACTTTCCAAAGTTCAAGCTAAACATTGTTTTTCCCGAGTAAGCCATACATACATGCACACACGCATTCGAGCAATGTCTGCAACTACGTTTACTTAAATAATATTCAAAATCTATATTTGCAGTGCCAAGATTGGAAGCTTCTTTTAAGCAATATATTCAAATGACTACCAGATGTTTAAGTTAACAGTAAATTTGATTACGCGGACGTAACAGTAATAGTGAATGTGAAGGGAAAACAAAAACTCTTTTTTATCGTATCCTATGTTATGCATTCTGTTCTATTACTTTTACTTTATATTAAACTTTGGATCAAGCAGATTGCTCTGGTTTAGAATATTATGATAAATAAAATAAGTCATACACATTGAAACTGAGTATCGGGTTCGTAATTCACTATAGTAAAATTCGTAACATTAGAGAGGCTACGAATGGCAATCCTCTATCTACATTTTGATCAAAAATAAGAAGTATAATCTGAGTTGCATACTAAATCTAATCATGTGAACGAACTTATTTTATGATGTTTACGGGTATGTACGAGGTAATAAGTTTAGACCCTCAAGGTAAGTTGAGATAAGCCTATCTTGACAGACAAAGAATTGAATAATCGGATAATTAAAAATTTATTAATTCAACATAAGTTTTACATTAATAATATTTTGAAATAAATGATAATATGTATAAATTATTACATGTGGTATGCATAATGAAAATTAGGGTTTTCCAGCAGCATCAAACATCCAGTATTTAAAAAAAAGAAAAGAAAAGGAAAAAGCCTCTTTGAATGGAGTACTTTCAGAGCTCAAATTATAGTATATATAGTTCATAATCTATCTAATTTTACCCCAAAGGTACAGGAAAAATTAAGTCTAGAATCATTCAAACGAAGAACGATTTATAACACCATCAAATTTACAAACAAGGCCTGGGTGATAACCATGTTTCTAAAAAAAAAACCCGAAAGCTAGAGTAGTAAATCAAGACTTAAAAGGTCTTGTACGTTACAAATACTACCTACAAATTTTAAGACAATTTGATATCGTACTTTACTAAAGCGTAATATTCAAAGAGACTATTTTACCATATTTAAATTTCTTCAAAATATAATAAATTTAGGTCTGATTGATCCTTGCTCTAAAAAGGAACTAGCTCTAAACATCAGAAGTAAAGCAGAAAAAAAATTAGAATTATTTTCCCGAAAGTTAAGTCGTGTGAGCCAATATAGATGGATCTTCATATAAGACAATCCTCAATGGTGGATTCGGTATACATCTCGTTTTCTGAAACAGGTCACGAAACAATATAAAATTGGTGCAGGCAAAATTGCATTTAATCAATTTGCACCACATTAAGGTAAGCAGAAGGGCAGAATGGACAGTAATAGTTTTGTGACTTTAAAACGGCTAGGTAGTTCAAGACATGTGCACACTATTCAACATCCTGAAGATTAACCAGCTGAAGAAAATCTGTAACGAACGTAAGCGAATGTTTGCATCGTAGGTAATGAAGCTGCTGATGCCTTTGTCAAGGAAGCCAGGCAACTCAATGAAATGTCAATTTATTTTTCCTATACGATCTGAATTCCGTGACCGAGTGTAGACATCGAGAAAAAACGATTGAAAATAAATATAAGGTACGTGAACTAAATGCAAATAGAAAAATAACTACATAGAATTATTTAATATTCAGAACACATTTTACGGAGAAATGGAAATTCATTCTGGATGCCGCAAGAATTCACACGAAATGTAGAAATTGTCCTGAAACTGAACTTATACGAAGTTACGTTTTTGCCTGTCCTGCAATACTGAAAGCTCTGCAAGGCGTTGACGAGACCCTGAGGGGATACTGTACGCGGACATATCAATCACTCCTTTCAACAACGTCAGATCTCGAAAATTGGTGATTTTCAAGTATGCTTGTTTTCAGAATGGCCTGAAAGAATAGTATATCCCTGCAAGATTGTCCTATCTTACCGCCCAATATTTAGCCGCTACAGAGCGGAATTAAAATTTATTTTCAATACATTTCAATGTACTTTTAAACTTTCAAATAACTCTCCTGAAGAACCTTGTTTTTGAGATATGACGTTGTTCAAAGGAGTGAGCGAATGTCTTCAAATATCTAAGGCGGTGCTGACCGTTCATGTTAATTTGACCTTTCCAGTGGATAAAGCAGAAATCAGCCATCCAATAAGCCACCAACCACAAATAAAAAGTTACATGTTCTAAAATTAAATGTGTGTATATGCGGGAGTGTGTACTTTGTGTAAGGACCTAAGAACTTAAATTTACAGATTTCAAAGATATGCACTCTAGAGAACTTAACAAAAGAAATATATCTGCTGTTCCGGGTACTTAATTATAAGCAAAGTGTAATCATTAACAAACTATAACTGCTTAAATGTGAGATTAAACACGACTAAAATCCCTTTAAAAGTAACACTAGGTCCTTCTAGCATTTCATATAATTAAAAATAGGATAATTGCATCTTCTTCAGTTATCGTAATACATAATTAATAACTTTTTTAAAGGGGAAATTCTTTGATTTTATTGATAACTATACAGTTGTCATTCAATTATAAATTAATTAATATCTGAAGTGCTGATATAGATTTTTGTTGTCAGAATGATTAACGATTCCAAAATATTGATAAAAATCTAGAAGTCATATTGACTGACGAAATGTTTCAATAAGTTGCATTTATTTGGATAGTTTCTATTTTACAGCGCATTTTATAAAGAAACCTAAATTAATCTAAATTAATCTCAAATCGATAGTCTGAAATTTATTCTAAGATTTTGCTTAAAGTTACTGCGCCGCTTTAGATCTTCAAATTATCAAAAGAGTTCTGCCTGAAGAGGAGACAGATAATCTGCTTTTGAAAGTCCCTCCGATTTAACCCGAAGCTACGAGGGAAAATGGGATGCTATTAAGGATTTATCAGCATAACTGGATATTAAAGAGATTATTGCAAGGTCTTATTTTCTGCCAGACTTTTCTCTACCTAAGGGGATTCAAGCAACAGCAAAGAAAAGTTCAAGCTTAGCTCATGTAAGAATCGCGATGCATGCAAGTCTTTCACTTTGTTTAGTAATATAAATTTACTCCCCAAAACGTTTTACTTCTTAAATATGTTATAAGTTTCAGAATATCGAGCTGTATAAGGCAGTATATGTGTCTAAAATAAAACTTATGATCACGGTATCTTAGTAGAATCGCCAGCCTAGCCATGTTTAGGTAGATTTACCCATATGTTAATAGCCATTTTGAAGTCCACAAGAATTTTTAGCCCCTTTTTCAGGGTTTATATTAAAATTATTTGAATTTCTTACATTGATTTTGTATAGTATGTTATAAAATATAATTCCTAACCTTGTAATACACATGTTGTCAGAGTTTCTTGCTTATACAATGCAGCTGAATCGTTTTTTGATTGTTTGATGAATTTTTACCAGAGGTACATTCATCAACACCAGTATTTTAATGTGAAAGGAGTGATAGTGCAATGTGACGGTTGCAGAGCAAAACGAGAGGTATGATGTAATTTTCATTGATATTTAGAATAGGAATCATAACTCTTAAAGATGAAAACTAAATAAATGAATAAATAAACATATATATATATAACTAAAGTTAAAACTGTTTTCATTATTATGAAGTTTATGTTTTAATATATTTTAATATGGAATCATATATGCTACCATGCTCATATTTTTATTAAAAAACTGATCTTACTTTTTGTTATTATTCTTATTATCTTCATTTGATTATTCTCCTGTGTATGATTCTAAAAATAATAAAACTAGCTATTATATTAAATTATCTTCTTATAATATCTGTATTTGTGTTCGATGATGGAATTATTTAAGTGTTTTATTCCAGGTTATTTCTCAACTTATATTTTTCGTGGTTTTGATTTTGGAAATCAATTCTTTTTTTTCTTATAGCACGTAGAAGCAGAAGAAGTGCTTTGATTTTTAATATGCTATTTTTGTCCGTAAAATTTTTCGTCATCGCCCTTTTTTTAAGTTAATCATAACTAATAAATATTGCCTGTAAACAAGATTTTCTAGCGTTATCAAAGTTACATAAATGCGTGTGAATCCATTTAAATCTAAGAATGGAAAGGTATTTGACGAATCTTCATTTTTTCAATTCCTACTATTAGTTCACACTCTCCCTATATATATCTTGTTCAAATTTTCAATCGTTAATAAAATACTTTTTATTCATCCACTCAAGTTCAAATACATTTTTTTAAACTTGTAGTGGATGACACTTGATGTTAATACAGTTTTTTCAAATATTAATTCATTAATTAAATTTAATTCATCGATTTTAGTTTTAAACCTAGAGCGTCTCTCGCTCTTGACTAGTAATTTCCCTCTTCTTACTCTGTAAATGGTAGCACTGCGATAGCGCGGGCTCTTCCCGTCCTGTAGGTTGCGGGATCGAATCCCCAACCTGACAAAAATTTTCTCTCTCTTTTCCCCCCTCCTAATCTCGCACAGTAGGCAAGGTTCTGGCAGGCAATCCTTTTTTTCAATTCCTACTATTAGTTCACACTCAAATTTTTCTTTGTTGACCTAAGTAGGAATTGACTTTAAAAAATTTTGTTTTTATATTACTTGTTTATGTTAACGATAGCATTCTAATAGTTGTTGTTGAGTTGTTGTTGCTAATGCCCTCTGGTTAGAGGTTAAATTCACCAGGTCCTAATAGGTTATTTGGCTGAAAGAGGCGTCTCCTGTTTTGAATTAGCACCACAAGGGTCGGAGTCCGACTTGGCTAAATGACCGGTCCCGTAATTTTGAACCGAGTCAAGTGAAGGGACCGGAACACTTGACCCCGCACCTCCAGAGGTAAATTTGAGAACTTGGAGAACATTGCAGCCGCGACCTATTTCACGTGCCCCGGCAACCATTAGTGAACACGGCGGTGGATTTGCAGCAATGAGCATCGAACCAGGGACGTTCAGATCACTGGCCCGTTGCTCTTGCCAACTGGGACACCACGCCCGTGTAAATTCTAATAGTAAAATAAATTATCTTTCATTGATAAATATAAATATTTTTTTATCAATAAGCTTACTTTAACTGAAAAATATCTGTACAGCAGGGGAGAACCGAATTTCAGATATATTCGCATGAAAAGAGGGAATTACTGGTAGGGAAATATGCCACCCTAATCCCACAATCTAAATAAATCCAAAATAAAGCTTAACAGCATATTTGTCATCGTTAACAGCATATTTGTCGAAATCGTTTATTTCAAGAATCTAAATTTTATTACACCTGTCTCGTATACTGGACATTAAAGAGTAGTTGTTGTTTGCCAATGCAGGGCACTTGTAAATGAAGACATTTGCACTTAATCCATGAGAATCGCTGGTTACTTTCAATGGGTATACCCATGTAGGTGAACCAAACCACCCCCTGGTGCCACCTCAATTTTGACAGAGCAACCCTAGGGACGACATCTGAACTTTTGAGAATCAATCGTTAAAGCTGAAAGTATTTCAGACTTGGCGCGCGTAGTTATTATAATACATAATTACAAGAAGCTAATGAGCAGTCAGCCATGAACGAGGGATTTGTGGCGGCGGATCATGATAAAGTAGTCATTTTTGAAAGAGGAAAAAAATGGGTTATTTACATGTGATTCTAAAAAATTGTGATTTTTTTTTTTGCTGCAAAACGCAGAATTACAGAAAGAGAGATGAATTGATACGGGGTATGTCAAATGAAAAAGAGACTCTAAAATTCTGATATTCAGTTAGGTACACTTTTATTCATATAAAATAAGTTATTGAAGTCAAATACTGAAGAAGATAAATCTTTTATTGTTATAAGATTAAAAATATATATATTGTAACGACACGTAAAACCTTGTGGGACAATCACAATCAACAGAGGAATTTTTAAAAAAAATCTGTCGGCTAGAGGGAAACATCTGTGACCCCTCCCCCATCATATTCTAACACTCTTTTGGTCAGGGGCCTTCAGCCCGCGTGTCTCATCTTTCCCGAAAGCTTGGGAAAATCCGTGTTAAAAATCCTCGACCACCCTTGAGCTCTTAAACATATTACTTGGTAGCCACTATTCACAGATTTTGACGCTACAGGAGTCATAAGTTTTCACTTGACGACCCATCGGATCGCTTCCACGATGCAGCCTGTCATCGTTGAGCTAATCCCACGCACCTCTCTCGAAAACAAGCGTTTCTCTGACCCTTCTATTCCTTTACATTCATTGTTAGTCATGATTTAATCATGGTAAACCAGCGATTATACTGGATTACAATACGACAAAAGCAGGAGTTGATGTAGCCGATCAAATGGGCAGCTATTACACGGTATCCCGCATATCACGAAGATGGACAATCTCACTGTTTTTTAGGTTTTTGGACATAATAGGAATCCATCTGCAAGTTGTCCTTAGATCCAATAAACCGGTTCACATCCATGCGCGTTCACATCCATGCTCTCCTCAGAATTCTGCGGGGAAACCAGTGATTTATGGGCAGCGGCCTGTAGAGCAGTCCTGCACTGATCTTGTGTCTAGTCGGTCTTTGTCGCAGAGCATCAAAGAAAAAGAAGGGACCTTGGGGGCGGGAATGGGGGATGAGAGTGAAATGAACCCTACCCCACGGGTAGGGTTACCGTGACTAATGTGATGACAGGAGTTGGGGGTACTTCCCTACAGAATTTCTGCTTCAATGTGGATGTACCATCAGAAAAACTCCCAAGTCGCAGCTAAGGAAATCAAGCAGGATATATATTCCAGACTTTTTTTTTCAGGAAATTCCCCTCAAGTTCAGGACTGGAGCGGCCACAGGAAACTTTGCCTCCCGGAAAACTAAACAAGTTGGGGAGAGAAGCCACTGTTCATATCTTTTGTAATCAGACGTCTCATTCAGATGTAATTTCTCAACGTTCAGTCTCTTTAGTTTAGCTCCATATCAAAATTGTTAAGTTTAGTAAAATCTAAGGATTATTTTAATCCTTAGAAACCACCCTGACGTTGTTTACTATTAGCCACCGAAATCGCTCAGAACACCTCAGTCGCTAGCCAGAAGTTGTCACAATATTAACGTCTTGTTATGGTGTTGTTTTTAAACTTTTTAAGCGGTAAATTTATTTTATTCAGTACTATTTGTTAGTAACTCTCTGGGTTTTGAAACCGTTCCATAAATTAATATAGACGAAAAGTTATCTGTGGAGACGTGTTAAATTTCCTCTCACACCCATGTAGGTGATTTCTTTATCCATCTTTAGAATTATTATTTTTTGAATAAAATTACTTCAGTCTTTGGCTAACGGTAAATCAAAAGTTATATTTCTCATTCTTAAAAAAAATAAATACCACCTATTGAAATCATGAAATAAATACAAACAAGACACAAAGATAAACATAAGTAATATAAATTAAATTTTTAGTTTTTTAACTCTTTAAGCTATTTGTTTTGTTATTTTACATATTTTCAAACTAGCCTTAAACTCATTAATAAGTTAGCAACATTTTATTTTAAGATGATATAGTATAATTCAATGCGATAAGAAACAAAATTTCTAAAAGTGAAACTCACTTGCTGGCAAATTTTCGGCGTAAATGACTGAGTTTAGAAACCGATCTTAAACTACAATAATATGACTTGATTTAAATAAATTACTTTAAAAACATAATAAATACATCTCTAACAGGAAAGAATTTATTGTTAGTTTTTGATAAAATTATGCCTCTTATGTGATTCATCTGTTCTTTCCTTTTCCAATTTAAAAATTTTTCAGCATTTGTAGCATACGTTTTAGCAAGGCATGGTATCAGTATTAAATGATAAAAAATGTATTTAAAATTAATTTTACCATAACTTTTTGAAGAAGGAAAAATTTTGATTTTAAATTATTTTGAAAATAAAAGTAAACTATAGTTTTTGAAAATTTTTAAGCCAATTGTCAGTTTCATCTACTAGAAATAAAAAATTTGACTCTAGATATATTAAAAATTTTCCTTGATAAGCAATTTTTCGACATTGTCTAAATAAATAACTAAGCCGTCACTCCAGAAAAATCTTTTCGAATAGAAAATGCTTTATCTTATCGCCACAGAAACTACCATTTTCTTCGCATGGTTTATCAAAAGTACTCTTGAAACCTTTTAAGTGTATGTGGAGAAAACTATTTTCCGAAGAAAAAGCAGCAGTCTATCTATTTTAAAAAGTGAAACGAGTAAAGATTTCAAAATGAAGATAACATCGAAGATACCATTTATAAAATTATTTTGCTTTTTAATCATTGCCACATTTTAGCTTAGGGTATTTGGAGTAACTGAATTTTAGACTAATGGCTACAGTATTTATTAAATCAAAATGAAAAAAAACTGACAAAAATGTTTTTGAAAATTGCTTTAGGAAATTCATTGAAAACACCATTTTCTAATATCATCGTGATAGGTCAGCTGTTGGAATAACAACCATGTGGTTCGTGCATCTAGTTTTAATGACCATTTAGGTCAGACTACCATTAAAGCTGTTTATCACAGAATAAAACTCTGTACTTTTCGGACAGTCAGATTCTAATAATTCCTTATTTTTAAATTTCGATTTAAACTGTGGGCAAACTTTAAATTCACACTTTTAAAATTTTCATTCATGTAGTAAACAATATGTTTCTAATGCTTGAATCCTCTAAATATAAGTTTATACCTTGGAAGATTTAAAAAAAATTAGAATATTTTGTTTTCGCAATTTTTGATGATAAATTTCATAGCAAAAAATATTCTAACACACTGAGGAACCGCAGTTATAACGATAATTTTGAAAAGGAGGCAAATAAAATAAATGCTAATCCTTCAGCGGGCGCTCCAATATTTGGAACACCAGCTGGCGCGCGTGGCACAAAGTGCAACGTCTCTTTCAATCTTGATTATTCCTTTTGTAATTAACTTTATTTTTCAAATTGAAAATAATAATTCTGCGTTTTATGACAAGTTATAAAATGTTGATAATATTGAGATATATTTATAATTCAAGGCCAAAGAATGCAGATACAATCGCCTTATTTCAAAACCATCCGGTTTATTGGATCTAAGGACAACTTGCAGATGGATTCCTATTATGTCCAAAAACCTAAAAAACAGTGAGATTGTCCATCTTCGTGATATGCGGGATGCCTTGTAATAGCTGCACATTTGATCGGCTACATCAACTCCTGCTTTTGTCGTATTGTAATCCAGTATAATCGCTGGTTTACCACGAATAAATCACGACTAACAATGAATGTAAAGGAATAAAAGGGTGAGAAAATCATACCTGCATTAAAAAGGGTGTAGCTATATATAGAAACTCCTTAGATCATTCAAACCTTACATGTAAAAACAAACCATTCAAAATTACGAAAACGTTGCAGTGTATACCCCGGCACGATACGCTGAAGGATTAATAATTAAAAAATAAAAAGAACTTTTTATATACCATGTATTAAAATTTTCTGTTGAACCATATAAACTTGAAAATTTTATGCATTAATAAATACTTTAAAATAAATTTTGATGAATTATCCCATCAACATGAAACAAAATGTTAACTTGCGTTTAACTTTTCGTTTCCGTCCCGGAAGATAGATGGCTGCACCATTCTACATAACAAAATTAACTGAAAAGGAATTCAAATCTGCTTAAAGATAGCTAAAAATATTAAAATAATGCATTGTCATCGTGTTCTGAGCTTTTCTAAAAGTTTCAAATATTTAGCTAGTCGGGAAGTTAGTTAAAAATCGATTGCAAGAATTGCACTGGACAAACAAACACACACACACACACACACACACACATACAAACAAAGAAACAAGAAAGCTAGTTAATAAAAACATGGTAAAAATGCGATACACGTTCTCGATTGGTAAAAATATTTATATTAAACTTTTACCTATTTTATATCAAACACACTTCTTTCTTGCTGCCCTTATCTTTTCCTTTAAAAAAATAGATATCTATGTCCGTAGCATTGTTTAACCTGCGGAGTTGTATAACCCAAGTATATTTGGAGTTTTTTCTTATTTGGAGTTTTTCTAATGGTTCTATTAAACAGCTGTTACTGCAAATTTATTACAGACATATGATGATTTCTCGATTTGATAAGTAACTTAAATAAACTGGAAACATTACCTAACATATTTGGGTAGATTTTGCTTTGCACTAAAACTGATACACGCATGTAAATTTCAAAAGATGACCAGAATCCATACCTCGTATTTCAAAATGTATGCTAAATATATGCTATGACTAACTGAATACATATGCTATGGAATACATAAAAATTAAATACAACGGTCAATGTATGAAATTAATGCCAAAAAAATATTTATAAAAAAATCGTAACGGATATCTTTATAGACAAAATACTGTAGAAGAAAATATTCAAATTAAATACAGCGATCAATGTATGCAATTAATTTGTATGTTTAATATCCATAAAACATACTAATTTGAACTAGATTTTTAGAAAACTTCCATCTCAATTAGTATAGTAGTTAAATTATATATTTACTGTATTTTAATATTTTTTGTCAATTTATTTCGTTGTTATGCACGTGACGCAAAATTAATTTAAAGTATCACAAAAAGAGAAGAAACCACGTGATCAGCATTTAATAAATTAAACTTTAAAAATTAATCTTTAAAAAATCACCAAAAATCAGAAAATGGAGGTAAAGATTCGAAAAAGATTTCATTTTATAGGAATTTATTTTATCTTTCTCGTGACATAAATTTTATAACCACCAAATTAGTATTTTAAATGCAAACTTTAAAGAATGTAATAAAACAGATTAAAAATTTAATTTAAAAAAATCTAAGAAGAATTTTTCAAAATTCTTTCTTAGAGCACCCCTACACTATAAGAAGAATCGCCATGCAAAATTTCCCCCCTTTAGGTCCAGCGGTTTAGTCTGTGCGTTATCTGTCAGTCAGTCAGTTACGGAACTGTTTTATATATGTATAGATTATATAAGAATTATGCATGACAAAAAACATACGAGGTAAGCATGATAGTTTTTTTATTCGTTCTCCATACATTTTAAATAAATTCACAATGGTAAAATCTGAGCGGAAAGGATTATTCTACTGGCTTTTCTAGTGGAGTTGAGACAAAAATGATAACTGCAATTTTGGTATAATAAATCTTTCTTTATAGTAGACTGCACAACTCGAATTTGTTTGCGGCTGACACAATTTCTGTTACGTCAGCTGAAGACTGAATTTGTACCAAATTCAAGGTTTTGAAGTTTGAGAGTTTTTCCTAGCCATGGAAAGGAAAGCAATTTTCCGAATCCTCGAGTAATAACAGCAAGAAAGGATAAGAGTTATAGCAATTGACTATAAATATCGAAAGAGCGGATGTAAAGAGTTAAACTACAAAATTAAAATAACCAAAAAGTAAATATATATATATATATATATATATATATATATATATATATATATATATATATATATATATATATATATATATATATATATATATATATGAAATAAATTTAAAACCCTTTTTATTGTTTAACACGCCCTTTCCAAAATCTTCATCCCTACGCCAATCAGTCCCTCTTTCTTTATTTCTACCTAAATCCAAACCGAAGTAATTTATTAGTTTTTCCCCTAAGGCACGTGTGGCCAAAGCTTATATAACAGTTATATAACGCGAATGGCGTGGAACATTCGAAACCCATCTTCCGATATGACGCGACTTAATCACGTGTCCGTTTCTGATAAATTAGAAGTTTGATAGACCTGTACTCGGGAAGAGAATTGCGTGCTTTCTGAACCCTTTGTGTACGAACCAGCAAACCATCAGGGTATAAGAACTTCGTTCTCCCAAATTGCGGGCCGGGGGCTCCGTTCCCCGTCTACTGCGCAATATATCCGTTCCATACTGGAAGTTCAGTGTTTGAGCCACGGAGTAGATTTCCTCATCTAAGTACTGTGTAATAAAAGACGTATACCAGCTATGTGGAGTTTATGTTTGTTTTGCCTGGACTTCCTTCCTTCGCCACTCGCTACGACTTACTGAGATTACAACCCCGGTTATGCGACTACAAGCCGTCCAGCTTCTCCCTCTAATCATTACACACACACACACATATACATATATATATATATATATATATATATATATATATATATATATATATATATATATATGTGTGTGTGTATGTGTGTGTGTGTGTGTGTGTGTAAGTAACATACTGGACAACCCAAGGAGAGAATTGGCGTCCAGCATGTCACAGGGGCTGATGGTGTAGTCGTGGCTATAATAATAATCGACGCAGCAAGTTACAGCATTATACTAGTATTTATTTTGTCGGAGAATACGTCTTCCCAAGGCAGTTACAAAATCCGAAATGCGCACAGGTTTGTTGTTCAGGCGGCTTATATATATATTTGTCATGTGATCATGATAGTGATTAGGGATTTGCTGTTGTCGATAAGTCACATGTGTTTTTATGTTATCTGCGCAGAGCCTATATGAAATCTTGGGTGACGCCACGAGGGTTTGAAATAGGAACCCATTTAATATTTTCAACCGGAGGTCTTTTAGGACTTAGAATTGAAAACGAAAATTAGCTCGTACGCCCAAGGGAATTTAGAATAATGTTAGATTTTAAAATGGTATGGGGTTTTTAATGTTATATAATATCCCCCCCCCGCCTGAGAAGAGGCTGACCAACAATGCCTGCATTGGAGGACAGACTCACCCGGCCATGTGAGGAAAATGGGTGTCGACCATAAATTTGGAAAAGTTTGAAAAGGAACATATGTTTTAAGTTAATTTTAGTATGATGATCACATGACAAGACATTGCACATTTCAATATTGAATACACAAAAATACACTAATGATTTACTAATTTATGAACACAATAAAAGCAAAAAAAATTATAGTAATTAATGATCAACTATAGAAAATTGTAAATTATGTAAATTTCTTCTTATATTGTTGCTTTGAAAAAAATTAAATTTAAAAATGTATTTATCATCAACTGAAAACAATGTTGAGCAGGGCGGCGCCTCCCCACACAACAAAATCTCAGAAGATAACAAATGAAACCTTTCTTAAAATTAACAAAATTACCAAAATTTCACTTCAAATATACATTGAAATTTCAATTTAACCTCGAGTCGACTCATACAGATAATAAAATTGATCAGTAAGAATAGTAAACAAAACAAAAAAAAATCAAACAAAATTAGAAAAAATTAAGTATTTGAAGTTGAACTTGACACAGTTCAAAATGTAACCTGTTTAACATTCCTCTGTAAAATTCACTACCATGGAGTGAGTCCCCAAAAAAATGACAGGAATTTCTGTCCATACATTGTTCATCTGTCCATTTTATCAAATAAAAGTTTCGTCATTTGGACAGTAGGTTACAGAGAAGAAATATTGTTCAGGTTTTTCAAACTCCTGAAGGAGTGTTTTATCACAGTCTCTTATAATTTCTGTGTCCTTGGTTACAAATATGGCTACACAAAATTTTCAATTTTAACAAAACAATATCTTGTATGACACTGAATAATATAAATCACAAGTTTTAATAAAATCACATTTCTAATATATAAATTGTATATAAAATTACAGAACATATATTTTGTTAATCAAATAACTCAATCTCGACAAGTTCTCAGTATATCAATTCTTTTTCATTATATCTATTTTTCATATCTTTATATTTCTTATTACTCTCATTTCAATATTCATTTGTTATTCCTACAATATTTACTTGTTCAAAAAAAATCTCTATTCAATATTCATTAGTTATTCTATTCATATTTATTCTAACTTTAAGAAGAAAGTTTAAGTAAGACAGTTTTTTTTTCTTTAGTAGGACAATACACAATTATTTATAAAATTTAAGGATGTTAAGCATCTAAAATAAACAAAAAAAGGAAAATGGATCTATAATGTCATTATTCGTGATAGTTTTAATTTATCTGGTGCATTATAATATCTTAACCTGCAAGCATGGACAATTTCAGAATCTCGTTTAGTGTGAAAATTTGGCCTATCAATTTTATATTCAATAGAATCCAAAATACACAACATATGAAAGTATTAAACGCACAATAATAAATTACTTCTAATACTAATATTAATAATAATAATACCGTAATATTCTCTATCAATTGCCATAATTTAATGTTAATGTTCAAATTTCAATCTCGAAACTTTTATTCTATCAATTGACACAAGTAATCAAAATTCTTTTACCAATACCCATCTCAGTTTTATTAAGTTAATCATGAAATCGATAAGCCAAAAACAATTTTTCTTTTCTTATATCACATTTTGTTATGAATCCTCGCTGTAAAGTTCCTAAATATTCATCATTTGTATTCAATATCTCAAAACATATCTCTCATTATAATATTCTCTTTTCTATTTATTTATTATTCTTCATTATTTCTATTTTGAGAATTTTCTGGGGCGGATGAACCAAATATAACATACAATGGTTTTTCAATTCTCCAATTGTGGTTTTTTGGCACCCTAAGTCATGTTCTAAAGACGTTCCGTTTATATGAAAACCGTAAAACGCCCTTTAACTGTCGACTGAACCTCCGGAAATCTCCTTTTCTTAAATTCGTAAAACTACTCGAGGGCTCAAAATCAAATGTAATATATCAAAGTACCTAAATTATAAAATTTTCTTGATGTCTGAAATAATTACTCTCATGTTATTTGGATAGTACGATTTTGTCTCAAGTCTCGAGTATCCGGATACAAAAATTATCAATATCTTAAAAAATTCAAGATTCTTCAACATTCAAAATTATCAACATTACTATTATAAAATAAAAATTATCAAAATATCCATTATAAAATAAAGAACATCAAAAACACTTAAAACACTTCAAAAAATACACTAAATGATTTGTGGTACTTGAGAGAATTTGTTTCCTGAATTTTTTTTTATCTGAGGTTAATAAATCCCAGTCTCTGTTTTGTTAATCACACTCTCAGTTCGCATTGCTAGTCAACGTCCAACGCGTTGCAATAAATGTACCACAAAAACACAAAAATAAAATATAACCTTTAAATCACTAATAAACTACAACTATTAAAATCACTCAATGAAACAAAATATACACTAAATGTTATGGAATATATCAAAATTGGTAACTTTAGATGTTAAAAATCAATCACTGAAACTAAAATGCACAATAAATGAGATGATTAAAATATATCAAAATTAATAAATTAAATCTCAGTTTACCAATACACAGTTATATATTCAAAAATTCAATTTTCTTATTTTTTATTGTTCATTCCCTTGTTCAGTATCTATTTATTTTAAAACATACATCACTAAAATTTTATCTAATATTCCTAAACACACATATATTATCTTTTATTTACAAATAATTGGAAATATTTTATACTGTAACTTACCCATGGAGTATCAATCCTTATTTTATTTTAATTTTATTATAATATAACTCAACTA
>OU015492.1:196409459-196659459 GCA_907164885.2 Dolomedes plantarius | reverse complement strand
AAGTCAGTAAGTCCAGTGATGTAAGTCAAAAGCATTTTACTACAAAAACTACAACAAATTGCAATATAAATTGAACAAATTATAATTCATAATAATTATTATAATATTCCAAATAATAATTATTTACAATTCCACTATAAATTAAACATGGAGATTACATTTTTGCCCTCAAATTAAAAAAGTTGAAAATGTGACTTACACCGCTTTGCCTTTCACCGCCTCATATGTATGTTATAGTGTATATAAGGGATTAGTAAGTTTTTCTGGTTGCATTGTATTGGTGTTTTAATGATGAAGTAAATTTGTTTTATTGCTTTTTGTTATTTGATAATGTTCTAGGCTTCTACGCTTCAAATAGCCAATTCTTGGTTAAATGGTACTTTCACAATGATTCGTGATTATTTTTTTTGTGCGTCAGTTTTGGAAATGTTGCGCCCACATCAGTGTTAGGGGGGCCCCCATCCCGAGTTGTGTCTATAGTCAAGAATTTTCTAAATCGGGCCCTGGTGCGGAGGTTTGTCATTGGTTCATATTTCAATACTTTCCGATACCGGACTCCCATGTGAACAGGCCCTAATGGTGTACAAAATAAAAATTAAAATTAAAATGGTGGGGGGGGGGAGGAGGGGGGAGAAAAGAGCGAGTAACTTAATAATTCCTCATTTTTCATATTGGGGATTACAATATATTTTGTTTTTCATTTCGTTATTGAAAATTAGACCAAGCAGACGCCAAAAAAATTATCGTCTTACGAATGTTAATCCTTTTAAACAGATAATCTTTGCTGGAATATAAAATGTTTGGAAAAAATGAGATTACTTTTATCTTTTTAAATAGAGTAGTGCTTGTTTGAATATAGTTAACATTGACTGTTTTAATATAGTTAACATTGACATTCAAGTAAAGAGCAACGAGAAAACAAAGGAAAGCTGATCATTACCGAAAACTTTATTTAAATAAAACATTAAATTCTGTACTTGGTACAGAATTTAATGTTTTTCTTCATTAAATTCTGTAAGAATTTTTTCAAACTTTATTCTTAACAGAAATTCTTAACAGATACGACTTTAATTCTTAACAGAGCAATTCTTACAGAATATTTCTGTTAAGAATTACCACACTCAATAAAATGCATAAAAAATTACATTTCTTCCCCTAAATTAATGGATATTATTGCTATTTCCTGCTGTAAGTATAGCCATTAAAATAATGTATTTTAAAAATTCTACATTTGTTAGGTTTATTGTTATATATAAATTTAACTCTTTTATTTAATTCATCGTATCTAACGATCATCATTTAAGTATTTCACATGTGCATAGATATGTACTTCCTTCATGAATAATGTAGTTGAAACAATAGTTTTCTCAGATAATTTGCACATGAAAGCATTACTTTAATCGTCTTCGTTGCAAAATGCCTTGTGTGTATACTCAAACGCACTGGTCAAAAACAGCAAAAAACGAAAAGTTTGATAAAATACTTTAGTGCTGCCATCTATGGATTGGGGCAACAAACACAAACTGTGATTTTTATTTCGTCAAAATGAAAGACCGGGAAGTCCGGATTTGACGTTTTTTACCTGATGAGCCCACAAAATAATTTGATTCGAAAATTTATAAACTGAATAAATGAAAACAAACTGTACTTGATAAGAAAAAAAAATTAAAGACTGTTATACGAAACTGAAATTAAATAAAATAATCAGTGAAGGAAACAAATAAAAAATCGAAGCAAAAAGCTATTTAAATGAAAATTTAAGAATTAAATTTTATCCTTTATTAGACTTTAAAAGAAGTATCTTTTCTAATTTATTATTGGTTTTAATTTATAAGAGTACTCTTGAATATTGATAGGCTTTGCAAATTTATACTAACGCAGGAAAATGTGTTTTATGGTTGCTAAGCATTTAATGCAACACTTAAAGAGGGGCAAAGCTTTTGAAATATTTTTGTACCTAATCCTGAACATACTTTGAGAAAAATTGCAAATAAAGCTGATTAAAAATTTCTAGAGATTGTTAAATTAAAGCTGATAAATTTATTCTGACGTAAGGCTCCACACATAAGGCTAAATTTTAGAGGATTTTATTGGAAATTTCACAGGATCTTTTTACCATATTTTTATTAACTTGCTTTCTTGTTTGTTTGTTTGTGTGTGTGTTTGTGCCTTAGAAATCTTGCAATAGATTTTTAACTAACTTCCGACTAGCTAGACATTTGAAACTTTTAGAATAGCTCTGAACACGATGACATTGCATTTTGTTAATACTTTTAGCCATCTTTAAGCAGGATTAAATTAATTTTCAGTTATTTTCAGTTAATTTTGTTTTGTAGAGTGGTGCAGCCATATATCGACCGGGACGGGAATGAAAAGTCAAACGCAAGTTAACTTCCAATTAACTTCATTTTCTTTCAAGTTGATGGGATAATTCATCAAAAAATTTTTTAAAAAGTATTTATTAATACATAGAATTGTCAAGTTTATATGATTCAACAGAAAATTTAAAAACATGGTATATAAAAAGTTCTTTTTATCTTGTAATTATTAAATTAATCTACGCTTTGATTTCTCAAAATTCTCCGTGAGATCGAAACTGCTATAGCCGTAAAGTAAGAAATATGTTTTTGTGATCGTTATAACTGACAGCTTTGTAAATGCTACCTAGAAACTTGTGGTTTCCCCACACCCGTTCCGACCAGAATCTTTCCGCGTGTTTTCCAAAAAATATTCCATGAAAGATTACAAATGGGGTAACAGGATAATCACTTTAAAATATCTGTGTGTGATAGGAAAGAAGAGACTTTGCTCGAGGAATATTTTGCTCGGCTCTTCAAAATAAAAACGTTTTTCATGGAATAAAAAAAAACGGGATGAAGAAACATATCGGCTGGAAACAATACACAATAATAGTTGTTTAGGATGTTAATTGGAACTGAAAAAAAGTAAGGCATAAAGCGAGAAAACAAAGGGAACGTAAATACGGGGTTTCAATGTATAACTTTAAATGATTTCAGTTTGAAACATCTCCAAAAATCCTCATCAGTTTGGTCAAATAATTAAGCTACCTTGGGTATGGAATAATAATCACTTAAAAATATCTGTGTGTGATAGGAAAGAAGAGACTTTGCTCGAGGAATATTTTGCTCGGCTCTTCAAAATAAAAACGTTTCTCATGGAATAAAAAAAAAACGGGATGAAGAAACATATCCGCTGGAAACAATACACAATAATAGTTGTTTAGGATGTTAATTGGAACCGAAAAAAAGTAAGGCATAAAGCGAGAAAACAAAGGGAACGTAAATACGGGGTTTCACTGTATACCTTTGAATGATTTCAATTTGAAACATCTCCAAAAATCCTCATCAGTTTGGTCAAATAATTAAGCTACCTTGGGCATGGAATGATAAATTTTAATGTAGATCTGTAGTTAAATTGTCGAGATGTTTGAAAATTCAGATATAAAAGTATGAATTACGGAAATGAAGTAATTATTACACGTTTAATACCTTTATGTAATGCGAGGGAGGAATTTATATTACATGCTTTTAAAATATATAATTGATATACGCAGCGTGATTACTGATTCTTAAAGTTATAGTTCATGACTTTTGATATGAGAACTCGAGTTGTTAAATACAATGAAGCTCAAATATTTAAACAATTTAATTGTTACCAACAGATATACTCTTAGCATAGCAGTTATTGGTTTCGAATTTTCTACAGCAATTAAAATTTAATTAACAAAACATTAAAGAGATTTCAAGCCTTATAAAATTATTTTAAATACGGAACTGATTGCTTGAATAAATTATCACAATAGGAGAATTTTATCGTTGTAAGTCATTTTCGTCAACTTTTATACATTTGGAAATAGAACTGTCTGTTCTTTACAAAATTTTGTTGTAAACATCATGTTGTAAACAATGGAATATGAATCAATAAAAAATTTCTGACAAGCGTGTTGAAGTATGGGAAATTCTCTGTAGAAATAAATAATGTATTTTACGATTTTTATTTTATATTATCTTTCAAATCTATACAAACATATAATTTGTAAATATTATAAAACTCATACAGTTCATGCATTTTCAGGTAGTACGCTTATGGTTCTACTGGGTTAGAATAATAATCTTTAATCAGTATTTTTGTGTACTAACGTTTTATAACTATTCCAAAGGGGCTGGTAATATTTTTTCTAATGAATTATTTTAATTATATGTGTTCATATCTTCAAGTTATTTCATATGTCTTATCATCGATGAGAAGTTTTTATTTAAAATGCTGCATAGATTCCTTTTACACTTTTACGATGTATGATAAAAGAATCTATTGCATTGCTTCTGCTTATTTTTAATTTTAAAAATATTAAATCTTGATTTTACAAGTTATAGTTATGGTAGTATTTATAAAATTCAGAATACTTAATTGATACTATTTTTAATATTTTAAAAATTTTTTTAGTTTTTGCTAAAATACATCTGAAAGCACTATAGGATTAATAGATAATTGTTTCACCATTCGTATTTTTACCTCTTCTGTTTTGTTGAAACAGAAGAGGTAAAAATACGAATAGTGTTTTGTTCATATGAGAAAGTGAGAGAGTCAATTATGAGAGTCTAAATTCGATTTATATAGTCAAAATATATTTTATAATCATTAAAAACATATTCCTACAAAAGTGCTCCAATAATATAAATACGGAACCTATTTCATGACTGATTTTATCTAAAACAAAAATATTACACTACTCAACAAATTTTAACTTTTTTTCTGTATCTCGCTTGTAAATGGGTTAATTTAACTAATTTATGGATGATGAATTCGGTGGAATAATCAGATTCTCTCTACCACGGCCCGATTATTAGATACACAAAATTCAACGGTGAAATATTTGACAGAAATTGACCGCTTGAAATACAAGCAAAAAATAATATTCATCAGTAAAAATGTTTTCTTTAAAAAACTGTGAACTCATACGAGCACGAAACTGTTGCACAATAACCCATAATATTGATATTAACTATGTTATCTTTCAAAATAGGATGATGTCTTTCTTGAATTTATAGTGCATTACTTTTGTAAGATGTCTGACGATTCTCCCTAAACAGAAACCAACAGTAGTCCCCCATCATTGCAGGGTCCCAACACCCTTGATAACGATGTTCCATAGTAAGGATGTGTTTGTGAAAACGTTCACCCTGTTCATCACTCACTGCACCCAAGTTTTCTGGTAAAAAGTCTGTGTGGGAGTGCAAAAAAATGAATTTTTAGTGACATTTTACAACCCATGTTCTTGAGTTGTCCACTAGACCAGTGACTATAGAAGCATATCCATCGTCTTCTTGTTACCCAAAAAACCGTGAACAATGGCTCTGAAAGACGACCAAGCAGCTAACTCCAGATTTGTGAGCTTAGCATCGAACGCTGTGTCTTTCAACAATTTTCTGATTTGCGACCCAATAAATATACTCTCCTTTACGTTTGCTTCACTCAGTTTGGGAAATAGTTCCCGCAAATGCTTAAAGCCATGGCCATTTTTATCAAGAGCTTTGACAAAGATTTTCACCAATCCCAACACTATATGAAGAATAGGCAAAATGATATTACTCGGCTCAATTAGTGGTGTATTTGTGACATTTTTTCTCTCCAGCATAAATCACTTCATAGACCATTGTTTGGCTTTGAAACGCATGACTCCTTCATAGACCATTGTTTGGCTTTGTAGTGGTTCTTTGTATCTGTGCTGTCCCATAGGCACAAAAAACAGCAGAATTTTGTAATCCCACCCTGTAAACCTATCAACACTGCCACTACTTTTATATCGCAGCAAATCTGCCACCATGATCTTTATATTTGACTGCCGCCAACAGTAGAGCCATATTTTCGTAAACTTCCTTCACGGTCACTCCATGAGCCAATGGTAGTGATGGTAGTTTGTTGCCATTATGCAAAAGCACTGCTTTCAGGCTAGCTTTCGCAACTTGGTGCGCAGTTGTTCCCTGGTGAATGTTTTGATCGTTACTTTTACACCAGAATGCATCGAAATAAAGGTTTCAACCTACATAGTCATTCATTTAACCATTATTTGACCACAAAATGTAAATTATAATTTACATTTCACCACGTATTTTACCATGTATGTAAAAATTACAATGCAAAAGTTTGTAAAACCCTCACGAGAACCCTTTCTGATAGAAAATTCGGATTCTACATGCAAAAATCCATAAAAAAAATGTTTATTACAAATCAGATACAAAATGGCTATTGAGTAGTGTTATACTTTTTATAGCCTTTAAAGGATAATTAAATGTTACATGTTAAAAAATTTAACGTTTCATTTGTTTCGTATTAGTTGACTTTAATTGTTTAGGGATTGAAAAAACCTTAAAATCTTCATACATACACAGTGTTTGTAATAATAAAAACCTCTGTTCGAGAAATTCCAAAGCTTGTAGAGTTGTCATTAATAGATAAGAAACGGACCCCTTACAGAGCAAGTTACGTCGACAAAGAGAACGGAAGTTTCTATATGTCATATTATAGTTAAATTCATTTAGAGTCTTTTAATGCTTTTTCGTTCTAATGCTAATTCGTTCATTGAGACTATATTTATATGAAATTCAAAATATTAATGTAACATTATATAATAATTAGAAGGTAACCCGTCATTTTGACGTCATAATACTAATAATGACGTCATAATGGAAAAGTATATGAAAGTTAAAAAATATCCCGAATTATCTAACAATATTGCATTTAATCCCCACCTTGTAAAAGCAAACCCTTTCATTATTTTCTATTTATTTAGTTTTTCATGCGATTGGAGAAGTAGACTGCCATCCAACCCGTCATTTTGACGTCATAATACTAATAATGACGTCATAATGGAAAAAGTATACGAAAGTTAAAAAATATCCCGAATTATCTAACAATATTGCATTTAATCCATACCTTGTAAAAGCAAACCCTTTCATTATTTTTTATTTATTTAGTTTTTCATGCGGTTGGAGTAGTAGACTGCCATCCAGTTTTTTACTGCTATGAATACTTGAGCTACTTGATTCATTCACATTCAAGTTTGTTTACTTTCAGAATTCATCGCAAAAGTAAACAGATTTTTAAAACTGTTAAATATACAGCTAAAAGCATCCAATTTTTTTTAGTTCTGAATGTTTTATAGAAAATTAGGCTGAACAAACGTGATTTGATGGAGAAGATATTAGTTTTTAGGTAAGAAAAAATTCTGATCCACATCTGAAATTGAAATTAAGCCTAACCGGCTGTTTGTTTACTGAGGGCTTCAATTGAAAGATGAGTACAGCCCGGAAGTGTTATACAGATACAACGACTATTATATACATAATGTTGCTATTAAAATTACCATATTTTAATATTTAATATTGCTTAATTATATATACCTAACTCTGTAAAATTTCTATTACTATTACATTTAAAAATAGAATAATCTGCAGAAAGCCATGAAAGATAAGCTAAAAGAGAAGAAGAAAGAACTTTCTTTAAGACTTACGATTTAATTTGAGGCAGGAGAACCCTGTGTGCAGATGAGCATCGCTCAACGCATTTTTTGCGCACAGTCTTAATCTTATCACGAACTTCTGGACAATCGTGGCTCTTTCCCACATGGATCAACAAGTCACGAAAGTTGGCGACCAGGCTGTTTAACTCTTCAATAATCTAAAACGACAAAATAATTTACATTTAAAGTCATTTCGTTAAACACATTAATTTTCATTTTAATAATACAAGAATTTTTAGTAACATAAAATTATTTTTATGGAATAAACTATATTTTTTTCACGATTCACCAACATTCTTGGATTATGTTTTTGAAATCATTTTAAGTTTTTCATAAAAGTCAAATGGAATTGGGCGCAACACAAAACCATTGGTAATATTACGAAAGAATAGAATGTATGTGGTTATCTGTATTCAGTTTCTCTCTAAATGGCAACAATTTTGTCTATCTTCCATTTGAAAAAGTATTTACAGTAATGGAAATAAAATTCTGACGAGGTATCTTATCATAGTGTTTAGGGGTGTTTAGTTACATTAATTGCATATTGTAAGGACTTTGCCTTAAATAAAAGACTGCCAGCCATTTTTGTATTTAATGCTTTAACCTTTTCAGGGGCAACAACCTCCCCTGTTTGCACGGTGCAGAAATTTTTGCCAAATTTTTTAACCTAAAGAATCTTGAAAAAACTTCGAATTAAAGGTTGCAAAATATTTTACTTCTTTAAACTGATGAAAGATGACAGTGCTAACCATTTCTCTGCTCATTTAAATTGAATACATTGAATGCAAGTGAAAAAAGACTAGATTTAGGCGTTTGAACTTTACAAACGGCGCCCCTTAATGGGTTTTAATGGGGTCCAGGACACAAAATTCTTCAAATTTTCAAAAAAAAAAAAAAAAAATTATTGCATTGAAAAATTGTCTGTTATTTTTTGCTTAAAATGAGGTTTAAATCATGTTGCTATCTTAATTATAACAAGAGATATTAATTTTTGTTTTTCAACATTCTAATAGCAGCCAATCTTTGTTTAAACCTTTAAATGCGTTTTCTGCATGATGGGTTTTTCCACCATTTCTCGTTTTTAAATTGTTATAAATCAAGAACCATTAAAGATAAATGATTCAAACTCGGAACATGTCTTTATCGATTATTTTAATTTAATTCTGGTTCAGCAAATTTAAAAAAAAATATCTACTTTTGAAAATATGATTTTTTAAAAAATAAGTTACATAATTTTTTTAAAACTTTTTTACTCTAATTATTTTTAATTTAAAAAAAAATTTGTATTTAAAAAAATACTGAATCAAAATTAAAATTTATAAATTTCTGTTTAATTAAATGAAAAATTTTTGAAATTCGACAGGTAACACAGGCCTGCAAAATTTGAGTCATGGAAAAGTGTTTGCAATGTAATGACTGAATTTTATATTATTTGGTGTGCTGATTTCAAATATGGCATCCATTTTCCTCAGTCAAGTAAGGATTTTTCACAAAATGGGCTTCAATATATGGACAAGAAAGCCTACTGTACAAATTCTGGGGAGAAGAAGGTCTTTTTAAAATATTTTTAAGTGTTTTATTTACGAATGAATTAATATATCAAACAATTGGAAATGATTTGCTAAATATATATTATTTAGAATTATATTAATTAGAACATTTAATGGTTTCCATTGTTTAAGACATCCTGGATTCATATATCCTTAATGCTTTCTTTTCATTTTTCCCTGAAAGCTCGTTTTGGCACTTAGTCTGTTGTAGTCAGTCTGTTGTAGTCAGTAAGCGGGACTTCTCGGTGTAGCATCCAACAGTTGTCCCCATCATATTGACTTTCCATCTACCTTGGTATCTAAACTCCATCTCTTTGATATTTCGGTGAAATCTTTAACCTTGTTCTTCACTAATTGCACCAAGATCACTACCTGCACCAAAAAGGGAAAGTAGTCCAAATGCGAATTTTAAAAATGTACTTTCAAACTCATTGAACAACCCAAGTCTTTGAATTTCATTAACATGTTTTCCACAATAGATTTATAGTTGGGGTCCTTAACGTTCCCGATGAATTTTGTGACGACTTCCTTGAAAGCTCTCCAGACCTCTTTTTCCCTCAAAAGCATTTTACTTTCGAACACTTCGTCTTTAAAAAGTTTCCGAATATCTGGACTTACGAAAACACCTTCCTTTATTTTTGCTTCCGACAGTCCTGGAAAATTGCTGCCTAGGTATTTAAAGCACTCTCCTTCTTTTGATAGAGCTTTAAAAAATCGTTTCACCAAGCCAAGCTTGATGTGAAATAGAGGCAACAGGACTTTTCTGGGAGCAACCAAACTTTCCTTTACTACATTTTTGATTACAGGTGTTAATGATTTCCTTTGCGGCCACTCCTTTTTTATCCAATGATTCTTTTTATACCGACTGTCCCCTCGCTGATATACCTTCGCTGAATGTTCTCCAAAGTCTGGAAAACGCCACCTTTCTTTATTCAGTTACGTTCCCAGACTACTAGGTGTCTCCAGGCGGCAACTCCCCTGACGAAATGTTCCGCGACCTGTGGGTAGCACTTCCGGTCTTTATGTCACCAGGCGACTGTCTATCCGCAGCCGACGAAATCAATTATGTGCGCACAAACCGCACGTTGGTTGGTCTTGCCGGGATTTACACTCACAAAATATTCGCTATTGTATGGAAGCCGTTAAAATATGTATGTTCTACGTATCATTTTCCTTCTGTGCAGGATAGCTAATGGGATGTTTACACCGTGACAGCAAAGTGAATATTCAGTGGATCCCATTGCGCGTCGGTGTTCATGTCAACGAGGTCGCTGAAACCTTGGTGACAAGTGGATCCCAAAACGTTGAGGAGATCGTTCCTCGGGGAGAATTTCTCTCTGAGGATGATCATCTCTCTATTCTAAAGAGAGCAATTTGGAAGGAGTGGAGGGCTCGCCCTCAGCCCTTTCGGTATTTCGGATTTATGGGTCCCAAAAATATTTTAAATTAAAGAACTTTCAACAGGCAACTTTTCCGTACTATCCAGATTAAGGCCTGGCCACATTAAGAACATCATATTTAGTAACAGTCAGAAAATATTCCCATCATGCCCTAACTGCAATTCCGAGGCTACATCTGACCATATCTTGTTGTGTTTGGAAATCAGCCATTCTACTCTCTTTGAGAAACTTTTGGAGGCGTTGAAACTGATTCCCCTACGAGATATGCATGGATTTGTTTAAATACATTTGATAAGAAAAAGAAGAAGAACGTATCATTTCAAAATACTTCCTCGCGTTTTCGAAAAAAAAAAAATTCAGATAGTCTCTTCTAACGAAACTACCACGGGTTATTAGCGTAGGATTGCTTATCGTTGCTTACCTCTTTTGTATGTACGTATATATATATATATATATATGTGTGTGTGTGTGTGTGTGTGTGTATGTCAGACAATATGTTGACGCATTTTGGTACTTTTCTGTATAACTGTTTACTGCTTGCCCAAGCGATACAGACTGGGTTTGGGACGCTGCCAATATTATAACTCGCGACAACGGACGGTTTTAGCGTCTGAAATTTTGCTTTCCGGCGGACCGTTATGGAGGAAAGTAATCCTACGTTAAAATGATTTTCTTAAATTACGATTGAGTGTAAATGGAAAGTTCTGACGAACTCTGTCTCTGGTTTCCATAAAAAATAAGAAAGAAATATCACCGCTACTTTCGAAAGCACTGCTGGAAACAAACATCAACTAATGCATCACCTATTTATATACATTACTAAAATACTTTACTTTATTTCTCTCAGTCTATCTTACAAACTAGTACCTATCTATGACTCCTTATCTCGTACACCCTTAAATTACTCCCATATCGGCTTCTGCAGATGATGTTCTCTTGTTTCAAGATTTTATTGGGTAAGAGACTGATGGTGTACCTTGACCAAAGTATGGCGTAGAAAAAAAAAAGATTATATATATATAGTATACATATATCGGCTTCTTTCATCACACCCACAAAGCTGTGTTTCGTTTTCGGCGAGTCATGGATTTTCATAAAACGCTGACGTTTTTAGGTCCACCTGAGGAGTGTCATAAATAAAACTTTGTTTTGCAAATTTCTTTTTTATTTGACAAAGTGAGAGAGTCAATTATGAGAGCTTAAATTTGATTTATATAGTCGAAATATATTTTATCAGCATTAAAAACTAATTCCTACAAAAGTGCACCAATAATATAACTATTCTTGCTTTCAAATTTTTTCCTTATATTCTCCCAAGATGAGCTGCCTGACATTACTTTACGCATATTTTTTGCATTTTAAAAAACTCGAAAAGGATATGTGTAACGAAAATCCCTACCACAACAAGAAAAGTTATTATGTGTTATATTAAAAACCTAGTAGTAAATTACACTCTTTACCTCCAATAGACAGAAGGTTTCTTTAAGATTAGTTTGGCTACGGAAACGTAAATTGAAAAACTGAAGTTCAAAAAAGGTTTGATAATTTGGTAAGGTATAGTTACAATTTGTTTCGAGAAAGGAGACTTTGTGCATAGAATTAATTAAGGAAAAAAAATGGAGTTTCTCGGAGTTTAAGCTTTACGGACAATTTCCTTTGTCAACAAATAACAAGTTACTTCAGAATTTATGTAAACTCTTAGGTACTTGATTGTCTAGGAAGTTTTTTAATATTGCAAAGGTACATAGTTTTATACACTTTTGACCCCGATACATTACAGAGAAGGATGCATAAAGTTGGATCAAACAACAAATGCGAGGAAAAAATATTTCAGGTACTCTCTTCTAAAGAAACTACCGCGAGTTATTAACGTAGGATTACTTATCGTTGCTTACCTCTTTTGTATGTGTATATGTACGTATGTATATACAGTCGAACCCCGTTATAGCGAACCTGGGATATAACGAACTCCCGGATATAACGAAATAAATTTTTGGTCCCGCCGTTTTCCTATTCTATTTAATGCTAATTTACCCTGTTATAGCGAACCTCCGAAATGTTAAGAATCGGCTATAACGAACCTTTTTTTTCAGTCGACTGATTTTTTTTTTTAAATTTTTCCGCAGTTGTGAAAACATGACTTCGACTCTGATTTCATAAGGAAATGTATGTCAGCTAGTGAAACACGGAGTAAATCAGCGATAAGTCTGTTTATTCAAGGGTAGAAACATCTGCATTCTTTCCCTTTTACGATAGCCACTCTGCAGTTGTAATCCCGCCAGTAATTCGGTAAGCGAAACCACAGTAAGAGGAGGGAGGGGAGGGGAAAGGTTCACCTAATGCTCGAGGAGAACAAGTAAAAGCATGAACAGTATAGCATATGCGCACCCGAGAACAAGGGGAAAGGTCAGCTCAGGGTCGAGCCGGAAGATTCATTTCCACACGCAGGTGGAAGGGAAGTCATTTCATCTAATTCACCTATTTGAGTGTTTATCACAAGTTAAAAATTCGCTTTTAAGAAATCATTAGGTACATCATGTCGAGCAAGCGTGAAGCATTCTGCATCGAAGAAAAAGTAAATATCATAAGAGAAATACAAAATTGAGGTAGCCAAGTTGACATTTGCCGAAAAAAAGATTTATCGAAATCTACAGTTGGAACAATATGGAAAAACAGAGAAAGCATACTTTCTGCTTTCGAGAAAAATTTGAACTCCTCAAAAAAATTAAGAAAATGTGACCACCAAGAAGTGGAAGAAGCTTTATTAAAATGGTTCAGCATTCAAAGAAGCCAAAATGTACCAATTTCTGGGCAAATGCTTCAGTCAAAAGCTGATGAATTTGCCAGTAAATTTGGAATTCCATTTTCGTGTTCTAATGGATGGTTAGACAGATTCAAGAAGCGGAACAACATATCTTCCGGAAAAATTGTCGGAGAATCGGGAGATGTTTCAACATCCAACATCGATACGTGGAAAGAAAATATTTGGAATGACATCTCTAGTGAATATGACGAGAATGACATATTTAATGCTGATGAAGCTGCACTGTTTTACAAGATGACACCAAACCAGACATTAAAATTTAATGGAGAGAAATGTAATGGCGGAAAATTGTCGAAAGACAGAATCACATTTCTTGTGTGTGCCAATATGAGTGGAACTGAACGTCGTAAGCTTCTAGTAATTGGAAAATCTAACCACCCCAGATGCTTCAAAAATATCAAACGGCTTCCTGTTTCTTAGGAAGCCAACCGTAAGGCGTGGATGACTAAGGAACTGTTTGAAAAAGAACTTTGAAAGTGGGATCGTGAACTTTCAGCTAAAAAACGGAAAATTCTACTTCTGCTTGACAATTGTAGTGCACACAAAAACGATAAACAGTTACAATCGATTAGAATTGTACTTTTTCCCCCGAATGCAACTTCTGTAGTACAGCCTATGGACCAAGGTGTCATCAGAAGCCTTAAATGTCATTACAGGAAACAGCTCATTTTACGAATTTTAGAAGGATATGATAAAAATGTAAAATGTGACGTTTCTCTTCTTGATGCACTTATAATGCTCGAAAAATCTTGGCGGCTACAGATTCTACAATTAGAAAATGTTTTCGACATGCTGGCATAGCAAAGAATGTTGAAGAAGAAGAAGATGATGAAGATTTACCTATCGCGATGTGGATAGAAAAACACAATATTTCCTCATTCTCGTATTGTGAAATGCAATTGTTCGAAACAGTTGATGATGAAATCATTACATGTGAAAATCCGACTGATGAAGATATTGTGGAAGAAATTAAAATGAATCATTCTGAATTCAAAGATTCTGCATCTGATGCTGATGAAGCATCAGGAGCACATAAATGATGAAATTCCCACCATCTTAGATGCTACAGCAGCAATGCGTGTAATTAATAAGTTTTTTTCCACACAAACAGTGGAAGAAAGAGTTTTGCAGTCATTTGACGTACTGGACAAAGAAATTCATATAATGATTTTGAAATCGGTATCACTTCAGCAGAAGATTACCGATTATTTCTGTAACAAAACAGTGAGCAAGAATGAAAGGTAAAATGAATTTATATCCATTTGTCTTTCATTTTTAATTAGTTTAATTAGTATTGTATCAGTTTAATGTTATCGATTTTAGTCAATTTAATTCATTAATGGTCATTTTTAATAGACTTTATCGTTTTTTAATACATCATTATTGAATACACATAGCAACTAATGAGTTATACATTTTGTGAACATTTTTCTTAACGGTTCGGATATAGCGAACCACCGGATATAGCGAACCAAACCTTTGGTCCCTTGAAGTTCGTTATAACGGGGTTCGACTGTATATACATATATGTATGTCAAAATTTTGACGTATTTTGGTAATTTTCTGTTTAACTGTTTACTGCTTGTCCAAGCAATACAGACTGGGTTTGGCGCGCTGCCAAAATTATAACTCGTGAGGTATGGACGGACGGTTTTAGCGTCCAAAACTTTCCTTTCCGGAGGACCGTTATGGAGGAACGTTATCTTACGTTAAAAGGACAAAATACCCTGCAAAAATTACAATTAAAATTTTGAAGAGGACTGCATCACTTCTCTGTCCTTGCCATACCGAATGTCTAAGATCTCTCACGATAATACAGAATAATTAACTAAATGTTCGTCGCCCGTCACTATATGGGAGCACAAAACACAAATTGGGTTGTTGAAAATTCCTATAAGGTGTAGATGTTTACCAAGGCACCCGTGTCCCGTTACAAGCCGAAAAGCTGCAACTGCGTCTGCTCCAGGTAAAATGGAGATTGCCTTTGGAGTCAATTCACAATTGAAAATAGTACTAAGTATAGAAACAGAAACAGAAGCTCGAAACAGGTAAGTGGCACATTTGGAGATATTTACTTTCTGATTCCTCACCGTTGGAAATTACTGGAAAAAATAGGCATTTTCACTAAAAAAACTAAAATTTTTTCACACAAAAGAGCCTTTCCTCAATTAAGCCGACAATGGACCATGAAAAACTTTTTTTTTTTATTTATTAACCAATTGCTATGAAATTTTGTATAGTTATACAGTGTTGTTTAGAGATGGAAATTCTAAATTTAAAAAAAAGCAGAATGTAATTAAATAAGATATTAATTAAAATCAGTTTGTTAATTACTCTATTTAAAAATGCTCCATGCGCATTAATTTTTGTCTCAGATATCTAATTTTCTCTCTTAAGCTAGCTTTATATACGTATAATAAAAGTTAGTAGCAATATTTGATTTACAGTCATATTTATAAAAACTAGAAAAGAAGTCGATAAAAATAGGTCCTTTTATACAAAATTTAATCCAAAAAATTTTTTTTTTTTTGTAAAAATTTTAAGTTGTTTCAAAATAGTATAATGAAGTGATTACTACGTTTTATTCTAACATATATAAATAATCATTTTATGAAATTTTATGAAAATTCAAAAAAAAATTTTTTGACGCATGGAACATTTTGAACTTAACGAAACGACATGAAAACTTGTTTTGAGAAAATGGCATTTAAAGTTTTAATTTGACTAACATTTCTATTGTTTACGTTTGAAATAATACTTATAACTCGGTTAATAATGATCGGATCAACATACATTTTTTTAAAATTTAAAGTAAATGAGTTGCAGAATCATTTTCTGAAAGAAAAAAAATAGTTTTGGGGACATATTTTTGTCAATCTGAAGGTCCATTGTCGCATTAAACAACTAATTAATATTCTCAGTTTAAAGTTATCTGTAGTAATATGGGACAATAGATACTTAAAATACCTCCACTATGAATGAAACCCTGAACCGAAACCGTAAATTAAAACATTTTATGTTTAAGGAAATTAACATTTTTTTTTCCTGCAAGAAAATGTATTTTACTACAAAGAAAGGTGCAATTTGTTATCACGGGAAAAAAATTGAAAATCACATAGTTAAAAAAAAATCTTATATTTATTAATAGGAGGAAGACGAACTGATCCCTACAGAGAGTATCATTTTTCTATTTGGACAACCTCTGCAACCAGTATAATTATTGCCTTCAAAGTTTTATAATAGTAGACTCTAATCGATCGCTAAATTTCCACAACTTTGTACTTTACTATTATCTAAGAGAAAAATTGAATAAGATTTTTATATAAAAACTAGGGGCTTCGATCCTAGGCTCGCTACGCTCGCTCCTCTGGTGAATCAAGTGAATGAATGACTCAATAGTTGTTTACAGCGATTGAGTCTCTCATTTGTTTACAGTTGAAGCTTCCCTCTCCCCCTCCCGGCGAAATGGATGAAGCCCGCCTATGGGTGAAAAATTGGATCTTTTTTCATGTCCTTCTGCAAAGGAAGCGAATAAGAAGATTTTTTTGAAGTATTTCTTTAAAATTCAATTAAAAATCGAAATTTTAAGATAGAGACTTGAAATGAAGTTTATATGAATGAGAAAGCTTTCATCTTCCAGTTGATATAAATATTTTCTTTGTAACATAATAAGTCTGAGAGCATCGAATTTATATATCTCGAAACGCGTAAATTTTTCCAAAAAGTGGGTTTTCAATTTTAATAAAAATATCAGTCTGTTTTAAATTATTTTTAAACAAATGAGGTCTTGTTTGAAGGATAAATGTCTGTAGTCTTAGATTGTAAAAAAAAAGTATTCTACGATCCTTTTTTGGCGAGTTATCGTAATCTGAACATGAAAACTCAATATTTTCCCACAAAACATAAAATAAAAAAAAACTTAAAGTCCGACGAATATGAGACATGTCTTACTTTCTTCCCCACATTGTTCTGCATCGATTGGTATCAGTCTCGACCCCATACCCCCAGCGGTTTCAGAGGAGATAGCGTGACAAGATTTTGACAGCGGCGTTGCCGGCAGCGGCAGCGGCAGCGCCAGTTACTTTTTTTAGAATAGAGAGATTATTAAAAATAAAATATTGATATTAACAGAAGAGAGATAATTATTACTTTTTGTTTAACTTTTACAGTATACAAAAGTGAGATGTGTTCCTGTTCTTGAGATACAGAACGAAAGGTAGGGACGGATCAAACAATTGGCAGAAATATCGGCCACGTGAAGGAACTCCCCGGGGAAAAAAATTGGGCCAACAATTGCCTGAATCTGAAAGATTTTTTCGAATATAAAAGTTACGAAACTTTATCCCCCCCCGTAAAAAACTAAAGATAAAATAAAATAAGATAAATATCCAAATCGTTATTTCTCGGCATTCTCGATATTTCTCTAGAAATTATTGAAAACGAAAGTTATTACTTTATTAATTTTCATTACTTTCTTATAAAGAGTTCGACATTTTTCATTGTATTCTTCAAAAGAATGTTACGAAATTTAATTTTTTACTTACGTTGCATATTTTTATGAATTTGATATGAAACGTGTTTGACGGCTTGCAAAATCCAAAATTTTGAGCTTCAAGCACAAAAACCAGCAGTGACAAGAAGCACTGCAGTCAGTATTCTTATAAGTATTTGGTAGAACAGGTATTTCTGTTTAAAACAAACTTTATGGATATTAAACTTTGACGAGAAGAAAAATGTCAAAAGTGAGATACTCCGTAAGGAACTTATTAACGTTATACCCAGTTCAGTATACATTCCTTGTGGTAGTCGTTTTTGAAATTTTTCTGCAGGAATTAGTAGTGCCTAAACTCGAATTTTTTATTTATGAAAAAAATATTTGCTTTTTTAGCCTTCTCTTACCCCTCTCAAATTTTCGGGAGAAAATTAGAATGTTGAGGGATGTTTGAATTTGAAAAAGTATTTGACATTAGGTGTCATACGAACTTAAAAATTTTATTTTAGTAAGAACTTTTGATAAGATTATGCGAAAAATGTTGTTTTCTGCGTAATCGACTATTTGTCCTAAAATGCAGCTTTTTCGGCATGTTCTTGAGTAAAAACTGAGGCACCAGATTTCTTCATTGATTTAAGAATCGAGTGAGGAAGTAGTGGCCCGGCCGGCAAGAGCAGGCGGCCAGTGATCTGAACGTCCCTGGTTCGGTGCTTGTCGCTGCAAATCCATCGCCGTGTTCACTAATGGTGGCCAATGCACGTAAATTGGGCGTGGCTGCAATTAGGGATGCAACATCGTTGTCGATGTTTTCAAAACATTGAAGTTTTGATAAAAAAATCGATGTTTTAAACATCGATTTATTGAAGCCGATGTTTTTTTAACATCGATGTTTTGTACTCAATGTTTTACGTTGTCTCGATGTTTTTTTAATGAAAAAGTACCGTAATAAAAAAAAATTTACCACGTAGCATAATTTTCAAACTCAGTAAATGTAAGTCTGGATTATGAAAAGGACGAATACAAAAAGGGGAATGATTCCTTAGCAAACAGACAAATGGCAATTAACAACCAATGAACCAATCAGGGCGCTTGGAATGTTCCTGACACTCCAGAACTTTCCATGGCGTTTTATTTTACATATAGTATATACACGAGTGCATCCATTTAAGTTTTTGTTTTGTTCTGCTTTTATATAAGTTGACGTTAATATTATTAGTAAGATGCCTCCCAAAAGTACTGTTTGGAAATTTTTTACAAAACCTCTGACAAATTGGCGAAATGCAATATTTGAATTAAGTCCCTCAAAACTTCTGGAAATACCACGAATTTATCTGGACATTTGAAGGCAAAACATGGAGGTATTTACAACGAGAATTTTGAGTCATCAATGTAGTCCAAAGCAACCAAGTTTTTGTCATTTGTGTCTGCCCAATCAGAGAGTAAAATTAAATCACCCCCTCCCCCCACGACTAACGGAAGTAACATTAATGTTAGAGATTACTAAACAGTTTTAAAAAATGGATGTTCTAAAACATCGATGTTTAAAAACATCGATGGTTTTTGGGCGATGTTTTATTAGCATCGATGTTTTAATATTGAATATCGATGTTTCAAAACATCGATGTTTTGTTATCGATGTCGCATCACTAGCTGCAATGTCCTCCAAGTTCTCAAATTTACCCCTGGAGGTGCGGGGTCAAGTGTTCCGGTTTCGTCACTTGACTCGGTTCAGAATTACGGGACCGTCATTTAGCCAAGTCGGACCCCGACCCTTGTGGTTCTAATTCAAAACAGGATCCGCACCTTCATCGCCCATAGCCTTCAGGACTTGATCTGATGTTGCTGTCAAGTGGCATAAGCAACAACCCAACAGCAAGAATCGAGTTGATATCCGGCTGTAGGTGGCAATGGGCAACTGAAGTAAAAATTTGCGGTTGACTTTGTTAATCTCAAAGAGTGCAAGTTCTTAGAGAAGGGAAATTTATCTTAATAGACATACTATTCTTTGAGGGTCACGCCCAGATCCTGATGTTGGGTTAGGCTTATCTTCAAAACACGAAGAGTGATTATTGATAAGGGATAAAGGAAAGAATTTGATTTGCTATCCAAATTATAACTGATATCTGAGGCAAACTATCCTCAAAAAGCTCTGCGTAATTAGGTACTTAAAGAAGTGATCACATAAGGTAACAAAATTAAACATCTCCGTAGAGGTAACCATCTGCATAAAGTAATGACCTAAGTTTTTCCATTTTAGATTTTAACTTTGGTGAAGTTTCTTCAGTTTATTTACCCATATCAAACGGTGAACTGTGAGTATTGTCGAAAATTGCTCAAGGGTTGGAGGGAGATCTGCAAAAATTCAGTTTATTTCATGCAAGGAATGTGTAATGAAGTTTGCAAGTATGGCTTTAATCTGAAAGTCTGAAGAAATTTCAGTAAAATATCAAGGACTGACACAAAAGAACAGGAAAGGAATTTTGATGTTCCTAGCATTATGAGCGGTGCGTGCTAAAGAGGCGTGACAGATATTTGCAAATTGCAGTTGAACGGAATTTTCGGCTTTTGTACTCTTTTCTCTTTATTTAAATGTAGCTTTGAAAATATTTCACTTTTCTAAACATAACAAGAAAGCAAAGAAAGGGTTCGTGAAGCAAATATTTAAATAAGAAGTATAATTAAGAAGTTATCGCATTATTTCTACCTAGTTTATTAAATATTTCACATTATTAATAGATCTTTTGTTATAACTACATAAGAGAGTTTCTGTTCAACATCTGCACTTTAAATTTCGAGACAAAACTGTATGGAAAGCTTGTTAAAAAAAATTATATTTATAAAAGACAGTAGTTTGAAACACTTTTATACAAAGAGTGGTTGTTGCCTGAAGGTACTTAAACATAAGCCCGAATAACCCAGCTTTCAGTACAATACACAAATTGGTGATTAAGGTGACTGCCTACGTTAGGAGCCAATTTAAAAAAAAAAATTGTTTTTTTAAGGATTTTTTGGTCTTTTATGGTAAAATAGCATTCAAAAATAAAAAGTAAGAAAAAACTTGCCTGTAAATACCATATGACCATAAATTGGTCAATTTGAAGTAATTTTTAATGAAATTTAGCTAAAACGCCTATCACTCTGCACAAAATTCTAATGCTAATATTTTAATTTCCTTCTCACACATGATACATATAACAGTTATCTTCAAAATGACCCTCAATCTAAGAGAAATTTTAAAATGCAAAAATAATACAGACAATTTTATGTTTCAATATGAAAATTTTCCCCAATTCGTCATTCCTTTCCATATAGAAACAGCCCCAAACAAAAAACTATTTATTATACATCAATTATTGTGCGTCATTTTATTAACAATAGCATCTAAAACATTTCCTGAAAATTTTATCAAATTATATTCATTATTATGTGAGATATCATGATAACGGTAGAGATTTGTGCTAAAAAACTTAATTCTGAGAAAAACGCATTTAAAGTTGTTTGTCACTTGTATTTTGAATCAGACGATGTTTCTAAAAATAGCTATAACTCTGCTTCTAATTAATGTAGAATGAAAATCAAAACGGTTTTGAAAAGGAAAAAGATTGAATTACACGATTCTTGCAAAATATAAAATTGACCAAAATAGTCAAAAAATGGCATTTTCAACGTAGGCAGTCAGTCACCTTAAAAGATACACTATGATCGTAATAGTGTATATTGGTGGTGTGGTAGAAAATTTGGAACAGTTTCCACACAAAGGTTCATTCAAATTAACCACAAGTTACTCACACTTCAAGGAAAATTCCATAAAATTTCGTTATATTGAAGTATTTTTTAAATGTTTTCTCTTTGAAATGCATCTGTAGATGTGTGTTTCTCAGGCTTGAAAAAAAGGTCAAAAAGTACCATAGAAATACAATTTCAAAAGGTTCAAGAGTATGATGTTGTTGTACAGGAAACAAAAACAATTGTATAACATCAATATATCGAAATACTAGTTAAAATTGCTTGCAAAATTTGAGAAAGAAAATTTTCTACCTTATTATTTTAAAAGTAGTTTTGTTTTAAATATTTTCTGAAATTTTTGTAATTTTTCTTTTTGGGGTCTTCATATACTTTATGCATTATCACCAATGGTAAGATTTATATCACCAATTATAACGCAAGTTTATTTTTTTTTGTAATAGTCAAGTCCTCGTAATACTTGTTGCATATATATATACACAACACAATTTAAGGTCCTCGAAAATTTTTCTTCGCAGAGGATTCTAGCAGGGTAACTGAAACAACCCCTAAGAGAATAAAAAAAATATTCAAGTAGTCTCTTCTAACGAAACTACCGCGGTGTATTAACGTAGGATTACTTATCGTTGCTTACCTCTTTTGTATATATATATATATATATATATATGTGTGTGTGTGTGTGTGTGTGTGTGTGTGTGTTATGTATATACAGGGTGTTCCAAAATTCGACTGACCAATTCAGAGGGGTGATAGTAGGCATCAAGACGAGCAATAATCACATAGGAATGTATGACCGGGACACAAACCTGACACTGGAAGGCGCTGTTTACTTAATAGGACCGTACCTCTTACCAACCCCAGTAGATCGCCTGAAATATCGCATTTTATGGAGGAGGTAGAAAACACAAAAATGAAACAGTATCAGGTAGGAATGTATGACCGGAAACACAAACCTGATCAGCTAGAAGATAAACAAAGATGCAGAAATCTTGGCTTTTCATGTCTGCATCTTTGTTTATTCAAGCCGAGCACCCCTAGTTCCAAGCCCGACGCTCTACCCCTAATCTACCCTGGGACCTAGTAAAGGTACTTAGTACCTTTATCTAATATACGCAAATGGGCCAAATGGTGGTCGATATAGCAAAGAGGCCTTCCAGAAAATATCCCCGTCAGAGATGGTAGTCCGTAGCTGACACCCCCCCCCCACACACACACGCACTAGTATAGTAATCAACAAGAGGCTCCCCATCTCAGACCCACAAAAGAGCCAAGAATCGCAAGAGCCTCTCAAGTCAGTAGGAGGAGAACCAAAACCAGGTTGCGTGTTTTCTTTAAAATTCTGTGTAAACCAGAGGGCCATAGGGCCAAAGATGTTCAAGAGAGTTAACTGTTGAACCGGTGGCTAAACGATTCGTGATTAGAGATGATGGCGTGGGCGTGATAATGGGTGAAACAGCAGAATAAAAAGAAAAAGAAAAGTTAGAAATAGCAATTTTGGGTATAGAGAAACAGATTATTTAGGAACCAGCCATGGCTTAAACTGGCATCAGGTCAGTTTTGAAAGGGAAGAGACTCAATGCCGGGCCCCGAATAATGCAACTCAAGTCAAATCAACGTAATGGGTGCAGCCCACCCTAATGAAGACTTCCGTGAACTGGCTGCTCGAAAATATCCCATTGGACTGCCGCTCTCGGGAAAAAAGATGAATTAAAAACAGCTCCAGGAAATAAAAGGGAGAGCAGCGATGGAAGCTTAAAAGGAAGATTTCAATAATAATTACAAGATTAAAAAGAACTTTTTATATATCATGCTTTTAAATTTTCTATTGAATCATATAAACATGACAATTCTATGTGTTAATAAATACTTTTTAAAATTTTTTTTCATGAATTATCCCATCAACTTGAAAGAAAATGAAGTTAATTGGAAGTTAACTTGCGGTTAACATTTCGTTCCCGCTCCAGGCGATAGATGGCTGCACCAGTCTACAAAGCAAAATTAACTGAAAATGGATTCAAATCTGCTTAAAGATTTCTAAAAGTATTAAAAAATGCATTGTTATCGTGTTCTGAGCTATTCTAAAAGTTTCAAATGTCTAGCTAGTCAGGAAGTTAGTTAAAAATTGATTGTAAGATTTGTACCGGACAAACAAACACACACACACACAAAAAAAAAACAAGAAAGCGAGTTAATAAAAACATGGTAAAAAATTGAACATTGGCCTTCGGTGGATATCCAGGGGAAAGGTTAGAGTCGATAGGTTATAATCCTTAGAGTTAGAACAAAACGTCCTGGCTTACCCAGGTCACCTGCTACTTCACTTCCCTTAGCAGGTAAATGAAACCTAACTGATTTATAAATGGGGAAGTCCCAGCATGGAAAGAATGTTTTATCCATACTTCAATAACGAACTAAATTTTAATCCTACTCGACTTGAGCATGCTACTAAAAAGGGGAAAAACATGATTAATGTAACAAGGTTTCGGTAGAAATATCGACAAAAAACCCTAGAAAATTGTTTACGCAGGATTGGAGTTTGAAAATGAGATAAGCAGAAAAAAATTGCTATTGGCTGAAAATATTAACTCCCTAATTGTTTTTCCAAAATAACGCCAGAGCAGTAAAGCAAAATAATCATTATCTTTCTGTGGTATTTTGGTTCAAAACTTCAATCTACAATCCTAGAGCAACTAAGTGGAAATATAATGTTTTTTTCCTTCAATAAGATTTAATATTACATATACAGAAAAGGCGGAAAGAGACACGAATATCACTTCATGTGGCACTACACATTGTTCAGTTAGGATAAAAGTAATTTTTGTTGCACGCAGAATTCAGGCGTGTTATCTCTGCTATTCCGTGCATCAGTTGCCCATACTTCACAGACAACTCGTATATTTTCACACGCAGAGCAACGGACAAACTACGCCCTCTAAAGCAACTATTTATTTAACAGCTTCTATTGTAATGCAGCCTGTGGTGTAAACTAAAACTGTGATTGTTTAAATAAAATTGTCATACACTTCTGTTTTTAAGAGGTTCGATTCTTCTTAATTTAAGCCTCTTGGATAAGAGACCAAGTAAATAGTTCTTAAAAACTATGTAACAATAATGATTTATATTAGACTGTCTTAAAATATTATTCCATTAAGAAATATTTTTTGAAAGGGCAGGTGGGAGGGAATTATAGCGATATTTACACTTTCTTACGGTAAAAGAATTATTAAAATGTTATAAAAATATGTAAAATGTATAAATATTAAGAAAATATATAATGCTAGAATCATTCTCAAAAATTTATTAAACTGATGTAAAATTTTCTAAAGGGGAATATATTTCATTGTTTCTGTTTCCAAGTGTTTAATATTAGAATACATACTAAGTTTTATTTTCCTCCTGCCATCTGTCACTGAATTGCAATACCCTTTATGTGACTATCGTTTGAATCCAGAGCAGTGTAATACAATTCGCAAATGAAATTCATGCATCCAACTGCACGTTTTGAATAATTTTTTTAATGCAACAGAATATTTTTACCAAAAATGTGAACAAATTCTAGAAATATTTATTAATTTTGAAAGCCAATGTTTATGTGTTTTAGTCTGAACATGAAACTTAAACTTTCTAAACATGAAATTTGTGTATTGTGCTACACATGTTTTTTTGTGCCAAAGGACCCACCTGCAATTACCGTCTTAGTACACAAAAGATGCGCCTAATTAATTTTTATATGCTTTCTAATATTAATAATTAACTGGCGGTATTATAAAATGCATTTTTTGGAAATTTTAGCCTTCGCATTATAATATACTATATGCAAAATATATTGTTAGATAAATATATAAATTCGTTTTTCAGATGTTACTAAAAAAAATTGACTGTCAGAAAGTCCATTCTGATCGATTAGAAGCAATTTTATCCGTAAGGCACATTTCGGGTCCAAAAATCGAAACCATGACCCGGCACAACAGTGAGACATAAAAACTTGAACCCTTGACATTTCACTGAGGCTGCACTTGAAACATTTTCGATCGCAGAGCGCCTGCGCCACGGCGCGAATTCCCAAGAAATCCAGTAAAGCGCCGTGATTCGTCTACAATTGGATCAAAAGTTTACTACTGAATTTGATATATATGACGGAGGCCAAGAGAATAAATAGTCAAATTTATGAATAATTCATCATTAGACTGTCATCTCTCCCCCTGACACTAGAGCAGCTAAAAGTATATTCGTGTCACGTGTCTGAATCAAGTTTGATGAATCTATATTAAGTAATATTAACGACGATAGTGGTATGGTGGTTTCTAGTGATCTTCCTGGCATACACATGTGTATTGTCATGGTTTTGTACCTGAATAATAAGTAGGAGGAATGCAATAAAGGATGACAGATTTATTAAATCTACGCACATGTTTATATCATACATTTAAATTACTATAATACGTGATTAAAGGTAACACTTAGTTCTATAGTATGGAATGCTACAGAAAGTTTTCTTGAAGGCAATTAAATGTGTCCACAGAAAAATATCAGAAAATATGTAATAAATGAACAAAAGAAAAGAAGACGTACAATTAATTTCAAATCTATTTCATTTTAATTTATTTGTTTAAAGTATTTTCATTTTCACGTGTTAAACTGTCGGGCTTGTGGCAGCCTTGTGGCACAGCGCGCTGGTTTTCGGTGCTGAGGGTGCTCGGATCGAATCCCGGCGCTGCGCTACGAAAAATGCCTCCGTTTGTGTTGTCCCTTCATAGGGGTTAATGCTGTCCGCTTATATGGTGCCCCCATAATAAAATAGATAGTAAAGCTGCGGCATAGTATAGGCGAATGTTTGAAGACAAGTACCTCCGTATTGTTTAAAAAAATAAATTAAGGAGTCAGTTACCTTTTAAAAGCTAAGAGACTCCACAAATTATATTCTTAGTTTAAATCACCAGTAGTTATGAAAATATTGTATTCAAGAATATGAAAATTTTACTGTGAGTTAAACACTCCTTCTTCTTTATAAATATGGATATCACTTGTTTCTAGCTTGAAGATAAATATTTTATTTTTTTTAAATTTCAACCATTGTTTTTTTCAATGTTATGTAAATGCGCGCAGACTTGCATACGTATATTAATGAATATACATATTTTTTTAAATATAAAATTAAGTTGTATAACATATATTTAAATGTCGAACGCTGAAATCAAAATTCCCAGTTCATCATACAAAAGAAAAAAATGTTTTTAAATTTTTTTTAAGCTTTCAGAAATAATTTTGATAAATATTACTGTAATTAAAATTTTTAAGGTAATAATGACATAATTGTTCGTCATTTTAATGATACATGTTTATATTGAACATGTATACAATTTCATGGTATTCTAGCCAACTGTTCTGGTGATATCATGCGCGCAATCACATAACAATGAAAAAAACAATGGTTAAAATTTTAAACAATTAAAAAACTTATCTTCAAGCTAGAAAAAATCGAGAGTCATATTTATAAAAAAAGAGTGTTTATCTCACAGTAAAATTTTCACATTTCTTAATAAATTATATTAGTAACTACTGACGATTGAAAATAGGGATATGTTTGTCGAGTCCCTCGATCTTTAAAAGGTACCTTACCCATATATATATATATATATATATATATATATATATATATATATGGAATGCTGAAGAAGGTTTTCTTGTATGTAATTAAATGTGTCTTATGAAAAATATCATAAAATATGTAATAAATGAACGAAAGTATAAATAAATTAGTAAAAATAAATTAGAATCTTTTTATTTTATTCGATTATTTGTTATCTGCATTAAAACCACACTATCTATCTTGGGTTTAACTATTAATGTCCTTAAAGCGTCTAAATTTATATCTGTCAAACATATCTGAATAATGGAATCCTATATTGTATGAAATGGAATAAAATTATTTGTTATCTGCATTAAAACCATACTACCTCTCTTGGGTATAACTATTAATGCCCTTAAAGCCTCAATATTTATATCTGTTAAACATATCCGAATAATGAAATCTTGTAGTGTATTAAATGGAATAAATATTTTATTTTATATTTTATTAAAATTACGGGCTGGAAAAATATATAAAGGAGAGCAACTAAAACTAACATAAACAACACATTTTTGGCATTGACAGGAAAACAGTAAAAAAAAATACTGGTATCTCTAAACAATAAATCATTCATTCTCCATTAATATATGTATGTACAATAAACCTCGTTTATCCGGCTCTCGTTTATCCATATCTTCGGATAATACGGATGAGATTTGACTTTTTTTAATTTAATGTTCGCATTAGATAATAATTTTTAACTATGATAGGAAGAACGTAACTACAAGTACGCCAAATATTCGCTTTTTAGTTTGATTCTGTGTATAGTTCCTGCTCAGATTGTACAATAAATTATGGTAATAAAATGCTTTTTGTTGAGTTTAAGAAAGCTTTACTAGAATTACCAATTCTTTGTTAAGAAATGATGTGAAGAGTTATTTTATATATATTTTAATATCCTATAAACAAAACTATGTAGTTTTGTTATATAGCATAGTTTTTTTTTATCGAAATAAACATTAAGTCTGATTAGCTAAGGATTTTGTATTGCTTATTATCTATATTACTCGGATAATCCGGATTTTCGATTATCCGGATTACCCCACTTAGTAGATAAACGAGGTTCTACTGTACTTAGTGAGGATACACACAGTGGTAAAAATATTGATTTGAAAATTAAAGAAATCATGCAGAGCTAATTTCAATGTGTTATCGTTTGATTTTTCCATTTAAAATAAATATAGAAAATTTCCTTTTTAGCCCTTGCCGAAGTATGAAGTTTCAATGGGTACTTTGGTAAAATTTGTTCTGGAACAAACATTTGAAAAAAAAATATATCTACAGAGAATATTTCTTGAAATTTGAAAATAAATTGTTCTGCATTTACGCGCGACGTGATACAACGGTTGTCGAGAGAAAGAATTGAACTTACGCTGAATATTAAAAATTTTTCTTCACACATAAATAAATATCTATCTCACGCACACTTGAATATCAAAACAGCTGTGATTTCATGCTGACAAAAATATTTTCATTTCGTATTCCCTATTTCGACACCCATAAACTTTGCTCTCAATCGGCAAAATACGTGAGATACGTTATTCATCTTCTTTCTGTATTTAAATCAATGGTACATATAGAAAAGTAAAGAGCTTTCAATCGATTCGTTTGTAGACTTTTAAAAGTAATCCAATTTGAATTTTCTTGTTTCCTTTGAAAAGGGAATTTACTTTTAAATATGCGATTATGAGGACGAAGCTGTTTCTTTGTGTAAATTTTTTATCGTACGTGGAATAAATATAACAGAAAATAGAAAAGGATTTAAGGGGACAAGGGACCTTCAAATTCGATTTTTTTAAATTTTCAATTTTTAACTCCATATACAAAATGAGAATGATTAATTTTCTATTTTACTACATTGAAAACCTTTAGAATTAAAAATAAGGAATTTTTAGAAGAATCATGCTCGATTTTCAAAAAAAAATTTCAAAAATGCTAACGTATTCAAAATGCTCTATTATATATCAATTAAAATTCTTAAATTTTGCATTATAAGTTTATGTGGTTCTTCCTTTCTTTTTTTATATCTCTAACGGTCCAGGCACATTATAAAGTACGAGGGCTAACTTCGGAATAACTCCTTTATTCTCTATGTAGAGGCAGACTAACATAGCCAGACTTGGGGCTTCCAAAATAATACACAGCAGCACCGCAACCCGCGGTACTAAGAAACTAAAGGTCGCAATGTATCCCTCAGGCAGAGTAGGCATTTACTAATAATACACGTAAACCTCGGCTCTGAGCTAATTCTCGAAGTCGTGCAGCCACCTCGGCTAAATACCAATACACGCTCTATCAGTTAAACACCGCTATCACCTTCCATCAAGCTTGCCTCGGCTCTCTCCCGTATCGCTACTCCTGTCTTGGGCTTTTGACAACTCAGCGTGTGCCCTTTAAATAGATCAAACACCTGCGCCGAACTCACTTTGGCTGGCATGTACAGCGCTGCTACCAGAAATTTGCATCTGAGCAACACGCGAACCCTACAAGTTTACCATATGTATATGAATATAAATGTGCATTTAATTTTTTTATATGAATCTAACGTCTTAAATAATTTTTTTTCTATTCTGTCTGTTATTTTTTTACGTTTTTACTTTATTTTATGATCTATAAATTTGAAAAATATTTGTGATTTCAAAGAGTTATGCACAGTTTTGTGACAATCACTTCAATTAACAATTCTGAGAAATTTAAAAGATATCAGTAGAAAATGAATACGCATGGAGCCTTTTGAAAAGTTCTATTATTTTTGAAGAAATTTTTGATAAGCAGGTCCTATTTCTCCACAAAATACAAATTTGTGAATTCTAAGTATCTTCAATGCGATAGAAAAGAATATTAATTATGTTCGTTGGGTATATAGAGTAAAATATTGAACATTAAAGAAGATCGAGATTGAAGGTCCCTTTTTCCCTTAAAAGTCATTTTCTACATCCTAAGTAAGGATGGAACCACGACAAGGTACAAATATAGCTCTCAAATTAGAGCCTGAATAATAAATTTTATTTACAAAATGACTTGAGTTTACAAAATAAAAATGGGTAGTATCTTCCATTATAGGCTGTCAGAATGAGAAGATTTTACTAGCTGTGAGAACGTATTATTCCTTTGTTGTGCTTGAAATCAGTTAGTGAAAGAATTAAAAAGAACGGCTTATAGGCAGACCGAGCTTCGATCTAGTATAATGGACGAAAAAAAATTGGTTTACAAAATACTTGTGTTCCAATCTCGTAACTAAATGGAATATCAAATTCAGAGGGTAAAAGGGGCGAAATTTGGTTACGATTTAGTTTAGGTGCAGTGATATTTTGTACCAAGGGTTAAACTGTAAAATGGTTTAAATTGCTGTGTGATTATCATCTATCGTAAAAGTTTACTTTTAAAAATGGTTTAAGTTGTGTTAGTGTATAACTCTTAGATTCTCGAGTCGAGAGTGCTGTGAGATTATGTTTCGATGAGCCCCTTGAGAACTGAACTTTGTGTGCTTTTCAAAATCTTCATGGTAGCTGGTCTTTGATATATCATTATGGATAACCTAAAGTACAGTTTGGGAAATCAACAAGAACTGGAGGATGAGTTGTACCGAACTTGGGATCAGTCAAATTTACAGCCACACACTGGGGAGTATTAACGATGAGAGAAATATTTTCGCGGAGAACTCTTCGCTTCTTTTCATCAGAAGATAGTTGAAACTCTAATTTAAAGACTTTTTTAAGATTCTTTGAGATTATGACTTAAAAGAATGAAAGTCATATGCTTCTTGAGGGTTTCTGAGGGACTACAAAAGTCTTCTTTTTATCAAAAAGTCAGCTCTTAAGTTGCATAAAAGTTAATACTCCACAGGTACTCATTAAAATTAATTTTAAGTTAAACATTTAAAATTGATTTGCATTCTCTCATGAAAGAAAACTCTTGACATTTACGATTGCATTAAAATAAAAACCGTTCAGCTGAATTCAGTTTTATAACTAAACTGTTCCTACCTAGGATATAACTCTTTTAAAAATAAAATAAAATAATATTTAAATAAAACAATAAAATAAAATAAAAGCATATCTATAAAGTTCTGAGGATTTATGAATATGCTTTGCCAAGTTTTGACGCTGGAATAGGAGGATATACATTCTGTAAAGGAATGTTTACAGTTTTGCATTAAATTAGTGTACAGATTATCTCTTCAGACACGATGCAACATATGACATCGCTCTACCTGATCAATAATAATAAAATAAAATAAAATAAAATAAAATAATAAAATAAAATAAAAGCATATCTATAAAGTTCTGAGGATTTATGAGTATACTTTGCCAAATTTTGAAGTTGAATAAGAGGATATACATTCTGTAAAGGAATGTTTTCAGTTTTGCATTAAAGTAGTGTACAGATTATCTCTTCAGACCTGATGCAACGTATGACATCGCTCTACCTGATTAATAAAATAAAATTAAATTAAATTAAAGCAATGAAATTATAATATAAAATAAAAGCACATCTATAAAGTTCTGAGGATTTATGAGTATGTTTTCAGTTTTGCATTAAATTATTAAAAAGTTTAGATTATCTCTTCAGACCCGATGCAACATTATGACATCGCTCTACCTAATCTGGTAGTTTATCCGTGTTTTCAGAGCATTATTAGCGGTACTGATTCAGAACAAGGATAAAAGTTAAAATGAATGGATTAACAATGATCAACAAGCATACATTTCTGCATTTACTGTTGCATTTGGATAAAAGCATAAGTTGAATTAGTTTCTATTGTTAAACATTCTTATCGTAAAAATTCGAGAAATCTTGGTTGCCAAATGAAACAAGTTACATTTTAACCCGCCGAGCATTTATGATATTTTCTTCTTTCAAGGAAGAAAACCCCTAATAGAATGTTAATGTTTAATGTTAGTAAACTTGTTAAATTATTTATTAATAAGGACTTACTACCTTCAAAAGTTATATGTACATTAACTGAAGATATACGAGTATTGTAACAGTTTCCGATAGAGGCATAAAGAAACTTTGACGAGAAGGCATTAATCAAAATTATCTCGGCTTATGAAATTTATGCTTGGTGATTAAGGTACATTTTATGATGGCAGTGACAAGAACTTTGAATTTTAGCGTTCATTATTCTAGAACAGTTTAGTAATTATATTACACTACACAAGAATACAGTTTTAAGGGTTTCCTTCGAACAACCTCGCTTATTTCTTGAACTTTAATAATGCTACTCTTACTTCATGAGATTTAATTTAATTTACAAACAAATGCGTGCACGTGTGGCTTAATGGAACCTAAAACTTTCATATGTTCGCAAATCATAACTAATTTGTTGCTGGAAATACCTTACGGAAAGAATATTGTAATCAGCATTATTCTTGAGCTCGGTTAGCATTTTGTTTGTTGTTTTCTTTAAGAGACATTTTTATTTTTATTATTTTTCTATCATAACAATTTTCTATGTAAAATAATTTATTATCATACATTAGAGAGATATTTTTTAATAAACTTACAAATAAAATAAAGTATTGTAACGTTGTAAATTTGGGATAAAAGTTAGTGAACAGAAGATTGATAGTAGATTGGCATTTTTCTATTGATAAAACTTATTTGCATACCATGTATACTTCCCTTTTATTCAACATTAGTCCGAGAGAAAGACGTTGAAGAAATGTATGTTAAATACCTTGCCTCGTGCAATTCGCAAATTCGAACACCTTACGAAAATGTTAATAAATAGGAATTCTTAAAGAAAGAACCTTACATTTAACAAAATACGTTTTTCTGTGACCCATTGGACAACATCCAATTTATTCGTATATTAAGAACAAACCCACACAACCACACAGAGCTAATGGTCATCTATTAGAGCTCGAAATTCATCCATGACATCCAGGACGTAATATAGAGCTCTATAAGATGAAAAAAATAGATGTCTAATAGTCGTACTTCACTTCGACGTCTATTAGAGATCTAAGACGTATTATATACATCTATAAGTCATCTAAGTTTCGATCTCTAATAGATGAAGTCTCTATTGTCGACGTCTATAAAAGATACTGATATAGACATCTTATGGAGCTCTTTTAGACCAGCACCGTCACAAAGCGCCATGATGAACAAACTACACCGCTGCTGTGTTCTTTGTTACCGAGTGCACCTGAATGCTTCATTTGGATCTATAATCACATCGGAATATTGCGGATATCCTTGCTCAACAAGTTTATATCGACTTCCTTTATTTGTTTTAAGGTAAGTGTTAATTCTTAAATAATTTATGCTTAAGGTATAATGACACCTTTGAAACGTCAATTTCTGTCAAAATATTGATTTTTTATTTTTGCTATTTTATGAATGATCTTTTACTTTCAAAATCTGTTTGAATATTGTTTCTAGCTTGTCTAGAACCCAAATTTTAGGTATTTTAATATTGCTTGGCTGTGAAATTTTACAACTGAAAGTACGTTTCTGCAAACCAGAAGTAAGCAAAAATGTTTGTTTACATTGCTGTTTTTCATGATTTTGTTAGGAAAACTGATTATATACGCACATAAAAACACAAAAATAGTTTTTTAAGCATCTTAATAATATTACGAATTACATCTGCCAACGTTATTTACGGAATTTTGTTTTAGAAATTGGCATTAAACTGTGCATTCCAAATCATTGTTTACGTACGAGTTTGCCCTTTGATAATCATTTAAAAGTCACTAAATCCATTTATTTTTCTCGATATTTTTAGTTTTTTTTCAACGAAAATGCCAAAAAGTACTTCTAGAAAACGCAAACGTAAGTTTTATGGTAATAAATTTACAAATAAATAATAGTCCTGTTGAAAGTGAAATGCATAATTCTGCATATGTTGGTGATTACCAAAGTTTTTCTGCCAGTTTTTCAAAGCTACAGACGGCTAGTTCTATATCAACAAATGAAAACTGTGGTTCAATGAGTGGTTTTAGAATTTTGGATAATGGAATTCTTTTAAATATAACTCTGCTGTCCAAGCTGTTTTTCAGATAAACAAACATTATGTGAGGAATCAAGATATAGGCTGTGCTCACATTTTTATATTCAGTGTAAAAACTGAGACTTCCATAAAGGTTTGGCATCTTCAAAAAAAAAAAATGTAAATTCTGAAATAAATACCAGACTAGTGTATGGCATGCACCAGATTGGTAAAGGTTTTGCTGTAGCATATAAATTATGTTCAACGTTGAATTTACATACACTGACTAAAACAGCTTACAAAGCTTTGGAATGCAACAAAATGTCATAGCTGCACTTTTTCACTGTGCTTCAAGCACGAATAACCCGAAAGAATAGCATAAATAATATAATTTGAAAACCTATAAAATTTTGGATAGTCTTAGAATTCATAACTCAATACTTCAGAGTCAAATGAAATCAAAGACATGCAGGAAATTCCTGAGAGCAGCTAGAAAGACAAAAAATTACTGCTTTGGAAAGTAAAGAAGTGGAATTTTACAAAATGGGAGCATTTTAATGCACAATTTGTTGTTTATAATGCAAAAAAAGTAAGGTAAAAGTTATTTTTGCAGTTTTCTCAAAATATAAATTCCTCTTATTTTACCATACCCGAAACACTATATAACAAAATATGTTAAATTAAGAAATTGTTAAGAAAAGCTAATAAATCTTTACCACAGCTAGTAAATAGAGTATTTGAATTGAGAAATAGAGTATTTGATCAGTGAAATTGTATATCAGTAATATTTTCCTCCTATTAGAGTTCATAGAAAAATTTTATGGTATAGAAGTAACATTAATTGTTAATTTAAATAGACAAGTGTTTGAATGTTACAAAATTTATTCTAGTAAATATATTGTGTTGTTAGTGGCAGGTCCATGTTGTATAATTTATATTTTAGTTTACTTATTATTATTATATTTTCAATTATATTAATGCATTATTCATGATTTGTTTGCTTTGATTTAGACTCTACAAACTGTTTTATCTCTGGAAGAAGCTCTAAAAATTGTTCCAAGACTTTTCCGTTACTAAGCCACCTTATTTCACAATGTAACATTAAAGTATTAATTGAAGCGGAAGAATAATTTTTGTAATATGATTTTTAATAGCTTGATATATATCGTACCCACGTGTATTCCCTTTTAATGGCAAAACTGACGGTATATCTTCCTTTGCTGAGCAATCTTTGAAAACCATCCTTATAAAAATATTTATTTGTGCTACATTACAGATATCTGTTGATTCATCACACTGTAAACTTAGAAAAACACATTTTTGTAAATCCTCTTTTAATTGTTCTCTGATATTCACAGATATTTCTTCTATTCTACGAGTTACTGAATTTCTGGATAATTGAACTTCCTGGATAGCTAACATAATTTCATTCTTATTTTTAAATTCTTGAAATAATATCTCTGATGCAGCAAGCATTAATTCTTTAATTATGTTACCATCCATTAAAGGTTTTTTGTGCATTGCAAGTATATGTGCAATCTTAAACGATGCAATAGTAGCAGCTTTTGATTTATTCACGGGCCTGGTAAACAAAGATTGTTGGGCAATTAATGCGGTTTTCATTTCTTTCAATTTCCATTTTCTTAAATTGCTGTTAGGAGGATATTCAGTATCATATTTTTTATGAACTGTTGTGAAATGTCGTTCTATGTTGCATTTTTTCCCAACAGTAACTGTTGAACCACAGGAAAACTATAATAACTGTACTACTATATTAACTGTACTATATTGTGTAGCTCCTTGAGCAGGAGCTACACAATAATGACACCAAAGAACTGTTGGATAGTATATAATTTTATTATTACTCTTTAGTAAGATAAATATTTTAGAGCAGACTTAATATGGAATATACACTCACAAAATTAAAAGATTGCCTGAAGAGAAATTTACTGAAATAACAGTGAAATTGTAGATCAGCAATATTTTCCCATTCGAGTTCATAGAAAAAGTTTATGGTATAGAATTAACATCAATTGTTCATTTTAATAGTCAAGATTTTGAATGTTATGAAATATATTCTAGTAAATATATTGTGTATGTTTTATGAATTCATATTTATATTCTAAGTTTAAATTTTTTTTTTAGTATGAAGTAATTACTCAGACTAGTGGTATATTACTCTGACTAGTGGCACAAAAGAAAAAGCTTTCTGCAACTTAAAAATTTCTCATCTTATATTTAGTAAGCCATTATTCAAATTTTTTCTTTATTATTTCATTAATATGTCTATTTAGAATTTAAATCGTTTTCATCCTTTGAGTTTGCTATATTTATTTATACCTAAAATTATGTTTCATTTTTAGATTAATATTATATATATATATATATATATATATATGTGTGTGTGTATGTAATATTTTAGTTATATTAAATGTGTGCATATTACGAGTATGCATTAAGTTAAAACCCATTTCACAAAATGTGAATGATATTAAGGTAAACCTAGTGATATTTTCTAACGAATTAAAAATTTATTTATTGTACTTCTAGGTGCAGCTAGGAGAAATCCATTGTACAAGCAGGTGACTGACTCAAAAATTGAAACCGTCGTCAAAGACTGGTTAAGGCATGCAAATGCTAGGAGTTCTAAAAAAAAAGAAAATTGTGTTGGGGAAATTTTATGATTTTGTATTCAATAAAGCCTTTTATTAAAACATTTTTTCTTTCTTTCTTTGTTGCAGTATTAAAAATATATTTATGTTAAAGAATGTGAACACAAACAATTCTGGATTAATTATTGAAGAAGATATTTTTAATGAAAATCCAACTGAAGCAGAAAAGTTTTTATAAAAATAAATTATGATTTTCATAGATATACTTTTTGAAACTTAATTTATTATGTCCTACTAAGTTACTTTTATAAGTAATGATCGCTGAAAAAAGAAAGAGATATGAGATATCTATATATTCAACCAGTATACTGTTGCAGGATTGGGTTTTTGACATTACAAGCATCAAAAACTGGTTTAAACTGTCAAAAACCTATGACGAATAAATAAGTCTTAATCACAATAGCTATTAAAAAGGAAGAAACTTGTTTTCAAGCAAATTTAAAAGGTAATTCAGTGTTCAATTTATGTTTTAATTGTGAAATGTATATTTATTAATTAGAAAAATTGCATTAAAAAAATTATATATGCACTTATAATAGTTTAGTTTTTCAATTGAAAAATTAGCATTTTGGTTAATTTTCTTTTTTTCTTAAATTTCAGAATGCATTAATACCAAGTTTTAATGTAAAATATTAGTTTTATTATTATAATATTTAATATTATAATTATTTTTAAATATTTTTACATTAAACATTAGTAATACTGTTATTATTTAAGTAATATATATCACTATTTTTGGCATAATGTATGACAATTGTCATCGTAATAACATCAAAAGTAGTGGTAAATATTAATATTTACATTGTATTTTGGACCTAAATTTCTTAATAAATTTAGAAAAATGAATTGAGCTTAATATATTTCGAACAATTTGCATTCTAATAGGACATTTTCATGCAAAAATAATTGCTACAGAGATTCTAAAACTAAAAGTAAATTTATGGAAGTATAACAAAAGTGTATAAAAATAATAGTTGTAAATGTATTATTATTTATTAAGTAATAATAATAAGTAATAATACATTAAGCTTAATTTATTTTAAACAATTTGCATTCTAATAGGACATTCTTATGCAAAGATAATTGCTACAGAGATTCTAAAACTAAAAGTAAATTTATGGAAGTATAATAAAGAGTATCAAAATAATAGACACACTATTATTTTTATACTCTACTTCCATAAATTTACTTTTAGTTTAAGAACCTCTGTAGCAATTATTTTTGCATAAGAATGTCCCATTAGAATGCAAATTGTTCAAAATAAATTAAGCTTAATGTATTATTATTATTAATTATTGTTACTTAATAAATAATAATACATTTACAACTATTATTTTTATACTCTTTTGTTATACTTCCATAAATTTACTTTTAGTTTTAGAATCTCTGTAGCAATTATTTTTGCATAAAAATTTCCTATTAGAATGCAAATTGTTCGAAATAAATTAAGCTTAATTTATTATTAAGAAATTAAGATCCAAAATACAATATTTTGGAGGGGAATAGTACGTCCTTTAGAGGTCTAAAATATCTAAATCGCGTACCCTCCACATCGAAATTTTCGCTCTTATAGACGTCCTATAGAGCGCCGCTTAGACATCGTAGACGTCTTATGGATCTCAAAGAGAGCACACCTCGGAGCTCCTATAGAGCTCCATTCCACGTGATGTAGATATTTTTCGACGTCTTATAGAGGTACGCGTTTTTATGAGGTGAGGTATTATAGACGTCTAATAGAGATCGGTGTGTTGTGTGGGAAATTTCTCAATTTCTGTGTTGTAATGAAGTAAAAGTTTAAATTGTGTTTCTGTATTTAAACATTCCAATCCCTTTTTAGGATTCACAATTAAAATTCGTAATTTATTATATCCTATTATTTTAAGAGGTAATTTCTCTTTAATTAACAAATAATACCTTTGAAGTAAGCGTATTTAATTAGAATGCATATAATTATACTTTGGAGTCACATACAATAACATAACCCATGTTCTACCATTTGATTCTGATAAATTAAACGCAAAGAAAACGATTCCTTTTCCACCAGACTTGTGGTGATAATGATATTTATAATATTACTGTAAGTTGCTTTTAATGAGTGCTTTATGGAATATTTTTAAACTTGCCTATAACTTTGTATCCTTGGCGCAATTTCCGAAAAATTTCCTTTTACTTGTTTTTGAACGTTTCAGTGGTATCATAACAAGACTATTGTTTCTCAAATCTATCCCTAATTTGATGTATGGGAATTCAAACCCATGAAGAACGTACGATTGTGTGTGTATAAAGACACACTCAAATCGTAATTAATTTACCTCAATCTGTATTCACTGTTCCTGATATAACTTGTTATTTTATGCTATATCACTAGGTGCGAATATAATACATTATTATTCTAAATTGCTGAATTCGTAATTTCGACATAATGCATGTTGGACAGATATAGTATCATTACAATGGTTTGTTAAATCTGAGATCGGTGAAAGGCTAAATACTCGATTTAGTGCATTGTATGAGTTGTGGAATAGACAGGCTACTGAAAATTTATAATGTTTGCTGAATTAATTCAATGCTACCCCGAGTTAATTTATGAAACCCTAATATTTTTAGAACTTAAAATCACACTACATTGGAACTATTCTCACATTAAAACAAAGTAAACCCATAGAATTTTTAACCTATTGAGATACACATCATAAGAAATGTCTATGTGAATGTCAAAACAAGGTTTTCATAGGATCCAATTAGTTTCCAACGAATATCTCTAGGGGCATAGAATATTTTATTTGGAGTTGCCAACGAAAGACAAATTTTTAATGCGATATTGCTCATTATGATTCTTTTTAAGTAATGACTTTAAATCCATACGTTGCATTGAATTTTTAATAATCTGAAACGAGAAAAGAAGTATTTTATTCACAAGCCCAAAATTTTCAGCTAGTATCTTCATCTGCAATAAACTACCCTTCGATTTAACAAAGAATTTTTGTTCCAAGAAATGAATACTCTATAGTTACTTGTTTAAAAGCTTCCCCAGCTCTTTCCAAATGAATGTGCTTATAAATATCCTTTTGAATGCACAACTAGCCGTTTGAATGTGTTTTTAAATTTTTTTGCTTTGCATTAACATTGACCAATGTACTGGAAAATCTCCAGAAGTAACACGTGCTTGGTTTGCATATTTAAATAGGTTAATTTTTTACCCATTTGGCGAAACGTATTTAGACGCTTTCAGTTATCAATATTGATTTGAAGGACATATAGTAATATCGCCATAGTAGATTAGCGATTGTCTCTTCTCGATACGAGTTATAAAAAATAGTATTAACTATGAGGTCAACTCCCAATAGGCATTCATTCAGATTGCTACGATTTAATTTATTGCATCCAACAATTTAGATGATTTCTTCAAAAAGTTAAACACGACGAACATTTAAGGACCAACCAACCGATATTTGCTTTTTAAACGAATGCTGAAAATTTCAAGGCAGCAGGGCTAGCTATAACAGAAATATACAGAAAGCGGCATCGTTGGGGACAAATCACGAAGTAATTTAACACAACTGTTAAATGCTAAATTGTTTGCAAGGTCATTGTATTCATTCGTTTTCTCTCTGTATTTCTTGAATTTTATCCACCTGAGTCCTGGCATCCATTTAAATGGATGTTTGGATTTCTCTTCTGTTAGGAAATAATTCATTGTAGCAAGCAAGAACGGAAGTGGTATTATCATGGATGAAAGGAAAATCACTTTTTAGCTTTTGGAATCTGGCAGCATTCGTTTATTTGTTTACAATATGGCCAAGCGCAGGGGTCAATTACGAATTCGGACCTCTCGCAGTAAGTTACGATTTTTGTATTGTTTTCATTTACATATTGTACTTTTGTAGGGTTTTTAAAGAAGTTTCGATTCTTCTATTATGATATAAATAATTAAAATAGAAAAAAAATGTTATATTTTATTTTGGGATTTAACTTGCTTTTAAAAACATCCATTCAAATGGATGTTAGGCCTCAATTCATCAACACACAAACGCACACGCACACGCACACACACGCACACGTACACGCGCACACACACACACACACATTATATATATATATATATATATATATATATATATGTGTGTGTGTGTGTGTGTGTGTGTGTGTGTGTGTGTGTGTGTGTGTATGTATGTAATCCTATTTGAATCCCAACGACACACATGTACAAGCAATTAAAGCCAAGCTAAATAAAAATGTATTAAAAATTTCTTCCCCAGTTAATTACATAAAGTTTAGCTAACATGTAAAAAGAAAAATTAACGTAGGGGAAATAAGTCTAGACTTTTAGAAAAAAATGAAAGAAAATGGAGGAAATAGGTAGTCAAAAGAAGAACTGAAAAACCTTTTTTTGGTCAGGTTTATACATGTTTACACTTGTTATACACTTGTCCACATAAAGATTCTTTCTCAATATTCTTTTTGAGGAAAACATCTAAATATCGTCTCACTACTCTCAATTCTACTGAACTTTCCTTCTACTACTCATAAGGGGCACAGGGAACCGTATTCCTACTAATATAATGCTGGTGTTAAGCATTATTATTGCTGAATGATCAAACTCAGTGTCTTACTATTACAAAGCAGTCATCAGCATTAATTTTGGATACTAAGACAATTGTTTCCGTAAGTTGTAACTGGGTAAATCTGTTGATGAGGCTAAGGGACTGTTCACGTTTCGTCCGCCAGCGCCAGCGTTTCTCGTATTGAAATATATTTAACCAATTAAAAACATCCAAACAATTAACCATGAAATTGTTAAGATCTGTGATTGGTTTAAAATTTGTCAATACGAGTAACGCTGACGTTGTGGACTCAGTGTGAACAGGCCCTATCTTTCGAAATACATAAAACTTAATGAATGAAAAAATACATATGTTGAACAACCGGTTTTTTACCTCTTAAGATATTTTTGTTCAACATCATAACTTTGAAATTCCTATTATTATTATTATCTAAACGGCTTGGAAATGACCGCAGCTATCTATATCCAAAACGAAATCTCTACCCTCTTGTAAATTTATGAGATATTATTCTCCGTAAATTCGCTTTATCGGATTTTCATTGGTTTCGTACCTACATAAATTACAGAAAATTGCTATGCGCTGCAAAACTGTGATGTCATTTATAATTTATTTTCGCCGCATTACTTGAACTTTAATGTAACGAAATGTATGGCTATCACATGACATTCGTGAAATTGGCCACCAAATTTTATGATCGATTTTGCATTATCGGAAGTACGAAATTCGTTAAATGGTTTATTACCGACATAAAACTAGAAAATCTCCTTTTAAATGACTTCTGAGGGCATTTCTTCTTCTAATGGAGACAAAATTACCGAAAATTGAAGATAAAAGTCGAGTCAAATAACTTTATACCAAATTGCAAATATTTTTTTCTTTACTAGAAAAGGTCTTGAAAAAAAATAAATGACATTATTCTCATTGCTGGAATATTTTTATTCATTTGAAACTTAAAAAAGGTAATATAAAAAAGTAATGTAATGGTGCTGTCAAGAAATCATATTCATTCCGGGAATTTTGAAGTATTTTGTATGGAAAGGTGTTTCGTAACAACAATTTTGAAAGACAATTACATGACATTTGAAAAACATGAAAGTTAATGGTGTTTGAATATATTATTCAGGTGGCCAGAATATGCTTTAAAGTAAACTTGTTATTAACTCTAATAAACTTTAATGTTAGCAATATAGTTGGGAAAAAAGGAAATTTAGTTTTGGCCTTTCGTACTTTGTTCGCATACTTATTTTGTGTTTCATTAAGGCTTCTGTGTACTAACCCTATTGGTTTCGCTTAACTCAATATTAACATATGGAGAAAAATTGTCCAAGGATTGCCGACTTGGATTAAAAGGTTTTTTTATTGTACTCAGTAATAGAGAAAGAAATTTTACACCTGGAGGCATTTTTCGTTTATTATTTGCATTTAAAAAAATGCAAATAATATTTAAAAATTTTAATTATTCGGGAAAAAATCGGCTTAGTGTGTTTTTAACGCTCATAAATTCATTTGGTTCACGAAATTTATAAAACAAATCCTGTTGCAAGGTGCAGAAAAGTTTAGGATTCTATCTGAAAATACCATTTTTATTTGATTAACAGCATTTATTTAGCTGTAAATAGTAGACAAATTTTCTCCACAGGTTAATTTTGAGGTGAGCAAATCCAATAGGGTTAGTACACAACAGCCTTAACGTTAATTCCTGGATTTTTCTTATTCGTTATGGGGAGAATGTTTGAGGAACATATATGACTATTGTATGCAACACTCTTTTGTGAAAAGAATTACGTATACTTAATAATTTTCTACATACGTATGATGTCTAAGGTACTATTTTGATTTTATACACTATAGAACAAATTATAGTTAGATATTTCATTTGTCTTTCGGTAAGTATGTAAAAAAATAAGATATAACAATTTGAGATTTTAAGAATCCTCTGAGGAATTCACTGTCAGAAGGTATATATAATAACTAGCTGAAAACCCGCGCTTCGCTGCGGAGTACATTCAAATTAAATACAACGGTCAATGTATGCAATTAATGCCAAAAAAATAAATATATATATTTATAATAAATGCGACGATCAATGTATACAATTGATGTAAAAAAAAAAAAAAAAATATATATATATATATATATATATATATATATATATATATTTAGATAATATCCAATCGTCTTCTGCATTAGAAAGAAAAAGAATATCATTTTTGTCTGTTTAGTTGTTATGCCCGTGACTATAAATTTACTTAAAGTACCAGAAAAAGAAATCACGTGATCAGCATTTAATAAATTAAATTCTAAAAGTGAATCTTTAAAAATTCACCAAAAATCAGAAAATTGAGGTAAAGGTTCGAAAAAGATTTCATTTTAAAGACATTTTTATGATCTTTCTCGTGATATAAATTTTATAACCCTCAAATTATTATTTTAAATGCAAACTTAAAAAAAGTTATAAAAACAGCTTAAAAATTTAATTTAAAAAAATCTAAGAAGATTTTTTCAAAAATCTTTCTTAGTGCACCCCTACACCATAAGATGAATCGCCATGCAAAATTTCAGGTCCAACGGCTTGGTCTGTGCGTTGTATGTCAGTGAGTCAGTTACGGAACTGTTTTATATATATATATATATATATATATATATATATATATATATATATATATATATATATATATATAAGGGGATTAAATTAATCCCGAATTAAATTACGGGATCGATGTTCTTCGAGGTCAAGTCAGACTTCAGCCCTAGTCGTACCTCGCCTTAAAGTAAAGCTGCTTACCACCCTTCACCAAGCACCTAGGATTTGAGGACCTAGGTCCTTTGGACTTGGTGTAGGCTTTCCTACACCAAGGGTATTGGAAATAACAGCATATATAATAATTAAATGTCATAAGGCACAGAAAATACTGCAAAAATATTGATATGAAGTTGAATAATACTGACGCAGACTTAACATTTAGGCTTCGCTACTTTTTCGTCTACTAAAATTCTTAACCTAACTTCTGTCATAATGTAGAACTATTTTTTGTTTATATTGAGCATTATCACTTTGGAGTTCTGATCTGTTTCTGCATCATTACCGGCACCACTTATAACCACTTCTTCGCTGTTTTTATCTCGTATTTCGATCATTCTTTGTAAGTAATACATGTGAATCGTGTAGAAAATTTAATCACCAGAAGATGAATTTGCTATAATATACAGTAGGAAGTTTATACGTAAAGCAAACTTTTGAATGAAATGGATCCTAACTTCTGAATACGAACAAAGAACTAGAGATAAGCATTATAACTATAAAATAAAGCTTTTTGAAATCCGCTACAGAACGTATCTATGGCAATTAGTTTTGAAGTGACATTTTGAGTCATTCTTCAGACAGATCTCTAATGAGATTATTTCATGGGCAAATCACAATAGCCTTGAGGTTCAAATACGTCACTTATTCATTTGTAATTTATCAAAAGAGATGAATCACAAATTTTCATGGAATTCTCCTTCGAGACGATTGTATCTTATGCTCTGTACTCTGGGGCCTGCAGAACAAATATGCATGCTAGTCTGAATTTACTCGCAGCCATTGATACGGGTCTCTATTTTATAATCAGTAAAGAGTCTCTATTTTATAATCAATTTATTTATATTTGAATGGCTCTTACCAAATTCTTGTTAAATATCACTAAATAATTTTTGACAAAATGTTTATCCTATCAGTAAAAAATAACCATTTAAACGATCCATCGTTTAATGCATTATCAGGAGTTAAAAATATTAACTAATTATCATTAGATAGGGAAAAATTAAAAATTTAAGAGACTTTAAACAAGTCGTTCTATCATGCTATTTTACATCTGTAAAAACATTCATTTTTGTTTAAATAAATAATCATTACTGAACAATAGACAAACTCTTCTCATTTGATGAATTTTTCTTTATTCTATGGTAACACACTTTACAAGATTAATTTTTATAAAAATTATTATTGATCAAATTTTTCTACCATTTCATTGTATGTATTTGATTCATTTGAAAGCTGAATAATTTAGAGCATTTGAAATTCGTCCAAACTTTTAAAATTATTTTTTTCCATATCAGTAGAAGCCGGTTTGGTATAACAAAACATTTGGCTGTAAATCGTACAGCAAACATCCTCGTTTAATTCTCAGTTATTACTACTTTATGTAAATAAAAAAGAATATTAATTGGATTTTAATAAATAACAACAAATAGACACAAATACGTTCGGATGCACGCATGTGTACAAATACATCTAGATATGAAAATCAAGGAATTGTGTTACATTAACCGGTTAGTTTTATTGACCCTTAAAAATCCTTTCCCCAAAATGTTCTTACAACAGCGTCAAAAATATATCTAAACTTTTTCAGTCTCTTAAGAGGTAAGGGCCATGCAGCTGTTTAGGATAAGGAGATAACCGAGACAATCTAAAGCTTTTAGGGAACTTAAGCACATAGGAATTCTACCTTACACCACTGCAGAAGAAAGGCTAAAATTTTACCGATAACAGACTGTAAATGTTTGTTAAATTAACCCATCTATGCTTAGCCAATGATATCCAAGGCAAGCCAAATCAAATCATGAATCGTGGTAAAAAAATAATAATCTAAGGTTACCGAATTCAGCACATAGATATGGATCTAAGTTTTATTTATCAATTCAGTGTAAATAGGGGTGAAAGCAACCTTGATTTGTTAAAAAATAATGAAACTGGAATGAAGAATTTATGGGATATCGGTTAAGTATTTAAGCACATAAGAATTCTACCTTACATCAAAATTAGAAAGAATAGAATAGCAGTCAGGTATACCACTGCAGAAGAAATGCTACAATTTTATCGATAACAGACTGTAAATGTCTGTTAAATTAACCCATCTATGCTTAGTTAATGATATCGAAGGTAAGCCAAATCAGATCATGAATCGTGGTATAAAAAATAATAATCTAAGGTTACCCAATTCAGCTCAAGATATGGATCTAAGTTTTATTTATCAATTGAGTGTAAATAGGGGTGAAAGCAACCTTGATTTGTTAAAAAATAATGAAACTGGAAAGAATTTATGGGATACCGGTTAAGTATTTAAGCACATAAGAATTCTTACCTTACATCAAAATTAGAAAGAATAGAATAGCAGTCATGTATACCACTGCAGAAGAAATGCTACAATTTTCTTGATAACAGACTGTAAATGTCTGTTAAATTAACCCATCTATGCTTAGTTAATGATATCGAAGGTAAGCCAAATCAGATCATGAATCGTGGTATAAAAAATAATAATCTAAGGTTACCCAATTCAGCTCAAGATATGGATCTAAGTTTTATTTATCAATTGAGTGTAAATAGGGGTGAAAACAACCTTGATTTGTTAAAAAATAATGAAACTGGAATGAAGAATTTATGGGATACCGATTAAGTATTTAAGCACATAAGAATTCTTACCTTACATCAAAATTATAAAGAATAGAATAGCAGTCAGGTATACCACTGCAGAAGAAATGCTACAATTTTATCGATAGACTATAAATGTTTGTTAAATTAACCCATGTATGCTTAGCTAATGATATCCAAGGTAAGCCAAATCAGATCATGAATCGTGGTATAAAAAATATAATCTAAGGTTACCCAATTCAGCACATAGATATGGATCTAAGTTTTATTTATCAATTCAGTGTAAATAGGGGTGAAAGCAACCTTGACTTGTTAAAAAAATAATGAAACTGGAATGAAGAATTTATGGGATATCGGTTAAGTATTTAAATATTAGTGAGCTGTTTTTTCTGTCTTTCGAGGTCGAATTATTTAAATTTGACAGCTTCATAGAAGTTTGTATTCTAATTTTGCTTTAAAGAAAAATTTTTGTTGTAAGGTAGAATTCTTATGTGCTTAAGTCCCCTAAAAGCTTTAGATTGTCTCGGCTATCTCCTTATACCAAACCGCTTCATGTCCGTTTCCTCTTAAGAGGCTGAAAAAGTTTAGCTATATTTTTTTACGCTGCTATAAGAACATTCTGGATAAAGGATTTTTAAGGGTCTATAAAACTACTGGTTAATGTATAAGTGGCTACTGAAACGGAATCTGAGAACGACAATAAATTTATTTTATAACCTCTTTCAACGTGTTATAAAGATGCAGTTTTATGGAATTTGAAAAAAAAAATCACTATCATTTTAAAACTTACAGATGATGCAACACGAAAATAGTCTAATAATAAATTTTGATTAAATTAAACAACGTAAAAAGACTTATTAAGTTGATCTTTAATCCGCGTGTGTTTGACGAGGAAATAAAAGGGCAACCGCGTTTCTAATTAAGAGAGTAAAGGGCAACCACTTGTGTTATTCAAAACATGAAATAACGAAGAATCCTCGGCCCCGCCTCTATTCAGCAATCTGTTGGGACACAATATAATTTAGTAAAGTATATTTCGTGAAGAATTTGTCAGCAACTCTTGTTAAACTGACAAATATGAGCACAAAAGGGCGTCATCGATCGTAAACAGATAGAGGCCATAAATTCGACATTCTCCACCCTTGCTTCATTTGTGGAGTGATATTTTCATAGTTTAATGACGTACATGTGGGGATTTTTATGGCATTTTCTGGAAATTGTGTTGTGGTTGCAAGAGGAAAAGTACTGCCAAATATAACCAGTTCATCAAAAAAGAAGTGCAGGTACAGCTTTGAAATAATATTTGTTGTCATTTAGATGCACGTACCTTTCACACACACACACACACACACACATATATATATATATATATATATATATATATAATAGCTGAAAACCCGCACTTCGCTACGGAGTACATTCAAATTAAATACAACGGTCAATGTATGCAATTAATGCCAAAAAAGATAAATAAATATATATATATATATATATATATATATATATATATATATATATATATATATATATATATATATATATATATATATTTATAATAAATGCGATGATCAATGTATACAATTGATGTAAAATATATATATATAAAAATAGTAAGGGATATTTATTTTTTTTTTGATAATATCCAATCGTCTGCTGCAGTAGAAAGAAAAATAATATATTTTTTGTCTATTTAATTGTTATGCACGTGACGATAAATTTATTTAAAGGACCAGAAAAAGAAATCACGTGGTCATCATTTAATAAATTATATTCTAAAAATGAATCTTTAAAAATTCACCAAAAATCAGAAAATTGAGGTAAAGATTCGAAAAAGACTTCATTTTAAAGCAATTTTTATGATCTTTTTCGTGATATAAATTTTATAATCCTCAAATTATTATTTTAAATGCAAACTTAAAAAAAGTTTCAAAAACAGCTTAAAAATTTAATTTAATATAATCTAAGAAGAATTTTTCAAAAATCTTTCTTAGTGCACCCCTACACCATAAGAAGAATCGCCATGCAAAATTTCAGCCCTTTAGGTCCAACGGTTTGGTCTGTGCGTTGTATGTCAGTGAGTCAGTTACGGAACTGTTTTATATATATAGATGTGTGTGTGTGTGTGTGCGTGCAATGATTTTCTGTCATGGAAAGAAGAAACTTTTTTAAATTTAAAATTTCTAGTTTTACTATTTTATTCCCTAAAATTATGCTAAAACCTAAAATTTTAATTAGATTAAATATTTCGACTAATTTTTAGCACAATTTTCTTTTTGTCAGTTGAAATTTCAAAAGTCATATGTCTTTGCCAGTATCGAGTTGGTAGTAGCTATTCGTAATATATTATACTTAATTGGTAACACTACAGAACTGCTGTGCTGATACTGACGAAGACAAATGAATTTGGAAATTTCCATCGACAAATTTATTTGCCGTTGAAAATTTTTTTAAATTTAACTATAACCTAAAATCACGAAAAGATTGACAAGTTTTCGTAAATCTCTGACACCCCAAAAAGTGAAAATAAGTGTAGGAGTAGGTGATGAAAATTCTACACCTCCTTCAGACTTTATGTTTTAGAAGAGGCGGATGCAAATCTAGAAACTGCTCACCCCGATAAGAATTGACCTAGTTGTTGGAGTATTGAAGAAAAAAAGACTTTATTTTATTAAATATGACTTGCTTTATTGTAGAAATCATAAACTTGGATGTACACCGTGTTATAAAATTGGTTATTTTTTTTTTGTAGTTTCAAAGGAATACCTCTTTATGTAGAGCAGTGACATAATAATTAAACTAAAGGTTGCTTTTGAGAAACAGAAGAGAGACTATTTAAGAAACATAACTTGACACTAAATTACAGTAAATCATCTATTAACTTTTCTCAAGTAATTTTAATTTGGTTATTCGTCTTGAGCTAGCTTTCGATAAAAATAAATCTATATATTTAAGTTGCTAAGCCGACTTTTTGGGCAGTCCGTGAGGGAAAACTGCTGCATCAATTTACTTCATTTTGGTCTTAAACGAAAGATCGCAATTTGTAGATTTGTAAAATTTGGTTTTTGTAACCGCAATTTCTATTAAATAGTGATAATTTACAATTAAAAATTGATTTCTACGCATGCTCAATGACATTTTTAAATGATAAACACGTTTGTTCCGAGTATCTCTCTAGATCTCTCTCTGCCATTTTATTTTTATGATAAAAATGTTTGTGAAGCATAATATTAAACCTGGTGGAAATTGTTTATTTCATGCTGTTTAATTAGTGATAATTTACAATTGAAAATTTGCTTTCTGCTCATGCTCAGTGACATTTTTAAATCTGGATTTAGATACTCACTATGCACAAGGCTGCTTAAACACATTAATTTATTTCTGCGAATTATTATGATTTTCAACATCTGGCAATGATGAGTATAATTTGTGTATTAGTACATTTATTTACTATCTAGCCATCATGTTTTGACGGGTACCAACTAGTGTACCTTAATTGTCAATTTGAATAATAGTCGAATAATAAACAAGTAACGATGTTTGTTAGTTCTATTGTTATTATACATGGAGTGACATACAGTATACTCTTTAAACACCATGGTTAAGATCAGAAAATACTCACCCTTTCGCAGTCTGCAAGCTGTAGCTCACTAGCTTTGCTAGTTTCGGGACTGTCGTATACCGCGGGTCGGGAGAGCCTGCGATTGATTGCGGCTCTTAAGCCCCCGCCTAAGCTCGGCTCAGCCCGCCGTTTAGCGTACTCGGCACCGCAACTCATGCGGTACCTTGTCAAGTACCAGTGTCACTTCGTTAGCTGTTCAGCAGAGAAGTTCTGTGGGCAGACTTCGAAGAAATCGTCCCTAGTAAGAACATAGATTGAATTCGGTGAATTATTAGATGCAATATAAAGCAGTGAAAGACTTCTAGGAATAATGAGGAAAATCTGCTTAGGCTTCAGCGATAGCATTAAATGTGCAATGAGAGTTCACAATTAAAATATTCTTGAAGTTATTGATATTATATTTTCAGCTCCAAAACAATTTGTTCTCGAAATAGTAGTTCAGGGCTGTCCACGAAGAAATAATGTTACTTCTTCACTATTTTTACTTAGTTCTTCAATAACCAATAGATTTCTTCAAGAAGGAAACATTTACAAAATTAACGATCTTAAAGCGTAAAAAATAATTTACCCTTAATTAGCTAGGAAAGACAGAATATTCATCATTTTTCTAATTGTGCTTTAAATTTCGGTTAAAATAGATGATATTATTGCCATTTATGAGAAGTTAAGAGGTATTATATATGAACTCATTTATTATTTTTACAAAGCTCTTTTAAAAGCAATTTTTCTACTGAGTAGCTGTGCAAAATAACTGAATATGATACTACATTTTATTTATAAAAGGGCTTCTCTTTATTTTTTACTCAATAAGCTGTCGTTAAAAGCCTGGAATCCTTTGCCTTTTATTAAGTTTTGTTATAAATCTTTTTCTTGGAATTAAATCCAGCGTTTAATGTTTTTCAAAATCTGAAATTTTTCAAAAGCACGACGTTCTTGCAACACCTGACAAGTATGAAACTTCTTGTTAGAAATATGTATGAAAATATTTTCTCTTAGGATGCTTTATTAATATGATATGCCGATTCAAAATTACTTGTTCCTTATAGATTTTGAAGCTCTTCTTTTTATCATTAAAGTGGTATACCTCACAATTTATTTTACAGCAAATCAAAGTATATATATATTTTTTTTTACTACGCTTGTAACATTTATGTAAATTTCAGCTTAAAAATGTATCAATTTGCAAATTTTCTTAGTTACATTCTTTGAAACTTTTTATCTTATTGCGTAAGAGTTGTATTCTACGATAAATTGCTAAGTCAGTCTTGTAGGGACGGAGTGATTAAGTAAATTTCTGTGGATGGAATGATTTAAAAATCTCATTCGTTCATTTTTGGTCTTATTTCATTATACGTTCCAAAATGGTAAATTTCTTCACAGCTTGATGCATTTAGAGAAGCCTGCATAATTCAAAATTGATGAGTAATTTACCTGGAAAATTCACACTAGACTATCGAATACTGTCGCATTAAACACTCATCAAATATTTCATAGACTTATTTTTATTAAATCCTTGGAGTTATAAAAATAACCTTCAAAGACAGTTTTTCTAATTTGACATCATTCTCATAAAACATTCCTTTGAAGCCATTTCATTTGTGAGATATATGTCTGACGAAGATTTGAATTTAAGATTCTATGAGTTATTCCATAGAATTCTTAAAATGTCACAGTATTGAAAAAAAATTCGAAATCTGGCGGCGAAGAAACATATTAGATAAACATTTATTAAAGTTTAACTTATGTTTCTCTCTCCCAACAAATCTGATATTTTTTGAAAAAAAAACGTTTTCTTTGTATCTTCGAAAATATTTTTAAATCTGTAATGTATATTTATTGCTCACAAGATATACAGATTTTGCTATAATGATTGATATTTGTTTACAGCATATAAACACTTTTACTCGTTCTTAAACTTATATATATGCAAAAGAATCAAATTGGACATAAGTATTATCTATCAACGTGTTCAAAATTCTTTTTTTGGACGTAAAATATAAACAGAGAAAAACAACTGGTGCTTGCAAAGAATAATTTAAAGAAATATCCCTCAGAATTACTTAAATTTTAACAATTCTGAATCTATTTCAAAATATTTTCTATTAATCACCTCGAAACGTATTTTCTTTCGTAATTGAACGTATGCATACGTTTTGAAAATAATTCATACGCACATTAGAAACCATTCTTTTTTCTTTATTTTTTTGTAGGATTTACAAGCTTTTATACAGTATAAGAGACTTAATAAACCTTTTGTTACATTATTATTATTTTTTTTATAAAAGAGGAGTTCAAAAAAAAGGATCCAGAGGAAAAATGGAAAAGTCAATCGAAGTATAATTTTTTCTTTACATTTGTACCATCTAAAGTAATTTTATTCCATGATGTAAATAACCAAAACTGTAGACGATTCCTATACATTTTTTATGCACAGTCAGAGAGAGTACCTTACACTGTAATCATGTTTTACATCAAAGGGAGAAAATGATTGCACGAACTGAACTTGAATAGAACTTTAACAAGGTAATTGCAGAAGAAGAAAGTGTAGTAGCAATATTTATGTTAACTTGCTATTTTTTTGGTCCTTTATGAATACATACTTATTAGTTTTATTCATTACATAGATTGTGAAAGAAACTTACAAGTCTTTCAATTCTCGATACATTTTAATATCATCTTCTGGCTTGTTTGATTTTAAATTTTGGTAACTGATGGTCATCAACATCCTTTTAATTAGATCAAATAGCATTAAATAATACTGTATATTATTTTTGTACTTAATTATCCTGCTTTCATTACCATAGATGATTCTTATGAAGATCCTTTACGTCATTTATAAGTGCATAATATGGACACTTAAAAAAAGGAAAATTGCTTAGGAGAGTTCAAAAATGTAAAATACTTTGAAAAATTCTCTCTTAGCTATGAAATTTCAGGCATTATTTAGTACATTCAAGATGCATCGAAGATTATGCATTTTCTTTCAACCTGAAAGAAAAAATAAAACAATTATACTAAACATATATACAGTTCATAATATATTAATTAAGAAGTTAAACATATATATGAAAATTTCTTACGATGAAAATTAAAGTAACATTTTAATCCCTAGTTTATAATTAAAAAGTTCATTAGCTATTCACTTTACTATAAAATAAAGAAAAGAATTATAACTTGCTCAGCTGTATTATAGATAAGCTGCGATCCTTATAAATATGAAAAGATTTATATAAAATAGTATAGTTGTCTGCTCAGTTCACATTGCATTTCTAAATCTTTTCACTGAATTGAAAAAAAAAAATTCATAGAAACTCTGAGAAGCCTTTGGAAATTACAGGACACCATAACATGAAATCACTCCCCACCTCCCCTTTTATGACATTTAGGTTGGCATATTTATAAAAATTCAACATTTTAAGTTTTTTCAACAGCATTACTTTCTGATTTCCAGAGGGAGTATTTCTTAAATTGGTCGCCACTGGCTTCCTACAAACCACGCAAATCTAAACATTTATACATTTTTCCTTATAAAGAGTTAAACGGAATGTACTGTGTATCGCCTAGTGTTTAAAAAATTTATCACCCAAGTGTGCACTAGCAACAGAAAAATGAAGTGACACCCAGCATTAACATTTAAACCTTACACCGATAAGAAATGATATCAATAATTTAATGTATATCGCATTCTCACAAATGCTGATATAGGAAACTTGTCTGTTGTACAGTTTATTCCCCGAAGGCAAGTTTTTGTCATGCCGATATAAGTAAGTATTCCGATACGCTATTTTTTACAGGTTCAAAGAATCATATGATGCATCTAAAAATAAGGATTTTTGGTAGCAAATTTCAACGTTTTGTCTGCATCTATAAAAAAAAGGGACAGAAGAAAATGAAGCATAAATACACATGCAACTTATACAATAATTTTGCTAGTGTATTAATTGCCTTATGAAATGAAGAAGTGGAGTAAAGAAAAATGGAGAACGTTATACAAATAAAATTACAGATTGTCACCAATGCCCTCAATACATTTACTTGGATAAAAGAAGTTGCAAAGCAGGCGTATATTGCTCATTAGGATCGACGCACGCAAAAAGAGAGAAATTTTTTTTTTGAATTACACATGAGAGGCAAAAATATTTTGAAAATTCTAAAGCACCAGTACTTAAAATATTTTTCATTTACGGACCAGGTTTGGATATAGAATAGGTAAAAAGGATAGAAAAAGGCTTTGAAAGGGAATTACATGTAACTTTTTAATTTTTTTTTTATATTTCTTTGTACATAATTAATTTTATATGATTGTGATTCTTTGCACGTTCTCAATAATTCAATCTCTTTTTTATCTGTTGTAAACTCTTTTTTATAATGGTATTTTCATATGCTCTCTCCAGCAGAAAAGAAAAAGTCTCTCTAATTTTGTGCAATATTACCCTTTAGATATTATTTAAAATATTGAAGTATATTTTGTCCTATGTAACCCCGAATAGAAGTGGATGAGGAGTTGTAAAAATTATACACTAAGTATGAAAAAGATCACAGAACTCTGACTTTTATATAGGGGAAAATATAACATATTTTATCTCATAAAGTAAACTATGAACATTTTATCGTCTAGCATGGTGATCTTTAAGAGTGAAGGCATGGTAAACAAGCACATGCTAGCATTAAAGTGTTATATTTTGTTTAAATGGATGGATAAATACAATAAGACCCTTCAGGTTTTGGTTTATTTTATTAAATGTATTGAACAGAGAGATGCTTATTTCCAGTAAGGAATTTTATTCGTATGTGATCCGATCACTTACCAAATTTCTTAGACATTCAAGGGATCCATAACAAAAAACAAGTATCACTTTTCTTGGATAATTTATCAAGGAATCTAAATTGTAAAAATGACGTCAATAATAACTAACACTACAGTATTTATTTTTTGTTTAAAAATCTAGTTTTCAATGGAAAACACAAGAAATATGTTGAAAAAAGTCCATAACAATCACATTCAAAACCCAAACATGAACCCTAACTGAACAGTTTTAAACACAAAATTGGTTTCATTTAAAAGGGTCAGTCACGTTATTACATAAGTGTATTTGGAAGTTGTATAAAACATTAAAAGAATAATGCAAACCTTATAAATGTAATCTTATACAAATACAAGAAATCTTAAACAATAATTTAAAAATAATCTACACAATGCAAATTATATTATCGAGACTCAGTTTTAATACTTTTATTTATGTATAAACTATTCAAGCTTATAAATCATGGTTTGCCAGGCGTATGATTTGAGAATTACATCAACCGTAATACACTGCACTGAATTTTTTTTTGCTAAGTAATAAGTTGATTAAGATGATTGGAAAAATGTTTAGAGATATATTTGAAACACAAAATTTAGTATCCGTTGGATAGGTTTGTTATAGTATACTGATATGTAAATTTTTAGGGGAGTCTACACATGTAGATGATTGTAAATTACCCTGCAGGGTTAACTAAATATTGTGATATTTCAAGCAGAAACAAATAACCGACCAATATGCGTTATTACTCTTCTATGTAACAAGCAATAATTCCTTTTAAATAATTATTATTCAAAGACAATAATTATTCTTGCAAATACAACTAACAGAATATTTTTCCAAATAATGTAGTTTATTCCACTTAACACAAGAACAGAGAAAATAGGTAAATTTAAAATTGGTTAGAATTCTTGTTATATCCTGGAAAATTTTGCATTTGTGCCTAAAATAGAAAACAACGTTAAAAAATCAAGAAATTGTATAAAGCAGTCTGATTGCTACAAATCTGAACGTTAATGTTTCTGTAATGCTCTATCATAGCTGACATAATTTTAAATATAAATCATTAACCTATAAATCTTACTCAATCAAATATATCTATTTTCACTGCAAAAACATGCTTCCTGTAAAATCGGAAAATCCCTCTGTAAAAAATCCGTTTACGATTTTTTATAGAATGAAACATCAAAAACTCTCAGCCTGGATACTGATCTGAATAGTTTACTTCTGCCCCCCTTTTATCTATCTTCTTACCATATTGATAATTAAAATTATGTTTATTGTACATATAAATGTGCAGTTTACACAAATTACAAGCAGCTTTGGCAGTGTAATTACTGCATTAAAGTATTGAATAATGCCTAAATCTCTATAATGTAAAAGAAAAAGAATAAGCCAAACTAACCATCTTAATCCAGTCTGAACAAATATGTAAGCGATTTATTTACCAAAATACCAATATACTTTCTTAACTTGAAATAAAAGTAGTATATATTTGCAATAAAACATCATAATTATAGTTTCTACGATAATTGAGGAATGAAATAATGATCTATGGCATCACATAAAAGTTGACATCTTCAATAAACAAAATGAAATGTTCCCCAATCCAGTATTTTAAGAAAATACAGTGACAAACTAATTTAGCAAGCAAGCAAAAAACCAATTTATCGGGAAAGGAGGTAAACTTATGAATTTCCAATGCGGTATCATTCAAACATTTGTGTAGTTATTTTAATGATCATATCTTGCAGGCGTTTGATTGGTTGTCACGTATCAACGTATTTTAGAAGAGATTTTATAAAGATGTGTGTGTATGTAGGTTTTTGAGATTCTTCATTCCCATAAACCTGTAATCATCAAAATTTTTCGGAAAGGAAATTAAATGCTTGGAACATGAATATATTAAGGGTTCACCACATTTGAAATATTAAAATTGTTGTTAAATATTTATATTTTCAGCGCTAAATATTATTTAAATGAAAATTAGGATGTACAGAAAAAAATGTGTATGCTGCTTGGTACCATTATAAAATTTTTGAAAACTGATTTACTAAGCTATAATATATGAAATGCTTTATATATAGGAATAGTTATAAAGCCTCGAACTGTTATGAACTACCACGTGATTTATGTAACAGCTTTCATAATTCAAAATGATATTGAACAAAAGTAGCAGAAGTATGTGTTGTTATTTAAAAATTATTATTTTTTTTATTATTTATACAAATAAGCGACGACCTGCAAAACGGTATGATATTGCATAACGGTATGATATTTAGACTTATTGTACAACCAGTGGCTCTTAAACTTCCCCAGTATCCCCAGATCTAATATCCACAGATACACATACTTTTTTTTGTGGGTTACTTCAGTCTCATGGGAAATTTGGAAAATGAAAGCATAATCTATACTTATATATAAAGAGAGAGCGATTTTGTATGTGGAGGGTAATCTCCAGAATCACTGCACCTATTTGAAAAATTCTTTCACTGTTTGAAAGGTACATTATTCCAGATGGACATAGGCTATATATTATGTATATCTGATCAGTAGAAATAAAGTTAGGGGCTTAATCCTAACAGTCTCCATTGTTACCGCTACTTTCCTCTACCGCTTTTTGTGCCGATGTCTTCAACGATCCTTAGCGTGGTGCTATCGCGGTGGGCTTCTGTTCTGACGTTAGCGGTTCGAATCTGGCCGTTCTCCGGCACCCCTTTTTCTTTTAAAAAATTAACTTTAATTATTAACTAACGTAATATTAATTTAAGGTATTATTAAGGTTATTTTTGAGGTAAAAAAAGATTTACAATTTATTGGCTATCAACTGGAAATTTATTGGTATAATATTTTGTTCAACACGGACAAAGTCGGGACGGGCCGGGCCGCTAGTCAAACATATTTTGAAATTTTCTTCTTTGGTAGCAAGAAATGTGTGTAAAGCTATAGGCGTAACCCAAATAAAAGCGAGACTTTTGCAATAGCCGTAGTCTTAAGTACACAGATATTTGTAATGGCGTCGGTAGAGTGAGTTGTATGTTACTGTTACATTGACCATAGTGGTCCTAAGTACATTGCGTTGAGATAAATAATTAGAGTTAACTTATTAAAAAATAGCAGCATGTTAAGATAGTAATTATATAGAATATACCCAGAGTTAAGTCTCACTGAGGAGTTACTAAGATATAACTCTAACTTAAATTAAGTTTAAGGAAGGAACCTTACACTTACATTTTATGAACACCCCACGTGGCTCGGGTGTACCACGTGTAGAACTTAAAATTTAGAAATAAAATAAAAATAAATCATGACTCACGCAATTACAATATTGACAAGTCGATTGGGGATAGCAACAGTATTCTATATTCATTTTAAAATATTTCATCAGGATCATTCACTTAAAAAAGGTAAGATGGTGGAATGACAAGCTCCATTTTTCTCGCTCCCAACACCCCACACCGTAACTGTTATAAAGCACATGGCTTTATAACAGTTACGGCACGAAGTTGTTATCATTGGAAAGTGTCAGTGTGCTGTGTGAACATGTTCAAGCAAGATGACTACGTATGGTCGTGGCATGGTTTCGTCCAAACAGGCCCAGTGAGAAGTTAAGTTTTTCACGGAAGACGGTGTTAGTGGAGCCGAAATTTGTCGAAGAATGAAGGATGTGTATGGACATGAGTGCCTGCCACGGAGTTCAGATGGTTTAGTGAATTTCGTAAAGACGTGTGAGCATGGGACATGCCGAGACCTGCTCAAGCCCACTTAGCCATCACTATGGAATCGATTGCTACCATGGACAAGGTTTGTTGCTGCACTTCTTTGGGAGGTCCTCAACCATACCCCTATTAGCCTCCCTTATCACTCTACAGTTACCACATCTTCAACCCTACGAAAAAGGCTCTCTTGGGCCACCAGTTTGCTAACGATGCAGATATCTGGAACATCACTCATGTCTGGTTATGCAAACCATCATTGACTTTCATCGCTCATGGTATCCAAAATCTAAGGCTTGAACCCACAAGGCAACTAAATGTAGAGGATATATAGTTCATGTATCACTATCACTTCCTGTATATTAACACTAGCTGAATACCCGTGCTTCGCTACGGAGTACATTCAAATAAAATACAACGATTAATGTATGCAATAAATTTCTAAGTTGAATATTCATAAAACATACAATTTTGAATTAAATTCATAATCAACTTCCATCTCAATTAGTCTAGAGGTTAAATTTTATCTGTTACTGGTTAAATTTTATCTTTTTTTTAATATTGTTTTTTCTCAATTTATTTCATTGTTATGCACGTGACGCAAAATTAATTTAAAGTATCACTAAAAGAAAAGACACCACGTGATCTGCATTTAATAAATTAAATTCTAAAAATTAATCCTTAAAAATTTACCAAAAATCAGAAAATGTAGCTAAAGATTTGAAAGAGATTTCATTTTAAAGGAATTTTATGATCTTTCTCGTGATATAAATTTTATAAACCTCAGATTATTATTTTTAATGCAAATTTAAAAAATGTTACAAAAACAGCTTAAAAATTTAATTTAAAAATATCAAAGAATTTTTCAAACCTCTGTCTTAGTGCACCCTTACACTATAAGAAGAATCACCATACAAAATTTTTAGCCCTTTAGGTCCAGCGGTTTGGTCTGTGCGTTGTATGTCAGTGAGTCAGTCAGTTAAGGAACTGTTTTATATATATAGATTTTTATCGTTAAGAAACAGTTATAGAAATGGCTAATTTCAACCCCTAACTTGGGTATATGTAAATTGAAGTGACCCTCTAATGAAGTACACACGACCCCTACACTATAAGAAGAATCGCCATGCAAAATTTCAGCTCTTTAGGTCCAGCAGTTTGGACTGCGTGTTATCCGTCAGTCAGTCAGTCACTGAACTGTTATATATATATATAGATTTTCAAACCAACAAATCATTACAGAAAAAAAAACTAAACGTCTCCCTTTCATTTGGTTCATCTTTATATTATTAACCCCTCGAAGCGTACTTGCATATTTTTGATTCATTAGGTATTCTTTCTTATTTGTGTTCATAACTTGTTTATATTTAAAAGTTTTGAATTAATGAATACACAGCCATAGGAATTTTCTTTTCTCCAAAATAAACACGTTACAACCCATAGAAGTCACACCACTTTCTCTGTATTGCTATTATTTACGTGTGATTTTGCAATATTATTTTCAGCAGAATTTTTGAATTTTGGTGAAATTAGGCTTCCAGTTTCATTTTTTCCTTTCGATGACAAGCGGTAGAGCTTTGGGTCCTTTTTTAACCCTTTTTTGTAATTTCGGAGAGGAATAATAGGCGAATTTACATGAATCAGAAAATAAAGTATTCATTTCATAATTTCCCCGAGGAAGGTATGAATGAATTAATTATGATGGTCTAAAAAATTTGAATGAATCTTAAAAAAAGTTCTAAGTTCTTTCGCACACCTATTTAAAGAAACTGCTTATTCTTTTTTAAACTCATCTTAGTAATTTTGAAAGAAACGTAATGTTAAATCAATTAAACTTATTTATCTATATATATATATATAACAGTTCCGTAACTGACTGACTGACTGATTGACTGACCGATATACAACGCACAAACCAAACCGCTAGACCTAAAGAGCTGAAATTTTGCATGGCGATTCTTCTTATAGTGTAGGAGAGCACTAAGAAAGATTTTTGTAAAATTCTTCTTAGATTCTTTTAAATTAAATTTTTAAGCTGTTTTAGTAACTTTTTTTAAGTTTGCATTTCAAATAAGAATTTGAGGGTTACAAAATTTATATCACTAGAAAAATCATAAAAATTCCTTTAAAATGAAATCTTTTTCGAATCTTTACCTGAATTTTCTGATTTTTGGTGAATTTTTAAAGACTAATTTTTAGAATTTAATTTATTAAATGCTGATCACGTGATTTCTTTTTATGGTACTTTAAATTAATTTATCGTCACGTGCATAACAACGGAATAGACAAAAAATATTTTTTTTCTTGCTAATGCGGCAGACGATTGGACGTTATCCAAAAAAAAATATTAAATTACAGAAAAGATATGTTCCTCAAACTGTACTATATTAACTGTACTATATTCTTTAGTATGTTCTATTAGATTTAATTTGAATATTTTCATCTACATTATTTTGTCTATAAAAATATTCCTTACAATTTTTTATAAATATATTTTTTCGTTTTTTTACGTCAATTGCATACATTGATCGTTGTATTTATTATAAATATATTTATACATATTTTTGGCATTGATTGTATACATTGACCGTTGTATTTAATTCGAATGTACTCCGTAGCGAAGTACGGGTTTTCAGCTAGTAAAATATAAATAACTAGATACAGAATTAATTTTGCCATATTAATTTAAGTACCTGTGCCTGATTTACAATGCTTTTATAATAAAACTGTTTTTAGCTTATTGAAAACAGCTTTTAAAATTTAGTTGTAATAAGTCTCAATTAATCGTCCTCATTTTTTTAATTCATTGATTTGTGGGAATTATATAGTGAGAAAACAACGGCTTTTTTGTCGGGAGTATTTTCTTAAAACATTAAGAAACATTGGAATAAGATAAAACGTTTAATATAATAGAAAACGAAAATCATTATTTTCAGATTAACAAATTACATTATTATGATACGTAAAAAATAAGAAATTGTTCATTAGTATAATTAGTGAACAACTTTAATTTGTGAGCTTTTAATGCAGAAAACAAAATAAGGATAGCACGTGAAAAAAAAAAACATAAATTGAAAGGTATTTAATTTTGTATCTAAAACATTTTACAGTTAAACACCATTTAACATGCATAACCTCAATGAAAGGAGAAAGCAAGATTTATCTCCGGCTGAAAGGTAATAAAAGTGCTTTTACGAGAAAAGGGGGGTAAAAAAGCTTTCAGAAAGTTTCATGATCTGATAAACTAGTTTCTAAGACTAAAAAAGTAAGAAAGGTTTCTTCTAAAACTTTGTGCATTTCTATTCATCTGTTTCTTAGGGGATTTAAAATTTATGGTCTATGAAATTAAAGCATCAATCTTTGCTTAAGGCATTCAAGAATGTATTAACGATTGGAATCTTCGATCGCGCAGTTAAAAGTAATTCTTCAACTCGGAAGTAAAAAGGGCATTATACATTTGAAATTTGAAGCTGTAGAGTTGTCTCTAATTGCAGGTTTTACTCGTGTAAAAATCATAACTGCACATCATGAAATCTTAAGTAAAAAAGTTCCGTAATCTTTAACATTCCAAGCACTATTATATATATAATAGCCGTTGTCTCTGTATAACACTTCCGGGCTGTACTCATCTTTCAATTGAAGCCCTCAGTAAACAAACAGCCGGTTAGGCTTAATTTCAATTTCAGATGTGGATCAGAATTTTTTCTTACCTAAAAACTAATATCTTCTCCATCAAATCACGTTTGTTCAGCCTATTTTTCTATAAAACATTCAGAACTAAAAAAAATTGGATGCTTTTAGCTGTATATTTAACAGTTTTTAAAAATCTGTTTACTTTTGCGATGAATTCTGAAAGTAAACAAACTTGAATGTGAATGAATCAAGTAGCTCAAGTATTCATATCGCGTAATGAGCTGTAAAAAACTGAATGGCAGTCTACTACTCCAATCGCATGAAAAACTAAATAAATAAAAAATAATGAAATGGTTCGCTTTTACAAGGTGTGGATTAAATGCAATATTGTTAGATAAATCGGGATATTTTTTAACTTTCATATACTTTTTCCATTATGACGTCAAAATGACGGGTTGCCTTCTAGTTTATAGATAAAGGGGTACTCCATTCTCATCTATTATGTAATACTGCGTACGTTATGGAAGGATAAAAGTGACAGATATTATGTCTATACCGTATACACTGACTGTCATCACGGGGCATTTCGAAACAGAACCGACGAAACTTAATCAGTACGTAAATAACTTCGTCGTATCATCATCCGTTGCGGTCAGAGAGGAAATAGCTACACTCAGACAGCTCCCCCGGATCGTGTCTCTTGTTGAATCAACTATACAAATGTATTAACAATTAAATATTAGTAGGGAGGTTCTGTTTCCCCGAAACTGGGCGAAAATCCTCGCGTTGACGACAAATGTACTTCAACAGGAATTTTTCATACTAGTATTGAAAATGTTGAATAAGCGAACCCAGCTCATTGAATTGGAAAATAGCGAGCAGCGACATCAGGATTCTAAATCGTGGCAGCTAGAATGGAACGGACAATTAGACTAAAACCGCTATTTTTAATGAACGCATGTTAATACTTTGTTCAATAATTTCTGAATAATTTAATCATTCAGTTCATATAAAGGTTTTTATTTATGAAGGGTTGTTTATAGAGTAGATATATTTACGATGTAACCTCGCTTCATGTAACTAGTGCCCCGTTACAAATCTACTATTTACTTCCCCTGATATGTTTAAATGTACAATAACTTCATAAATTACATTTTGATTCCTTTAATTTCGTAATAAATATGAAAAGTTATATGTCTGAGCTGGTTTGTTTGTATTTAAATACTAAAGTTTGTTCTGTTCTATTTCCTTCTTAGTACATCAGACGCGAACTGTGGGATTCTCTGATAATAAGAGCGGACGATTACCAGTGGCCATTAAAAAAACGACACAAATGTGTTTCTAATCATGCGCAACCATCCGGAAATGCGGATGAAATGTTCCATCTATGGAATGATGAAACGGTATTTGTGTTTTACGGGGATGCACAGAACCACAAATAAAGTTTGACAGATAAAGTTTGCAGTGCCAGCAGCTCGCTTACACAAGCTGCTGACAGTTTAGTGTGTGACGTTTACCTAATGTCACAATCCTCGTTTAGTAGCACCCATAACACACGCAAAGACCCCTGGTGAGTTCCTGGTTCATCATTTCATTCCAACAATAGAATATTTTACAATGCTAACTCATGAATGACTTATAATTTCTGATTAAATGAGAACGAGAGAAGATAAAAGTATGATAAAGATCGGCTTAAGATCGACTAAATGTTTACTAGATCATATTTTCCTAAAGCAAACAAAATTAAAAAGTAACCATCTAAGCAACAAAAGTAATACTGTGAAAGGATTTCCTCGCGCAATACTTACTATTCTTCGACAACTTTTTAATTGTTTTATATTTTTTCCTTGCAAATGATGTTATTTTACTATTGCAATTTAAATTTTTTTTTTTACGACAATCTTAAATTATTTCGTTTAACCTTTTCCTTACGGGTTGAGATAACATGTATCCGAAGAGTACGGCCCAAGAATGAATATATATATATATATATATATATATATATATATATATATTATTTATATATATATATATGTATGTATGTATGTATATATATATACACTAGTTATCAAAAATTAAGGATGAATCACAAAAAGAGGGATAACTCGTTTAAAACTAGGCCAATCTGTTTGAAATTTGAATATATAGTTAAGTAAAAGGTGTTGAACAATACTACATTACGAAAAATAATCGCTCTGCAGTCGGAATACGTCACTTGCGAGGAGCATAAAAGTGCATTCCTCAGAGCAAGGCGGTAATTGTATCTGCGAGGCTGAGATTAGACATCTTGCATAGCCAAATTGTAACAATGACCTCCGGGCATCATTTGACGGAAGAACTGTGATGGCGAGCTATTGGGAGCCTAGAGGCAGGAAAAAGTCTGACAGAAGTGGCCAGATGGCTAAATGTGAGTCCGTCTGTGGTTCATAGACTTTGGCAAAAATTTCTAACCACGAATTCGGCATCCAGGAGGTTCAGCCAAAGACGGCCATACGCTACGACGAGTGCCGATGACCGATATTTGTCATTATGCGCACTAGGAAATAGAACCGCCACTCCGTCAGCAAGCTCCGTCTGCAGATTTTCCCTTGATGCAATCTCTGGAAGGTTGGTATCAACGTCAACCGCCAGGTGATGGCCGAATCGCTAGGGCGCTGGCATTCGATTCAGATCCTGTGGGTTCGAGTCCCACTGTTGGCATGGTTGTTTGTAGCCGTTCGGAATCGGTTTTAAACTGTAGGTCCCGGTGTAATTAGCCCTCGTGTAGCAAAAAGTTGACCGTAGCGCTCCAAACCAATCAAACCATCAATGTCAACCGTGCGGAGAAGGCTTCACGAAGGTGGTTTTTTTTGCGAGGCGACCAGCCATTTGCGTCCGGATCACGTCACGCGATAGGCGGGAACGTTTGCAGTGGGCATATCAACATGTCCACTGGACGCGTAATCAATGGAGGGCTGTTCTCTTCACTGATGAGTCCAGGTTTAGCCTCCAAAGCGATAGTAGGCGTATTTTGATTTGGAGAGAACCTGGAATTCGTTTTCATACATCACACATCCGTAAAAGAGATGCATACGGATCTGACAGTGTCTGTGTTTGGGGTGGTATCTCTTTGGGTGGAAACACAGACCTCCATGTCTTTTCCCGTGGAAATGTGAATGTTCACACCTATAGAGATGCCATCCTTGTTGCTTATGGGCACCCTTAAGCCGGGGCAATAGGTGATGCTTTCGTGCTACAGGACGATAACGCGAGACCGCACAGGGATCGCATCGTGGATATTATCTTGAGCAGGAAGCAATTCAGCTCATGGAGTGGCCAGCTCAATCACCGGACCTAAATCCTATCGAGCATATTTGGGACGCTTTAGAACGAGTATAGCTGCTCTCAATCCTCCTCCTATGACTCTAGCCATGCTTTCATCTGCTTAGCAAGAACAATGGCTCTCACTTCCTACCGAACTCCTAGACCGCATAATTGTCAGCATCACACATCGCTGTGTGTGCTGTATTGCTTCTCGGGGGGATCATACGCCATATTAAAGGTACTTTTCCTATACCAAACTGACACATCCGATTTGTTCATTGTATAGATATGCTTGTTTCTATAACACCATAATTGTCTGGCGATTTCTTTTTATGCTATTTTGTATCTACCTATGTGTTGTATAATGCGTATAAGTTTCATTAAATTCTACGAGTGACTTTTTGAGTAATCGCTATTCTCGGGACTTTTCTTTAATGTTTGATAACTAGTGTATATATATATATATATATATATTTATATATAAATCCTCCTTAATGGCCGTTCTTACAAAGGGAGTAGGAAATTTCCCGTTCTAAAGAGGGAATCGGTAAAATGGGCCCCGTAAGCTAAAGGTTAAAAGATTTCTAGCAGTCTATTGTTCACTCGGCTCTTTTCATTGGCGATATGAATCAAATACTTTTTTAGCACACATACACTAGCGTAAATACAGTCACACTTAATATGATCCGAATTTCTTACAACAGAACACTTGCACACATATTAAACAGTGAAACACATATTAATCGGTGAGTTTTCACTGTTTCATACATCAACTATAAACTTAATTTAATATTCCTGTTTTGATGTAGGTGGCAATATTTTCATCAATTGATTCTTCCAGCTAATTTTGCGAATTCGATTAATCTCAGAAACTAAAAAAACTTAAAAATAAATTTTAAAAACATAATTGATGCGTTTATTTTCTTCATCCTGAATACTGCATGTTCTAAGGCGTTTGAAAATACTGCTCTTGTAGGAATATGTCTAAGGTTGTTTTTTTTTTTTTTTGCACAAGTCTTTGAAATAGACGTCTCTTAAAATATTTCTCACATGTGCTGCATTGCTTGGCCCATAGGGCATATTAAGATTTTAAAATGATTCTGCTTGTATAAATTACAACAAAAGATGGAAAAAACAAGTAAATGCTTGAGGCTATGACTTTGGTGAGTATCTGTTATTTTTAAGAAAATTTGTTTGTTTTTTTATTTGAACGATATTGTATTATTTAGAAATTTACTTTTGCTACGTGTGGAAAATGTTCAAATTTTCTCCTGGTATGCGGTTCCCTAAAGATTATTTTTCTACCAATATTGTATTCTCAAATGAGTAATAGCTCTTTGTTTAAAAAAAGTTGAAACAAGCACATTTCTTGTATTATTATAGCATTTAAATGATGCGTCTATTTACAAACAGAATGTTTTAGGATCACCAAAGAAGATCTTGTTAGAGAGTGGCTTAAAAAGGGAGAACTAATTTTATTTTTTATTAAGAGCAGCATATGCTAAAATACATCAAATAAATTTGAATTCAAATTTTATTCCGTTGCGGATGAGAAGTTTATTAAATTAAGTTATGTCTAATTAATTTTATTTTTTATTAGCAGCATATGCTAAAATTCATCAAATAAATTTGAATTCAAACTTTATTCCGTTGAGGATGAGAAGTTTATTAAATTAAGTTATGTCTGAGGTGTTTTGGGAGCGTGTTAAATAATATAATCCACAATCAGAGGGTTAGAACATCAACAACTTTATTCACCGTTCACTTTCGTACCGTCTTGTCTCTGCCAATATTGTCATTTTTTGTTGCCAACGCAACATACATAAAATTTTATTAACGTTGCCACTCGTCAATTACTTAAAGTATATTTGGTGGGATACTACACGTCTATTAAATTTGCTTATACCTTTAGTCTATAAAATTTGCTTGAAGCTTTTCTTAGTATGATTATGAACTATAAACTTTCATGTTAGGTGTAAAGAAAAAAATATTTTAAATGCAAATTTTAATGTATATCATTCTACACAACAAAATTACATTGGCTGTTTTTTGCTCTTTTTAAAAAATATCAGCAACAATTATTTAAAACATAATTTTTTTTACGCAATATACGCGACATTCGACCTAAAAGTGCTATGTTACATATATTGCGATATTTCTCCTCGAACGGTTAAAGCATGTTTAGTTTTTGATATAGTTTCTGAAGCAGTTGTTGCATTTGCCTACTTTCCAATTCGTATATGAAAAAGGTTTCAAAATTATTCATGAAATTTTTTTTCATGCCAGAGAAAGTCTTTAAAAATGTGTCAAATATATATTTTCAGAAATTTTGCTGTAATTCCAAAAGCTTGAGACGCTTGAATTAAAACTGAGCAGGAAAACGTTGCACAAAATTTCATCAATATCTTAGAAGGAATTTTACATATATCCTTATAAAAAAGGACAAATTCCATTCTAGAATAAGTAGACTTTAAATTTAGATTTTTAGTCGGGTACGCCTGGATATTACAACCTGAAAACGTTGCAATGTAAACAAATCTCACAATGTAAACACCGTAGAAACTTGCTGCATATGTGATTTGGATTTTAAACGCTGTGCAGCATGCTTTCGGGGAAGAAAATAAATCTGCTGAGAATTTTGCATCCAAGACCCTCCTAAAATTCTCTCCAAAAATATTCATGATTTTTCTATTTTTAAAGAGCTATCAAAAGATAGAATATCTCAATATCTAACAATCATATGAATAGTATTGTTCATACAGACAAGTGTTTTATTAAATGATACAGGATATTGTCCAAGTTTTTGAGATAAAAATATCACCTTCCTCTCAGTAAGTTAAATTAAGATAAAAGAATAACAGTTCAGGGAAGGATACTAAAAGTACGATCAGGGAAAGATCAGAATTTCCGCTTCCGGGTCGGTAACTGTATCCCCTGACTCCCCCCCCCCCTCAGAAAGTAGACGTGGTGGGGGGGAGACGACATTATATAACTACTCTACAGACACTGAAATCGAACAGAAATAACAATAAGGATGGAATGACATTTTATAGGGTAAAAGTCTTTTTTAAGGGCAGATATATTGATTATTTATCGTTTGATCTCAAGAATAAAATTTATACCATTAATTTCAATCCTTTATAAATTTTTCATTTTATTTTTATCCCTAAAAATATCATAAAGCGCTTTAAGAAAGAAGCATTTTTTTTAAAAGCATGATAATTAATTCCTTTAATAAAAATATTTTATCCATAAATAGCAAATTCGCTGGGTTTAAAAGTTTCCTTTAATATGCTCTACGTGTACGTATATATATATATATATATATATATATATATATATATATATATATATATATATAATTATATATATGTATATATACACACACACACACACACACATATATATATATATATATATAGTTAACATGAAAAAGTTTATCAAATTCCAACCCTTTTTTTTCTTAAAAAAATATATTCTTATTTTGAACTAAACCGTGACGCCATTGTGTAGATTTTTTAATACAGGTATATTTTTATCTTCTTGGAGCAGGGTTCCGATATCGGAGAATTCTTATGACCCGATAGATATGGTATGCCGTCAACATAAACACAGTGACATCTATTTTGTATCAGTCCGTCCATTTACACAGCCAGAGCTATCGGGTATTCACGAGCCATATTGGCGCAGGTGCATTTACGCGGTATGTACGGTAGTGTTTTCTCCTCTGACTGGCAGACCCTGCAGATTGGGTGGTCAGTCAGATGAAACTGTGATAGGTAGTGACCGGTTGTTATGTAACTAATCCTCGCCATCGCAGAAAACGTAGTCGTAGATCGAAAGACGTATTAGTTGAGTTTCGGGTCTGTACATTTTGGTTGGATGCTATAGAGCGATCGGTCCGTGTCCCCAGTTTTCCATTTTTCAGTCTATTCTTGAAGTATCATGCTGAATGTTATATGGTTCTGTTTCTTATTTACCCTGTGAATCCTCTAATGGTCCAGGCACACTATAAAGTAATAGGCATAAATATAAATAATTCCTTTATTTTCTTCGTAGAGGTAGACTAACATAGACCGACTTGGGACTTCAAATAATAACACAACAGTACCGCAACTTGCGGTACTAAGAAACTGAACTTTAAAGTCGTAACGAACCCTTTCAGGCAGAATATACGTTCACTAACAATACCCGTAACCATCGGGCTCTGAAGTAACTATCGAACTCATGCAGCCACCTAGGCTAAATACTAATACGTGCTCTATCAGTAAAATACCGCTATCACCTTCAATCTAACTTTTCTCGACTCATTCGTATCTCTACTAATAGCGTAACTCACTACCGTACAAATCTCCACTCCCTTCTTGGGCCCTTGCCAACTCAGCGTGTGTCACTTAAATAGACCAAACACCTGCTCCGAACTCACTTCGACTGACCTGCACTGCGCAGCTACCAGAAATTTGCATCTGAGCAACACGCGAACCCTACAATGTTGCCTCTTTACATCCCGTCAGAGTTCACAGGGGACGCTGCATCGGATCTATATTGGCTATCTCGTCCGCCGTCTCGCTACCTTCTACTCAGCAGTGGGCTAGAGTCCATTGAAAAACAATTCACTTTGCCCCTCCTTCCAGCTTCGGGAGTGGCACTCTCACCTTTCTAGTACGGAACGAGAAGTCCCCTAGTTCAGGTTTTCTAAAAGCCTTTATGGTAAATCGTGAGTCAACGAGGATACATATTTGTTTTTCCTTTAGCTCCTGGGAGCAAACAATGCCAACAGTTCAACGTCCATACTAGATATAGCGTTTGCAGGGGGAAAATAATTACCGCCTGTTTTTTGATTTTGAAAATCTGTTGCTCCTTTACTTTGATTCAGATCCACTAATCCGTCGGTGTAAATATTAATAACTTTCTGACTTTTAGAGCCTATCGTTTCCAAGATTTTAGAGCCTCAGCCACATCGACTTTCGTCCACTAAGTAGGAAGTTCGAGACCCACCTTCATGGCAACATTCTTCCAAGGCGGCTTTGGGTTGTACATATGCATAGGCTCCGGACCCTTTAGATATATCCTACGCCATTCTGCCTATTCTGCTACAGGGGAATCACTGTTTGACTCTCGATTCGTTTAGTATTTTGAAAGTGTAAGTTTCCAGTAATGTTTGGATGGTTAAGTGTCTCTTCCAGGTTACTCTTATGATATATAAATCCAGTGGTTCTATTCCAAGCTCTCTCTTGAGGTTATTGGGGAACTCATGAGACATCCAAATCAGATACTCAGAGCAGCCGATAATTTGCAGCGTATTTATATCCCTGAAAGTAGCGGAACCTGACAACTAACCACAATATATCATCTAGAATATGATTTAGACAATATATATTGTTTTCAAGATTACGGTGTCTGTACAGATACGGTACAGGTACTGTTCTTAATAAAGGTATTGTAGAAGTCGTGTTTTGAAATTTATTTAGAAGTTAGTCGTAGAATTAATGAACCAAATCTGAAACTTTTTAAGTCTTAGAAGCAAACGAAAAATAAAGTGTAAGTTTTGCATTGATCTAACTTTTTTTTGTTATTCATTGACTTAATCATAATAATTTTTTAAACTGTTTCCAAACAATTATGTTAAGTGTCACCTTGGAAACGTCAATAAATTCAAAAGAACGGGAAAAAATACGTCCAAAGTGTCCACAAAGTTAGCCAAAATTTCACAGAAAAATGCACATCATTTCATTTCGGCTAATATTTAATATACTGTGTCTGTTCCTGATTTAATTATGCGTACATAGTTGAAAAGTTCTATTAAACTACACTCATGGACAAAAAAAATTAGCGCACCAAGAAATAATTGCGGGATCGTAACGAAACTTGCAATGACGGTACATGTCGGGGAGATATGCAAATGATTAGAAATGCAGCGTGATTGCGCATTACGTATAGCCGGTAGAGGGCGTTGAACATCGTACTCTGTGGAGTATAAAACAGGTAACCAAAGCTTGTTTGAGTGTGCTCAATCATTTACAAAGGAAGAGCTGAGATAGACATGCCATTAAGCCGTGTTCGAAGACAATATAAGCAGTTGTCGCAGTTTGAGAGGGGGAGAATCGTCGGGATGATGGAAGCTGGGTGGTCAGCTAGGCGAGTAGCTCGTCAATTAGGCCGCTCTGATTGTGTTGTGAGGAGGTGTTGGGACCAGTGGACCCGAGAGATGTCATGTACACGAAGACCAGGCTCAGGACGCCCTCAACAGACGAGTCGTCGAGAAGACCGCCACATCGTAAGAAATGCACGCGTACAGCCAACTGCTTCATCGGCCGCCATCCAGGCACAGGTAGCACCTTCACTAGGGGCCGCTGTGTCTTCTCGAACCATACGAAGGCGCCTGGCTGAAGGACAGTTGGTATCGCGGCGCCCATTACGTGTTCAGTATAAAAATTCTGAACTAATGAGGATTTAAGAAGGGTTTTTATTTCCAACTTCCTTATTTTCAACTATATTTTTTAAAGTTGAACTGAATTCATTATAAGGAATCGTAAGAGATATAGACATTCAGGAAAATAATTTTATTTTGCTATCTTATTTTTAAAATGTAAAAAGTCAAATTTTACTTTTAAGTTTCACATTTCTTTTAAGTTTAAAATTGGCATTTTCTGAGATGTGAAATGTATGGTAAAAATGTTGTTTGCAAAATATTTGAATTTCTAAATTCCTCGTAGAGATATCATTTTACTAAAATTACAGTTTTACGGCATCAATATCATACCTATACGTGAATATTTTGAGAGATTATTCTCAATAAAATAAGACCCTTCATATCGTTTGAAGCTACTATTTCAAGCATACTTTAAACGTATGGCATATTTCAATGGGAAACGAAAGAGGCATTTTAAGAGCATACTCCCTGTTTAGCACAAAGCATTTCCTTTAGTGCTTTCATTTTAAACAAGCTTATTGCCACGAAAGTGGTGGAATTGCGCTTATACCAAAATGTTAAAAACTGTTTTTTATTATATTTAATTTTTAGATACTAATTAATCACCTGACTTCTACTGAATACTATTTTCCTTCAGTATTCTCTTTCACTCTATCACTTAAGCCCTGGAAAGGTTTTGAACATAGAATATTTAATTAATTTTTAATAAAAATTTTTAATTAGTAAAAAAAATGCTATAATTTTTCCTAGAAATTCGACATATTTGCCATGTATTTGTAGTTTATATAACGTATTGTATTTTCTCTCCTCTCTGCATTTTGCATAAACACACATTTAAATAGATTATTTAAACCTTTTAATGTTTACATAATATTTAAGTTGAAAAACATAATTTAATGAATTAGATTTATTGGATACTAATATCTTGTTAAAATTGGAATTTACATATGTGTGGGATTTGTTTTATCAAATGCGTATTAATTATATCATTTACAAATAAAATTCAGGTAATCTCTTCTAACGAAACTACAGCGGGTTATTAACGTAGGATTACTTATCGTTGCTTACCTCTTTTGTACATATATATATATATGTATGTATGTGTTATGTATAAATGAATCTTTATATATGTACGTATGTATATATATACATATATGCATGCCAAAATTTTGACGCATTTAGGTACTTTTCTGTTTAACTGTTAACTGCTTGCTCAAGCGATGCAGACTGTGGCGCGCTGCCAAAATTATAACTCGCGACGACAGACGGTTTTAGAGGCTGAAATTTTACTTTCTGGAAGACCGTTAAGGAGGAATGTAATCCTATATTAAAAAATGTGCACTCGGAAATTTTTACCATTTGTGTGTAAATTCTTCAATTTGTCATCTACTATTGCATTCCAGAACATTTCTTCCCGGAATAACATTAATAACTATATTGGGAAATTTCTATTTATAATGAAAACATATGTACGTTAAAAGAGATAATTTCTAACGACATCATTATAATTTTAAGGTCACAGTTATTCATAATACGCGTCCTAACTTCTCTGTAATATCAGTAAAAGCTTGAAAACAAACAGTCCGTAAAATAGGTATTTCAAAACTTTTCATTACTGTTTATAATGTTCAGAAGCAGCCAATTTTGTGTGCTAGAATTCGTGATGTTTATCTTAATAGAGATTATCGAGGGAACTAAGCATCTCTTTATATGGGATTGTCTCAAGAGATTGCCTGTGTGAGTATTATAAGCTACTCTGAATCTTAAAGGCTGTTATGTCTTTATTCATAAGGATATGACTGACAAATCTTGCAGATAAGACTTTGCCATTCCAGTAGTTAAAACAGTGAGTGTTCATGTTATCAAACCCCAAACTAAATAAATAGAAATCAAAGCCATGAGTAAAAAAAGAGAACAAAGACAAGGATCAAGCAAATAGTAAACAAAATATAATAAAAGTAAGGGGAAAATAAGTTCATTCCACTTTTTGAAGTTATCTTCTGATTTGGTATGGTTTAAAATTGTTGGGATTTTTTAAAATGAATTTTTAAATATCACATGAAAAATTAAAAGATCTATCCAACAAAGAAGAAGCAAAAACTGAAAATTTCTAGGTATATTTTCTTCATAAATAGCGCCAACATTATTGATAAACCGAAGAAATATGTTTCTTAAAGATCTGTTCTAAAGGTAAAAAAAAAGTTGTAAGTTAAACACTTTGAAAAAATTAAACGTTTGCATAAAAAATAATGTCTTGTATAACATAAAACAAATATAAAATAACGGAGGAAAAATAACATTTTACAGGCATATTGCTTAAGGAAAACCAGTTACAGTTACAGAAGAAGAGAAAAAGAAAGAGATGTATCTTCAAAGGCTATCTTTAGCATTAACTAAGCTCTAGTTACAGAAAGATAAACGTGTTAGACTGTAAAGAAGTTTGCAAACACACACAAAAAAAACTAAATGGGGGATTTAATAAAGAAGGTGTTACATGTAATAAATAATACACGTTATAAAACCTAAGCTACTTTTGAAGAGCTGAGGATAAAATAATTAAAGTGCCATTTATTTTTAAAAGGAATACTACCAGTAAGGTGATTAATTTGCTTGGATATTTATTCTGTGACAAATGCTTTTGATCAAACTGTTAGTTTTCTGAATTCTGTAGCCGTAGATTACAGTCTTATAATGCGAATAATATTATTATTTAAACAAAGTTTTTGTAACCTTATTTAATATGGCATGTTTTACAATTCTGGGGTCTAATAATACGAAATTTATTATCTATGCGATAATCATGAATTTCGGTTATAATTTCTTATTAGTTTTATTAAAACTGGATCGAAACGAATTAATATTACTTTGATTTATGCTCTTAGTTGTCATTGGAATCAAATAGATCATTAATGATTTTAACGGTTAGCTGAATATGTACATAATTTTAGTGTTGTACATCTTCGGCTATCTTACACCGATTCAGCGAGATATTTACACTGCAAAACAAATGGACTGGAAATTGTATTAGTATCATCTTTGTTCATATCTCATTGGAGTCATCAATATTACATGTTAATATATTATCTAAATCTCATTTAAAGTATGAATGCTGGTCTCCGAAACTAGATGCACATTTAACAATTTCATATTAAGTAAATTTAATCATAAGTACGTTCATGACGCGGTGACTACAAACAACGAAATTGCTGGATTTTAGCGAAGTGTGATCCTGAAAGCCTGTAGTAAGCAAGTTCATGGAGAAACAAGGTGCGCCCATAAAGTAACCAGACAATTTTCTATAAATAAGAAAAATATTACTCACCTTCAAATAAATTTATCTCCTTCAAAATAATCGCTAAAGGAGTCTATGAAAATTTTCCAACTTTTATTTAAGTCATCGAGACACTGTTTATAGGCGTTGGAACTAACCGTTCGCAAAATACGCGTAACATTTCATTTAATATCCGAGACGTTTTAAAATCTCTGTCCTTTCATGGATTTTGAATTTTTTGATTACAAAGGACTTATTCACCACGAATTTGTTCCTGAAAATCAAACAATTAATCAGTATTTTTACAAGGAGGTGCTTTTTCGATTAAGAAACAGGATAAGGCGAGTTAGGAAGGAACTGTTTGATTCTGGGCAATGGTTTATTTTACACGATAATGTTAGGCAACATGCAGCAATTTCTGTACAGCAATATCTTGCTAAAAATTCAATTACAGTGATAAATGCCCCACTATATTCTCCCGACCTATCGCCAGCAGATTTTTTCCTTTTTCCGAGACTTAAGATGGCCATGAAAGGACAGAGATTTGACAACGTCTCGGATATTAAATGAAATGTTACGCGTATTTTGCGAACAGTTAGCTCCAACGCCTATAAACAGTGTTTCGATGACTTGAAGAAACGTTGTAAAAATTGTATAGACTCTTTTGGCGATTATTTTAAAGGAGATAAATTTATTTTAAAGTGAGTAATATTTTTCTTATTTATAAAAAAAATGTCCGGTTACTTTATGGCGCACCTTGTAGTATAAAAGGAAAATAATGGTGATAACTTGGCATACCTCTGATATGCTAAATGCAAACGATATAAATACGTAATGTCTTACTCCACTGAATGCTATTAGACTGACCTCGTCTTTATAAATATTGCGTGTCTCGTCCAGTATAGGATAATTTTTGCTTTTACTGATTGTATATTGAGAATGGGAAACTCTAAATGGAATTTCCCGTACTCAATCACTCATTAATTTTGATCAAGCGTTCGTGTAAAAGTTTGGTCCTGCATAGGGAAGTCGTCTCACTATTGCTTACAATTATGCCAGTTATATATTGAAGTGCAATCACTTTAGAAATAAACATATGAGTAGTTTTAATTGATATTGTTCTGTTTATGTGCAATTTATAACATAAATATAAATTTGCGTACATTCTGGTTGTTTAGTCCTATTAATAGATTCAGTTTGTTACCCTATTGGAGAAAACTGCCTCACAGTGAATCATTTTCATTTTCTGAAACGATAAGCAGTTTGGGGGATTTTCTAAAAAGATTGGTAATTACCTTACTATTATCATTATCATTACTAATATAATTACTTTCGTAAGAGTCTGAATGGCATGAACAAAACCCGTATTTTGATACCTATTCAAAGATACAAATAAGTATTTATTTGGTCTGTTAGTCAAAAGTTGGGGTTTTTCTTAATGTTTGCTTTTCTATTAGCTTTTGTACTTTCAACATTCCTTATACATTGCACCCTCATTTTTTTAAAAACATATTTTACAATTTTTCAGAATGAACTTGCATAACTCTTTATTTTATGAATTGACATATCATAATATCACATACACACACGCACACAGACATATATATATATATATATATATATATATATATATATATATATATATGTATGTATGTATATATACATGGAGAGAAAGAAAGAGAGAGATTCATTATTTAAAAAATTATCTTGATTTTCAGAAACTATAGCTCAATGAGACATATTCTGTCACAACGCTAAGATTCTCAGAAAAATAATTTTTTAAAAATAGAATCAAAGAAAATAATAACGCGATCATAAAAAATTGCTTTTAATCGTACTGTCTGTAATATCGCCTGACGTCATTCTCGCATTCTTAGTAAAAAAATAAAACTACTCATAATGCATAAAATAAACAGAGAGACTTGTAATATTTCATTCATCGGGCGTTTAAAATTTATCTTCCCTCGAGATCAATGTTTTTAATGTTGTGACCTAATTCAGGGAAGAACTGAAGTGTCTGTGATAATAACAAGGCTTAGTCTGGTGATAGTTAAGGTAACAAATCGATTTTCCTCGCAACATTTCTCTCCTGCGTCTTTACTAATTTCATAAAACATGTTTATGGCGCCTCTATAAATCAGTAACAAACAGCTTCTTAATATGCAGAATAAAAAAATTTTAAAAGTTACAATTAGTTTCGAATTAGTTGGTAGTTTCTTTTCAGCCGATAAACTTTAGGCTGAACATTAGGCTATTTACAATTCAGAAATGCGACAATCATCAAACTCTTGGACAGGGGGACTCACAGGGGAGACAACAGAAAATTTGAATAGAAAGTCGTGGGAAGCGGCGGAAGGAGTAGACACATGAAAAGGGAAACTGTTGAAAGAGGAAAAGAGGCAAAGAAAATCTATGACTTCCAAGCCACACAAAAGACACACCCGTTAACGAAACTAATAAATAAAGTTATTTATATTTATTTATTTATTACAAACGCCCAGAAGATTGGCTATGACGCCATTAGTTCTCTTGCCTTCCAATACCTCAGTTCTTTACAGTTTAAGAACACAAGTGCAGAGCCCGAGTCCAGATGAGTAGCATCAAAAATTTGATCTTGTCCGCATAGACATAATGGGGAGCTTCAAAGTTTGAAACGGTACAAATATGCGGGAAAACAGTCATGGCCTGTCGTAAGACGAAAAAGTGCCACAGCTGTACTTCTAGGAAAGTCAGGGAATTAAATATAGTAGAAGATATGCGTTGAATGAATTGGAGCTACATATAACCAAGCAGTGAAATAAAAATGCATCCTGGAATGCTTGAAGCATAGTCGATTTCACATGAATTACGTTCATGATAACTGTTTATATTTTTCGAACACTAAGTTTCTTTGTGAGTAACGAATTGCAGAGAAAACAGAGGAATCAATGATATATTATCTTGTTAGAATGAGGTATCATTACAATGAGTAAAAAAAGGAATGCAGTAGTAGAGAAAATTATGTTGCCTAATTCTGTAACTTTAAAACTGCACGTGTAAATAACTGTTTCACAAATGCAGCTCGATAAAATGATCATGGAAAAGAAAGGAAAAGAATAAAATATTTTCAAAAATATCAAATAAAACTAAAATGTCATCACAAATAACCGATGATGACTTCAAACAAGTTGTTCTCAAAGCAAAGATTAACAAATACTAAATCATAAATTTTTGGAATGCACTGAATACATATCATTAAATTATCATTAAAATATACATTCCTTTCGGTGCTTGGATTGAAAATAGCTTGAATTTCAAGTCTATATCAAATGTAGTAGATGATGGCTTTATGCCAATATAATTTTGGTTTTTATTATTTCCTAAATCTTGTTAATAACAATTGCCATGTATTCCCCACCCCACCAACAAGATTTATATGAGGTTTAACCATGTTGCCCTTTATATAGTTCTTTTATTCTTGTAGTAGTTTTTCAATAATAAATTAAGAATATATAAGATTCAATTTCACCTTCAAGACTCAGTCATGAGGTTAAAAATATTAATTTACACTGATACACTTCTTCTAACGGAACTTTTCTAATGAAACTCTTCTAATGAGTTTGAATAATCAATCCGTTAAAAAAAGAACTCTTTAACTTAAAAAGATTTTTAGTGCTGAAAGATAAATTTTAAAAGGTAGATGATGATCGAAATTTTGATACAACGTTCTTTCAGCAGTAAATCCCCAGGTGGTCACGAATAATTGAATTTATTGATTCTGTCTGCACCACAACTGAATCAATCAGATGAATGCTTTGGTTTCACTTTCTGGTGTCCATTCATTTTTATTAGTTTCGCTTCGATTTGCTTTGAATAAAAGTTTCGATGAAAGAAAGCTAAAATAATCGGTAAAAATTTGTTCCACTGTTGATGATTGGTTTAGTTTATTTACGTTCTATCGCAATTTTTGAAAAATGCTCTGGTATATAGAATGTTAAGTCGAGCGTTATTTGATATGCGAAATCTCGTTTATGGAATAAACATGTTTTTAATCATTTTTTAACATTTATTATTTGCTGTTTTCATTAGAAGAATCAAAGCCTTTGCTGTGTTTCATTCGCTAGAGAAAATTGATTTATGTATTCATTGTATTTATTTAACGACCATTAGATCTCAATTAGTTTCCTTATAATTTGTTTTCTTCTACAAACTATCAGATACTGGGATTCGATTGATAAATGCTTGAAAATTCTATTTTAAGTGATACTTTATTCAATTTAAGAAATTTATGCTGTCAGAAATAAGAATATTTTATTATAAAAGTTTAAATTAACTAGTTGATCGCTTAATTTCGTGAATCAAATTGTTTTTTCCATATAACAATATGTGATGTTTTAAACAGAATTTTTAGTAATACATCCTATAAATTCATTATAACAGATTTCCTTTAACGATGGTTTCCGAAATTTGAAAGGGACTTTGAAAACCACTATGCTCTCCCCTTTAGTATGTTTACCGATGAAATTAATTTCCCTTTGAACATTCCCTTAATTTAATGTACTTTTTGTGTATATTTTATGAACTGAACTAAGATACGCAATTATGTTTTTGAAGTTAACACAAAAAGTATGTGTTTGGGCAACTATCTGAAAACGTGTCTACAAAACATAACATCACAAATCATAATAATACAAAACAGCATAAACCAAAAACATAATGGTACAAACATAAGGGCATTTATTTATTCCTAGATACTTTATTTCACTGTCACATTAAAATATGATTTTTACATCGTTATGTTGAGCATTTTAGATTTCTTAAAAAATTAGAACAGCTTTAATGAATCTAAGTTATATATATAAACCGTTTGATGCTACTGATAATGCCTAAAGTTAATTTTTAAATAATAATCAAGACAACAAGGTCAGATCATTTCTCTAGAGCAGCGGTCTTCACCCTTTTTACACCAGCGAGAATAGGAGAAGTATACTCCATAACAAAAACATCCACGCACGATAAAGGGGTTGTCCGATTGCGACAAAACGTGGTGAATGTAAAGAACATGTACACAAAAAATCAGAAAAATTTAATTATTTATCCCACAATTTAATTGTTACTCAGTGAGGAAGTCAATATGGCGTTGGTCCCCCTCTGGCCTGGATACAAGCTGTCACCTGGCGTGGCATAGACTGATAAAGTTCCCCAATGGTGTCTTGTGGGATAACTTGGCAAATTGTCTCCAACTGTCGGAATAAATTGGCAACATTCCGGCTAGTTGCAATCACCTTCCCGTCACCTCCAAAATGTGCTCTATGGGGGAGAGATCAGACAATCTAAGTGGCCAAGGAAGTGTTCGGCAAGTTGGAGATCAATTCATAGCAGCAAGTGCCGTATTCATTCGGACATTATCTTGTTAAAAAGTAAGTACTGGAGGGCAAAAGAGGAAGGCAACAAAACGGGTCTTATAATGTCGTCTACATACCGCTGTGCTGTAAGTGTGTCACTAATGACTACCAAAGGTGCCCGGCTAACAAAGGAAATGACCCCCCAGACCACAAAGCCCTGTTGTAGACCTGTATGGCGTGCGTTAGTAAGGGCAGGATCCCCAAGCTGCCCTAGACGTCTCTAACCCCTTCCTTCTCCCTCCAGTCAAAATCACGGGGTGAGGTTTCGCCTTCTATTTCTCGATGCTTAAATCTGCCTCGGTTGACCCATTCTTGCCAGCATCGTCTAATCTCTGCATTGTTTCGACCCACATGTCGACAAATTCTTCTCTTTGCCCAACCAGCTTTTTTCCTTCCGATGACACGACCTTTTTCAAACTAATGAGCACGAATCCTTCGAAAAGGCTTTGTTAAATTCGACGTGAGATATGCGCAGTCGAAAAGCAACAGGAATTCTGAGCATCATATCGAGAATCGCTCCTTATATACACCTGTCGGTTACGCAGTTCTGATGCATTGGAGCTCCCGCTATTCATTCGTTGGACACTGTGACACTGTCTCAATTACTACACGAAATTAGTATTTCTATAGGTATGTGATGCCCCGTTCCTACCCCTTAACATGTCATCTATCGGCGAACTGTTGATCTGGGCGGTCTCATAAACTCTAGGATAAGAGGCCATAAAGATCTTGTAATATGCGGTTCTAGCGTTGTAGAACGCATAAATCCCAGACTGGTTCGAGGGCTCTCCAGAATTTTGACATTATTCTGACGGTTAGAATCCCATAAACTTTGTACAGCACTTCAACCGCCAGAGAAATCCCTTTGAATTTGCCGACAGTATAAAAGAAGACCCCAATAGTCCACGCAGAAGAGATCTGTTTTTGAGTGCGAGAGAGACGCTCTCCTGGTCCGAGAGGCCTTCTGTAGGCCAGCGCTGTCGGTGAACCCGAAACCATCCTGACTATCTAACTGTAGAAATTCTAACTGGCTGTACATACTTGCTTTAACTGTTGTAGTTGTAGTATGTTTAACGTATCGTAGTAAAGTAATGGAAGCGAAAGGCTTGTCGTATTATTGACTGCGGTGCAACACCAAATTTCGTTGCACCGCAGTCAATAATACGACATCGTTTGCATGTTCGATCGAAACGTCTTTGCATACGAAATTTCATTACAATCGGACAACTCCTTGGTGCGTCGATTTTGTTTTGTTATAGAGTGAATTTCGAGGACTAGCTAGCGGCTAAGATAGAAACAAAAGTCCATGTAGATAGTATTTTATTTATTAAATCATATGTTATAAAATTACAATTTTTGGTTAGTTAGACATATGCTTCTGCATATTTATTAGAAAATTTTATACACGTTTCAGCAGAGTTTTTTTTCTGAGAGACGAAGTGCAGCAGTAACATTTATTTGATTTCTCCGTAATACTGATATGGCTTAAAAAGTCTTTTCACACGAATAGTCTAAAAACGACCAACAATTGATAGCTTTAGAAGTCAGAGCTGGATATTCTTTTTCGAGTGATATCCGAAATTGTGACAATGATTACATTTTATGACTATAACTCTATCAGCTTCTATTTTGCACGGGGTGCAAGTGAGGGTGATTTTATATCTTCCAACAAGGGGTTATTAACCTTTAGCTTACGGGGCCGTTTTCCGATTCCCTCTTCATACCCTCTTTGTAAGAAGGGGCATTAAGGGTTTATATATATATATGTATATATATATATATATATATATATATATATATATATATATATATATATATATTTAAATATATATATATATATATATATATGTTCATTCTTGGGCCCGTATTCTTGGGATACATGCTATCCCACCCCATACAGAAAAGGTTAATTCAGAGGTTACCTTTAGGAGGATCCTCATTTTCAGAGAAATAATTATTAAAGTTTTCAGCTAACGCCCTAAGATGTCGACATATTACGTTAAACATGACATTTTAGTTGTCATCAGCAGCAATAAAAAAATTCTCCCGAAAGTGGACTTATTTCTATACCTCCGTTTCGCACGTGACAGTCCCAGCTTATGTTTGAAAGCATCCATTTTGTTTCTAATTGTAAAAATATTTGTACAAGCCCCCTGAAGAGGAATGTTGAGTTCGGTAAGAGGGCTAAATATGTCCACCATATACGGTATATACCCATTCCTTATTCAACAAAGATTATACTAGGTCAGATCTTCGCTCTCGAGAAATTGCTTTACGTCTCACGTCAGTTTGGAAAGGAGTAAAAGAATCCTTCCTTACTTGTGCATGGACAGAGAGATGTTGGTGGTTTGAGTCCATACTATCACACATTGTCATGAAAATACATGGAGTTCATAGATCGACTACATAGCATATGGCCGCGCATTTGTTGCCAAGTGCTAGATCCCACTCACCCGCAATAAAGTAACGGCTACATGATTTTGGCGAAATTTTACGCGGACCGGCACGTGCTCCCAGACCAGCGGTTGAAGAATACTGCTATAGAGGGTAATAACTTAACATTACATTATGATACTGAATTGCAAAAAAATTCTTTCTTATCATTTATATACTGTCCCTCCTAATATGTGGTGTTGTCGAGGCTTCTTATATCTAATATTTAAGCATTTCAGGAAATTTTAATGTCATACAATGTGTAGGGTTCGCGTGTTACTCAGATGCAAATTTCTGGTAGCTGCGCAGTGCAGGCCAGTCGAAGTGAGTTCGGAGCAGGTGTCTGGTCTATTTAAGTGACACACGCTGAGTTGGCAAGAGCCCAAGAAGGGAGTGGATATTTATACGGTAGTACGTTACGCTATTAGCAGAGATACGAAAGAGTCGAGGAAAGTTAGATTGAAGGTGATAGCGGTATTTAACTGATAGAGCACGTATTAGTATTTAGCCTAGGTGGCTGCACGTTTTCCATAGTTAGTTCAGAGCCCGATGGTTACGGATATTGCTAGTGAACGTATATTCGGCCTGAAAGGGTTCATTACGACTTTAAAGTTCAGTTTCTTAGTACCGCAAGTTGCGGTACTGTTGTGTTATTATTTGAAGCCCCAAGTCGGTCTATGGTAGTCTACCTCTACGTAGAAAATAAAGGAATTATTTATATTTATGCCTATTACTTTATAGTGTGCCTGGACCGTTAGAGGATTCACAGGGTACATAAGAAACAGAACTATATAAATGATGTACTGAAATTAAATTATAGTGACGTGTACTTTATAAAATCCTTTTCTGTATAAACTTTAAACAAACATTTATTATTCGAATATTGATAATTTGTTCTTATGATTTTTATAATAAATTATATTTTACATTTTCCTTACATTCAACGCTTTTCAGCGAAAATGAGTTAATGAATTGAGTTAATGAATTTTCCCAACAAAGTGACAATGAGTTGACTTTTATTAACCAAACCATCTGGCAGCCAAGAATGGAAAAAATCAACGAAACAAATAATCATACTGAAAAACACGGGTATAGGCATTTGGGATTTAAATGTAGTGAGCACGAAATGAATAGGGAAAGTTATAGGGTTATTTGCGCTTAAAACTAACCTATATTTTCATCGGGTGGGGGGGGGGGGGTCTACCGCGTAAGTTAAGAAAATTTCGTACAGGATGGTCAGTGATTAAAGTATTGTTGTAGAATAATGATAGACAGAATCGAAATTACATGTATGTATATAATTACATACATACCTACATACACACACACACACACACACACACACACACACACACACACACACACACATATATTTATATATATATAAAACAATAAAGTTTCCCTTCATTTACTTTGTCTTATCGCAATAGAATATTATCCCTCAATTTGATTTTGATCTAGATGTACCAAATTAAGCTATTAGTTTTCCCCCTAAAAGCCATGTGCGGCCAACACTTATATAAGATCGAACCTCGTGGAACATTCGAAATCATCACCCCAATATGACGCGTTAAAGTCCAGCGTCAATTTTTAACCAATTAAAAAAAAGTTCAGCTCGCCTGTACTCAGGGCGTGAGCCTAGAGTAGTTCGCTCTTTTTCTATGTTCTCCCCCTGACCTATCAAGCTGTGTTTTAGTGCGCTACGTCCCTTGTCTTATATATGTGTTCCGGCAAACTCCGGAATAATTAATTTGTGAAACTGTATCTTCCAAGAATAATGTGCTGCCCAACTGTTTAGGCACCAAATGATGTCCAGCAATAAAGTAATTCTAAGAAATAAAAGGATTATGTGTCAAATTATGTGGATGCCTGTGTTCCTCGACCGGACTCCCTGCTTAAGCCTTTGCCTCCACTCGTCGACCACTTCCACTGTTTAATGCTCAGACGAATACAAGTACTATGACTTCAAAATGTGAATTGAGGTCTCCTACCTGATATCTGGGATATTTCGAGTTACCGGCCTGTGTTGCATAGCCCGCGACATCTGTCATTATATATATATATATATATATATATATATATATATATATATATATATATATATATATATATATATATATATATATAAATCCCGAACAGGACTGATTTATGCGTTGTTTGTCTTTAAACTCTTATACGTTTCTCAAAAATAGAGTTTGTGTTAATTGCTATATAAGATATGTGTAACAAAATTCCCTTATACACCATTAATATTCTTATTTAAAACTAGATTGAGCTAGAAGAGATAAAAATTAACAATACGAAATATAGCAATAAATGCTGTAATTACAAAATCATGTATTGAAGTAAATGGTAATCATGTTTAAATTTTATACATAATTATGCTTTTAGAAAGACAGCATAATTTTTTAATGTTCATCAGTTCTGCGTCTCACATTTGGCTTTAAACATAAACGAGACTTGAACAAAGCCACAAATATCTAGAAAATGCACGTGAAGTTTGCAGGGTGAAAATATCAAAGGTAAATTCTCGTCATTTAAAATAATGGGAAATTGCCAGTTGTCAGCTGCAGAATAAAAACATTTTCCGTTTCAATAAAACTCATTAGTCTAATGAAGAAAGACCCATTAGGGTTTCGGCATTAAATGGGATTAAAAGCGATGGAAACGTTGCACTTTGGTATGAAGAATCTGACTGCCCGAGAACAGAAAAATTAGGCATGCGGCATTAAGAGTCATTGAGTCATTACTCCCTTTAAACTCAGAGATAAAGAGAAGGAAAAATTTTGATGCACAATTATATGATGAATCGATACTAGAATGCATAAATCTAAGAAGAAATCTAAGATTCTAAGTCTTCTTTGATATCTAAGAAGAAAGTGACACTTTTTTAGTTTAAACGCAAAGTATTTTGAAAGTTTAACACTGAAGAGTTGATTAACAGGAGAACTTTATTTTTTCAACAATATATTATATTATGTTGATTACATGAGCATATATTCTTAATGTATGATATTGGATTCATTAAACAACATACTAATGATAACAATTTGATATCGTCTATACTGATACGCATAAGACTCTTGTGAAGAACAAGTAATTTGCAAATAAAATAATTTTAAAATTTCAGAAAAATTGTACAGATTTAAGGCAGGAATAACTTATCTAGGATTTTCAGCCTGTGTAGTGGCCCTGCGAAACTATGCCCATAAATATGGAAGGCCAACAGCAGCTTATATATTATTGTGAATAAAATACTACCTTTCATTTATTTCTTAATCTAACCAAAAAGTTCTAAAATTACATATCCAGGTATCCGAGGCTTTTCTATAATCGTTCTCATCTTTTTTTTGTTGTTGCTTATGCCACTTGATCGGCAGAAACATCAGATCAAGTCTCAAAGGCTACGAACGATGAAGTTGCGGCTCCTGTTTTGACTGGCACCATAAAGTTCGGAGTCCGACTTTGGAAAAGGACCAGTCCCGTAATTTCGAACCGAGTCAAGTGACAAGACCAAAACACTTGACCCTGCACCTAAAGAGGTAATTTTGAGAACTTGGAGGACATTGCTGCCACGACAGATTTTACGTGCACCAACCGCCATTACTGTACATAGCAGTGGATTTGTCAGCAACGAGCATCGAACCAGTCACTTTCACACCATAAGTCCGATGCCAGTGCCAACGGGACCCGTTCTAATCTTAGGTACCTTTTTTTATCCAAGAATATTTTTTATAACCGATATGTTGATCGGGCGAAAAGATTATGTAGTATTTGTTCTCTCTTCGTCGGAAAACGCGATATTTAAAAACGTGTCATGAACGGGTGGTTTAAAATAAATATGCAGATTTTTCAACTTTGAAGGCAGGACTGGAATTACGAAGCTCTCGCGTCACAGCCAATGGGGTTTGTACAAGTAAATACAACAAGTATTTAAGATGTACGCATTTTTTTAGCGAGTGGGGTTTTGTTTAAGCAGTAACTATTTTGCGAGTGAGTTGGGGCTTTCAGCCATTGTGTTAGTAGCTGCTTTAGCAGCAAGGTTGATCTTTAGATGTGTTTGCGACGAATTGTCGAGCCATTAAACTTGTATCCCTTCTTTCTTCCTATACCTATCCCAAGCTTTACCATTCAGTTTAAGTAGTTTTTTCAAAATTAAAGTAGATTAATTTTCGCCCGTTCATGACACGCTTATCTGTATTCTTTTTTTGTTTAATGGTTACTGTGTTTTTATGTAAAATAAGAAAAATAAAGGCATTTTAGTTAGCCTCATGAAGTCTACTTTCTTGTGAAAGGTTTTTTTATTTCAGATAATTAGGTAGGGGACAAATTATGCTGTTTAATCCACCCAACAGTTTATGATATCCTTTCCAATAAATCAAAGTTAACTGATATTTGAAAATCAATGTGCACTTAATTTATATGACAGAATGCTGTAGTGTTATTAAATGCAGAAGATTCTAAATGGCGTCCCTTAAGTTTCATAGGTATCCTCGATCAGTTTAGGTTCAGAGGATGTGAAACTTTTTGAATGTTGTTAACATCCTTATAAAAATACAGCCCTAATATAGTCCCATACGGCAAGAACTGGAGAGGAGAAAATAAGAACAAACATCACACGTTTTCATTTAGACTTTGTTGCAACTTTATAAGTTGAAATCATCATCACTAAAGTATGGTTAAAAACGTCTACATAAAAAGTACGCGTATCTAAAAACTGATTGGTAGATATTTTCGGATGAAATTTCATTTGTACAAAACTATCCAATTTTTTAGCTTATTAAAACCCCCAAAATTCTTTTCTTTTCCCAATGAATTTGTTACAAATAAACATCGATATTTATTCAACACCTATACAGGGTTTTTAACTGATGGAAATTAGAAGCAACGCTTTAAAATTTATAAATGTCAAAAGATTTCATTAAGTTTTTGTTGTAAATTATTCATGTTATACTATTACCAAAGCGTAGATAAAAAAACTTAACAGCCTAATATACCACTCAAATACATTAATTATTGAAATACGTTATTAATACACATAAAAGTTATACACTATTAATTTATATAAGCAATATAAAATGTCCTCCATATTTTATTACCGCCAATTTATTGATTTCACGTAATATTTTATTTGTTTTTAATATATAGTTTCGTATTCTTTTCAGCAAATCTAACGATCGTAATTTAAAAATTTGCCCAACTTCCTTTTTTGTTCCCGAGAAACACCGGAGTGTTCAAGTGTTATTTCTTAAGGCAGCAGAAAATAAATAAAAACATCATACCTGTGGCTTTGTTGTAGAATATTTTCATGCTAAACTGATTATCACCAAACTAGGATAGGGTGGGTGTCCTAAATATTGCCCCTGTGACTAATATCGCCTAATCGTGTTTCCAATGTACGATTCGTGCTATGTATGAGAAAATGCAGTAGCTTCTTAGTTCTGGGTTTGTACTAACAGCGGCGCTAGCGACAACGCTCTTATCACTGACAACAAAAACTATATGGCGTCTGAAGTTGTTTTGGCTGTTGTCTTCGTAAATGTTGGCTCCAAAGAATCCAGTGATGAACATGCTATAAACAGATAGGTGCATTCAAATTCTAATTTTGCTTATACCATTTGAAAGTGCATTAAATAGAGAATCCAGAGGTGCTATTGTTTTTGAAAAAAACTGTGTTTTAAACTTCGTTCATAGCATGTTTGTGTTGACTGTGCTGTGTTCCCAATATCGCTTACCAAGTTGATCCTAATATCGCCTACTAGGCGATATTTGGAACAGATACTTTAATTAAAAACTAAGTAATGCATTCTTATTTCCTTTTTAATTTTAGTTATTTTATTACACTTTCCGTTCTTTTCTGTTGGAGGCCTCTTGTCTAAGACACCGAAGGAAATTAAAAATAGACAGACATGGAGTACGTCCAGTCTGTAGGCCGCATGTCAGGCAGTTCTGAAACAAGAAATGGAAACGTTAAAGGCTTCTAAACAGTTTGGCGTTCCAAGATCTACGATTCGTGAGTAGATTAAAAAAAATGTGAATGAGAAAAACCATGGAACTGCGGAGGTTTGAATAGTGGTGAGAAAGGAACTTGGGAGAAAATCTGTACTGACGGATGATTAAGAAAAGGAGCTAGCTAGATACTGCAAGGAAATGGAATCCAATTTGTTTGGTTTGACTCGAAACGATGTTAAGCAGATGACCTACCAACTTGCCTTGAGGAACAATCTTCCCCACCCCTTCTCTGAATAAACAAACTCAGCTGGTCGAACGTGACTGAATTCGTTTTTGAAAAGGAACGCTTCCCAATTGACAATCAGAACTCCACAGTCATTGTCAAGAGCCAGAATCCTAGGGTTCACTGAAGAAAACGTGAAATCTTCCTTCACAATTCTTAAAGTAGAACTTGAGAAAATTAAGTTCTTCCCTACCAGAACTTTTAATGTTGACGAAACGGGCATTATAACTGTCCAAAGTAAAAATGTACAGGTGATTTGCTCGAAAGGGAAATCATCTGTATACAAAATGTCATTGGAAGAGGGCAGAGAGGTGGAAGTTGGAGTCAAGAGTGGCTCATGAGTACCTCCTGCTTTGAGTGGAACCACAAATAGTGTGATGCAGCCAGTGAAGAGCACAGGAAATAGATATGTTCCTTATGTTTGAATGATTAAGAGGCCAAAATGGGTTTAAATTATTGGTATTACTTCTGTCTAACTTTTTCACAATAGATTTTCTGTTTTTTATTTGATTTTTCTTCTCCACTTCCCCCACCATACAAGTCCAGCATTCAATTTTGCTCAGAAGGACTTTGCTAGCAACACATTTTAACAGGTGCTCCTAATTTCGCCTTAGTAAGTGGTAATAGGAACAGAGATAGGCGATATTAGGAACCACTCTGTGGTTCACTGGAAATTTCAATTTTTCCAATTCAGCTACATAACTTAAACTGGCATTGGTTTTGGAGCTGGTTGATCTCAGGATACCAAAGGAAATAGTTCTTAGTGATGTTCTTTGAGTTTCCAGCCTGATCAAAAACAAAAAAATGGATGAAATGTCGAAAAGAAGTTAGAGTAGGCGATATTTGGGACACATTTATCAAAGGCATTTGGAAGAAAATTTAGCAAATATCTTTTCTAATAGTAAACATTTTCGGACATTTTAAAATCATTCCATTATCAAGCAGGTAATTTGTTTCAAATTGGCTTTAATATGTGAAAGTAGAACTTCTTGGTCTCACTTTAGTAGATTCTTATGAATTCAAAATTTTGCTTAAAGGCTTTGTATTAACTAAGTACATGTATGTTGAAGTGATATTTTCAAAATGTCCCCCAAAACATTCACATAAAAACTTTTTTTTTCAAAATAGATTGTATTAAGAACAATGAAAGTGATTAATGTGATACTATTTAATATAAGCAATGTACTAAAAAGAGGTCATAGAGCATATACATTTTATCCACTGGACGAACACAACTATTAAAACACTACAACAAATGATAGATACATTAAAGACGTATATTTAGCAACACAAAAATTATTCTATTCTTTAGGGAATACAGAGTACAAACTTCTAGAAACTGAAATCGAAAAGTTACAGCCTGATGAAATGAAGATATCTTATCACCTCCGTGATTTCTAAGTATTAACTTTTTTTCCTTTGATAAAAGTTCTCCTTTTCAATATTCTTCAATATTTCCACAAGAATCCTTTTTAGGAATTATATTTTTTACTCTATGGGAATGAATACAAAAATTACATTTAGGACCTTTGAAAAGAAAATAATTAAATGATAAGAGATATTTTTACACTGCTCTCAATTCTGTTTGGATATTTAAGTGGTATTTCCCCCATTTCATTAAGATTACCATTTCGTGTTTCCTTATTTAATATTTCAAAGTCTATTGCAAGGGTTCAAAGACGGGCTATATTAAAACTATTTTACCAATAAATCGAAATGGAAAAGTAAAAAACCATTGATAAAAATGAGACGGCTTTAACACAGACTGTATTTCAGCTTCCCTTGGTTTTTCTGAATGATGCTTTATGTTCAATCTTTTATGATTTCTGATTGGTCCCACTGTCATTGGTGTCAAATTCCCTAAAGTTAAGAAGTATAAATAAGGTTTGAAGCAGACCATGTAAGCTCGGTGGCATCTTTCCGTCTTGCTTCATTGACAGATTTTGTGCGCGGGATAGTTTTTTTTTATTTGTACTGCAGTTGATGTTTGATACATCCAGCTAGACTAATACCAATTCTTAATTAATACTCTTATATTTTAAAGTGAAATCTGAACTGCACTAGAAGAAATCTGAGATGAGTGAAAAGATGCAGGGATCCATTATCCAAGCGTGCTCTATTTTAGTGAAATGCATTTAAACACCCAGAGATGCCCGTGCTTTTAATATCTACACCTGCAGTATTTATGAAAATGCTAAAATCAAACACTAACTTATCTAAAACAATTCTTTATGGTATGTAATAAGCACATTTCTACTGTTTATTACTGTTCAGCTACCCAAACTACATATATGTATTTTTGGATCATGAATAATCGTTTATCATATTGCTGCACTGTACTGTGTACTCGAAATTTTTCGCACCCGTGGCAGAAATGTGAAAATGCTTTGTCGCACTCGCACAAAAATTATCAATTTATAGTTGCCCTTCTGACTGTATTTTGAGTACCGGATATTAATCAGGAGAGGACAAAAAAAATGAGAATTTAATCAATCGCCCGTTAAATATCTCAGGGAAGGGTAATTGTGTTTCATCGCAAAATTTATTGAAGCAAAGTATGCAAGCGAACAAACAATGTAAAGGTCGGTAATAAACAATCAAGGATTTTAGAATTATACAGAGATTATGCTGTCATATTTTCAGTTTTGTATAATCATGTTTATTTTATCAAGATGACAACTCCACGTAGTTTAGGAAACACCCCTGGTTTGAGAAGAGATAGGGACAGTTAGAAAGTTAAAATAATTTCACATATCTAGTCATATCTCGTAGATCAAACACGATTCTACAAAAATTTTCTTTGACTCCTGTTTTAACTACTTTAGGGGAATATTTAATACTCCCTTACTTACTTAATTCTCTTCTTACATCACTTAATAATCTGGAGTTCGTTAAATGAAATACGATACTTTTAAATTTTACAAATTTTCATGAATAATTCGTAACTTAATAGTAAGTATTTCAACCGATTCAAATTAGGTACATTCGTGTTCAATAAAGCGCGATCAAGATGCATGCGTAAAATGTCATAATCCATTAACATGAATCTTCCAAACAGTTTTAAGATGAAATGAGTAATTTTCCTTTTAAAACTTCTATTAAAATTTATATATATATATATATATATATATATATATATATATATATATATATATATATGGGTGTGTGTGTGTATGTGTGTGTGTGTGTGTGTGTGTGTGTGTGTGTGTGTGTGTGTATGTATATATATGCTTTTGTATATACATATATATATATATGAAATAAGATCATTCCACCTTCATTAATTAAACGCCTATTCGAAATTTTCCCGTATTGTCTCAGTAAAATATCACCCCTTAATCGAAATTCTGACCTAAAAGTAACCAAAATAACCAACTAAGTTATCCCCAAAATACACATGTAAGGAATAAGTTGTTTTCAAAAACAGGGTGATGTAACCCTTATAGAAATTTCGAGAGCTAACGTTCGACGCTTCGTTCGATGCTAACGTGCGAGGTCAGATGATCTCAGTTAACCAATTAAAAGTTTTGGCGCTCTCGCCTTCGTGCGAGCACAGCCTCCGGCAGCTTTTGTTATGCAACTGTCCGTACAACATGTCAATTTAGCGCGCTGCGTCCTTTCTTCGTTTTTGGGACTGCTCCAGAGGGTCCGGGACTGTTTGATTGTGAAATTATGTTATAACTGTGCCTAAGTGTTAATCCATGACAAAGCGATGTACCATCCATCCAGTGAATGTTCCAGGAATAAAGACAATTTTATTATTATGTGATTACGCCTTGTCATTCTGGACACGTTTCTACATCTTATGCGTGCCTTCGCCGATAATTCGACTACACCGAGAATCAACGGTATCTCTAAGTGACTGTTATGACGTATATATATATATATATATATATATATATATATATATATTTATATATATATATATATATATATATATATATATAAATTCGTATTAAATCATTTGGAGGTAAAACTATTTTCCTACAGGCGATTACGTCTATTTTAATTGAACTCATTAGGTAATTATTGCAGTATATGAACCCATTATTTTTAAAATGATACTTTAGATTAACAGATTAATATATTTTACCGGATTTGCTCTAATACTTTAATGCTTCTGAATATCTATTTAATGATATGAGGAAGTGGATAAATAACCTTATGAACAGAGGATATAATGACATATGAAGTACATTTACTATCGAGTTGATAGGATTTTTAATTTTTGCCTAAGAAAAGGGTTAGAAGTGCTAATTTTAAAATATCGCCAATTTATGGTTTTCTTTTCGAGTTTAATAACGAAGAATTAAAGATTACATTATTTTATCACGAGCCATTATTCCCCAGTTCTAATAAATTAAAGAAGAAAAAAATTCCTTTCTACCTCGAGCTTAATTCCATTTTGCAAAATTTTCATGACATTTATAATTATTATGGTAAGTAGTTTGGGGAAGTTTTCGAAAACGTTAATCTTCTGAAGAGTACACAAATACATCATCAGTTTTGCGGAACTAAAAGACACTTTTACTAACTAATTAAAAAAGGACTAAAAAATTTGGCAGCTCAAAATTTGATGTAGAATGTAAAACTAATTACACTCTACAATTACTATTGCGTGTTTTAAAAAACAGCATGGAAATCTGAAAATAATAAATGGGTTTGTGTCTCAGAGAATGTAGAGGGTTTATCTTTTATTTATTACATTTTATGAAGTGTATGAATTTTTAACGTTCTTGCCAGTGATGTTTTCTAATTTTAGGAAACTCCACCCTAATTTTTAATGATTTATAATTTTCCAATTATTTAGTTTTTTTTATATATTTTTAAAATGAGTTAGCAGAAAAAATTATTCATTAATATAATTATATGTGGGAATACTTAGTGTGGATATAAAGTGATAATTTTGAAACATACGACAGTATTCTGAGGAAATGTAAAGGACTTTAAATTGGATAATGGAGTTTAATTGATTTAAACAGAATCTTGCTCTCTCAACATTCCCTTTCTTATGTTCTAAAGAGATTTTTGAGAAGAAGTCATTTGAGAACAATCAACTATTTATACCACGAGTTATGTAGACTACATTGTTATCGTAGTATCCAGTAGGTGAGCCAATGTTGCACCTTATAAACGGAAAGACAGAACAAAAACATCTATGCTACGGTACGGAATTGCAGTCGAGGTCTCCGGGCAGGTAACTTGGGATGCTATCCACCATGCGATGTAAGCAAATTATATTTAAATCGGATATGAGCCATCTTGGTGGTGAAGAAAATCTACCATAAAAAGTTGGCAAAAGCAGTTTGTGCGGATTTTCCTTGATGTACAGAAAAGAGAAAGATACTCTAACCCCTGGCAGAATTTTTAAGTTTGATTATTCGATATAAAACTGAAATGAGAAGTGTAAGTGATCTGCTGTACAGGGACAAAAATATTTTCGCAAAGTTTCAAATGAATAGTCTGTTTTTAACACTAAAATATTTACTATATGTTTCATTTATACCATGATTTTTCTTCTTTCTCATTTGAGCTTCATAACTTACTCTTACTCTTTTTGATTCGCATTTAATTACCTCAAGTAACTTCCATCAGCAAAATAAAGAATTTTACAAAGTTATTGCATCGTTCATTATTAAAGTTTCTCTTTTAACTTGAAATTGAAAGTTTTTACCAACTGTCATATTCACTGTTTTCGAATACTTCTATTGTAATGATAGCACAGTACTTGTTATCCATATTAGTCACAAATTTTTCAGTCACCTATTTTTAACATCTTTTCTTGTTGATTTATAATTCAATTTAAATTTTAAAACAACAAAAAGCAAAATGAGGGTGATACTACAGATTTACTCTTTAGAAACTCAACGTGCTTAAGGTGTTTATATCTCAGGAAAGTTGATACTTTAGACATATTTGAAAATATATAACTCTATAAAAGGGTAGCAGTTTGTCTGATTTGAACCGTTAATCCTTCTCCCTGTACTTTAAAATTTGTATTATTTATTTTATATAACTATACTTTATATTACACCATTTCTTATATAAAATATAAAATGTGTTTTTTAAGGGGATAAGGGAACCTAAACCCCGAATTTTTTAATTTTCAATTTTTATCTCTGTTCACAAAATGAGAATACTTTGAGTTTATTTTTAGTGCAATTGAAGACCCTTAGAATTCAAAACAAGATATTTTTGGGAGAATAATGCCTGTTTTTAAATTTTTTTTCAAAAATTCTATCATTTTTCAAAATGTTCCATGTGAATTCAAAATCCTTAAAAAACCTTGATTTTTTAAATATAATTTTACCGTGTATATATAAACATAAATGTGCATTGATTTTTATTTTGTATGCATCTAAAGCCATAGGTAATTTTTTTAATATCTGCATGTTATTTTTTTATGTTTTTGCTTTATTTCATGGACTTTAAATTTGAAAAATATTCGTGGTTTCAAAAATTTTGCACCATTTTGTGGAAAGTACTTCAATAAACAATCTTGAGAAATTTGAAAGAAATCAGGAGAAAATAAATGCGAGTGGAGCATTTTGCAAAAATTCTAGCATTTTTGAAGAATTTTTTGAAAAACAGGTCTTATTCTTGCAAAATACTTATTTGTGAATGCTAAGTGCCCTAAATGGACTAGAAAAGAATATTAATTATTCTCATTTTATGTATAGAGTAAATTTAAAAAACGAGATTGAAAATTTAAAAAACGAGATTGGAGATCCCTAGTCCCCTTAAGAAAGATGCATGATCGCGATTGGATGATTTAAGTATGAGCCGAAAAGTCCAACTAATATATTTGCATTGTACTGCCACAATTAATTAAATTTTAAAGTTTTTAAATTTACGAGTCCGCGCAAAATACAGTATTGTGCTATAGTAAACAACACAAATTGTTTATTTCTTAAATGTACATTAAATTACAACAAAAATAAGTTAAATACACAATTATTTTAGAACCACCTTACAAATTATAAATATATACTATTAATACGTTTCAAAGATTATTCAAAATTTTGTTATTCCTTTAATTAAAAAAAATTAATAATTGATGTTTAATTTTATTTTTAAAAAATTTATAAAAATGATAATTTTAAGCGTTATTGCTGGTTTCTGTAATAACGTAACACTTATAAGTGAGTAGTAATGTTTCAATCTTATAGAATGGACATTATCAATATCTGTCATAGATAAAATAAATAGGTTTAAAATAAACGTAATTTTTTTAGAAGTGTAGTCGAATAGATAAAGAGAAAATATTTTCTTGTCATAAGGGTATTAAAATTCATTAATAGGATTAAATCTTCCGGCTTACAAGCGTCTTTCTCATTCTAGATATCAATATTAATTTTGATTATTGATATTTTCTTTAGTTATTATCTATGCTTATATATCTTACAGCTTCAGCAGGATATTTGGGATTCCGATCAATAAGTAAAATAAAAAATTACATCGATTTTCCCTTCGTTATGTAAGCATATGAATCCATTAAGGAAGTCAGAACATACGGCAATTGTGTTTACTTGTGAGACATAAATATTTATTTCAGTTATCATGATAGCTTTCTTGTATTTATTCAGGGTAATATTGAGAAATAGCTTAAATTATGAAAGCGAGAATTTATAACGTAGCAAAAATACTATTTTTTTGAGTGAACGCTATTTAATTATAGTTTACGGTACTCTCATACACTTAACTAACCGTTCATCTGCAATGCAACTTCAAAAGGACACTCAAATGGAATAAGAAAATAACTGATACACCTGAAATTTCAGATTGTTATGAATGTTTACAAAAAATCCCATAAAGCTCAGTTGGGATAACAGATGCTATTAAACATGCTATCCACGTTTCTCGCATTCAATAAATTATGGAATACATAAGTTACATATAGGCCCAGAACAAAGATAGTAATCTGAATATCACAAAAAGTGAATACTTAAACTGTGTTTTGTTACTAATTTATATACTTTGAGGAATAACATAAATATTAAAAACCGGAAAATGAATCAAATTTAAGTTACAACGCGTTTTTTACAGTGCATGTTTTTTACAATTTACTGGCAGTGAAAGAAAAAAAACTTTATTGGTATAAAAAACTAGCCAGTAAATGATATTTATTCTTATTTAAGTATGCATAAATCTCATTTTATTTTTTCTTAAAATAATTTGTATGCTTAATTAGGTAGTGTTCTCTCAGTATTCAGATAATTAATATATTCTCTTCAGATTCTAACGAAAAAAAATAATTGTTATTTTAAAAAGTAATTAAAAGCTTTTAATTATAAGAAAGGTTTACATAAAGCACTGTAATTTTAGTTTTTGCTCACAAAAATTTCTCCTAAATGCTTTGATATGTTAATTTATACAATTAAAGATCCATATTTCAAAAAATTGGTTTTAATTGTTTGATGGAATTAATTTTAATAATTGTTTGTTATAAAGTACATAAAACCATACGCCAAATTTCAGAACTTATATTAGTGTATCTTAATTATATCATTTTTAAGTATCCATGTTTACATTCCTTCCTGAATTATGTATTATACTTAACACTACATGCTAACGCTCAAACAACTACAAAATACTGATATTCAGGTCAAGACTTCTTTTGGTTTAGAAAACCACGTAAAACGACTTGAATTATTTCAATTTATTTTTATTGTGAATATTAAAATGCCGTGTGATTTTGTCATTAAAACTGAGTAAAAAGAGAAATTTATTCATTAATTGAGTTATTAAATTTGTTGTCTTCTATTTGTTGTATTTGTTGTATTAAATTTGTTGTAAACATATTTCATCAGATAATAATAAGTTACTTTTCACATTTTATATCTTCCTATTTTAAACGTTTACTTGATATTTTAAAGTAAAACTTTGTTGAAAATGAAAAACAAACAAAATTTTCCTGGGGGTATATTTTTAGGCATTTTGTAACTTTTAAAACTTCTGAAAAATAGGTATATAAACTTAAAAGAGTGTCACATTTTTGTTTTAACATCTGCAATACTTTCAAATAGATATGTGAAAATAATACACAAATAAATCACATATACTACGAACTGAGTAGTCTTTCATTCACGCCTTTATGAAAGGCTACATAGTCCACATTTATAAGTCTCTAAAGCGTCACGTAATATAACGATCTTGTTTTTAAAGAAGGAGATATAGTACTACATGTATATTAAAGGAAGATTTTTAACCTTTTCGAGGAAGCGTGATGTAAAAGTTCTATGGTTGTTCTAATAATCAGTTTATCAACTTTTTTGCTAAACTATGTTGCTCAATAAATATTTCTGAAGAAGAAAATTATATATAAATGACTTTAATTGTGTGTCTCATCTCTATATCATCTTTCATTCATGTATAGATCTATAATTTATGCGCAAATATTTTGTTTTGTTCTTTTCCTTAGTACGTTTATTTCAAGAGACACATATTGAAAAACATTGAACAGTGCTCTAAAAAATGCTGTAATTATTTAAAATCTTTTATGAGAATTAAACGCACTTGCAAAAACTGGGTATGATTACTGACATGCATATTTCAATTGATGGACAGCAGGACAATGTATGGTAGTAACTCTTGTATGGCAATTAAATTTACAAAACATAAGTTAACGAAATTTTACTCAATACAAATTTATAAAAGATATATACATATAAGGAAAAAAAATTATCTGCATTAATTTTTAAGGTGATTTAAGAAATCCCACATAGCATACATAACTTCGTAATTAAACAATGTTGAATTTTTTATTTTGTTTATTTTATTGTTATATCTATTTTAACTTTACAGCTCACACTTTCTTTAACAATTTTATACAATGCTAGTTTGTACCCGTCAAAACATAAATTTACTAATACACAAATTATACATCATTGCCAAATGTTAAAATTAATAAAATTAAGGATAAAGAAGTACACTAAAAAAAATTACTATTGAATCCAATAAAAAGAAAAAAATTACCTAACAACGCGAAATAAACAATTTTCATCAAGATTAATTCTATATAATATAATTAAAAATAAATATGACAGATAGAGAGAGAGAGAGAGCTAAAGAGATTCCTCGAAATAAACAAATTAACGTGTTTAGGCGACCTTGTGCTTATTAAGTCTCTAAAGAGAGCTTTAAACATGTCACGGAACATGCGCAGAAACAAATTAATTCGTTTATGCGGCCTCATGCTTAGTGAATATCTAAAGCCAGATTTAAACTTGTCACTGAGCATACTGAGAAAGCAAATTTTTTAATTGTAAATTATGGCTCATTAATAGAAATTGCGGTTACAAAAAACAAAATTTGACGCATCTATAGATTAAAAATCTTTTGTTTAAAGCCAAAATAAAGTAAATTGATGCAGTAGTTTTCTCTCACGGACTGCCCAAAAAATCGCCTTAGCAACTTGAGGGGTCAGGTACCTTTTAAACGCTAAGACACTCGACAGAGAAATTCCTATTTTAAATCATCATTAGTTATGAAAATCTTTTATTCAGGAATATGAAAATTTTACTGTGAGTTAAACACACTTTCTTCTTTATAAATACGGCTCTTAAATTTTTTTAGCTGGAAGATAAATTTGCATTTTTAAAAAAAAATTCAACCATTGTTTTTTACAACGTTATATCACTGCGCGCAGACTTGCGTCCTGTATATTAATGAATATACATATTTTTTTCAAATTTTAAAATTAAGTTGCATAATATATCTTTAAAATGACGAACGTTGAAATAAATTTTCTCAGTCCTTCACAGAAAAAAAATTTAATTTTTTGTTAATTTCAGAAATTTTATTGATAAATTTTATTGTAATTCAAGTTTTTATGGTAGGAATGACACAATTGTTCGTCATTTTAATGATACATGTTTATATTGAACGTGTATAAAATTTCATGGTATTCTAGCCAAGTGTTCTGGTGATATCATGCGCGCAATCACATAACAATGAAAAAAACTAATATTCCGTTTCAAAAATTTAAACATGTTTAGCAGAGTAGTGGAAGAACAATAGCCCTTTAAAAGAATTATAACATTCAGCTTTTACTTAAAACAAATGTTTATTAAAAATCCTTCAAGAAACTTAAATCATAAAAGCATACTACAAACGAAACATCAAGTACGCGAGAGCCGTTCACTTTCGGCCAAACAGCCTTTATATATATACTACAAACATATTTGCATAAAACTGCTCAGTAACTGCAGCTCAGTTTACCTCACGATTAATCGCCTGAAAATTACACTGCCGTCTGTCGGGGAAAAAACTGAGCGGTCAGGCGAGAGATTAACCAAGGAGGAAATGCGGATTTCCCTATCAAAAACAATGGTTAAAATTTTTAAAAATTAAAAAAATTCTCTTCATGCTAGAAAAAATTAAGGGCAATATAGTGGGCCGTTATAGTGAACCCGGTATATAATGAACTCCCGGATATAAGGAACGAGAATTTTGGTCCCGCCATTTTCCTATTGCATTTAATGCTAATTTTATCCTTTTATAGCGAACCTCCGAAATCTTGAGAATCGGCTAAAACGAACCTTAATTTCAGTCGACGACTTTTTTTTTTAAATTTTTAAACTTTTTAAGAATGTTGAAGATAACGAATGTTGAAGAAGCAAAGAATTTTGAAGAAGATGATGAAGATTTACCTATCGCGATGTGGATAGGAAAGCACAAATTTCATCATTCTAAGATTGTGGGTGCAATTGTTCGAAACATGTGATGATGAAGTCATTACATGTGAAAATTCGACTAATGAAGATATTGTGGAAGAAATTAAAATGAATCATTCTGAAATTGAAGATTCTGCTTCCGATGCTGATGATGAGGAGCACATATATGACGAAATCTCCACCATCTCAGATGCTACAGCAGCGATGAGTGTAATTAATAAGGTTTTGTCTACACAAACAGTGGAAGAAAGACTGTTGGAGTCATTTGATGTACTGGACAAAGAAATTCATAAAATGTTTTTGAAATCGGCATCACGTCAGCAGAAGATTACTGATTATTTCTGTATCAAAACAGGGAGCAACAATTAAAGATAAAATCAATTTATTTCCATTTGTCTTCATTTTTAGTTAATTTAATTAGTATTGTGTCAGTTTACTGTAATCGATTTTAGTAAATTTAATTCATTAATGATCATTTTTAATAGATTTTAATATTCTTTCAATATATCATTATTGAATATACAACTAATGAGTTATACATTTTGTGAACTCTAACATTTTTCTTAATGGTTCGGATATAGGGAACCACCGGATATAGTGAACAAAACCTTTGACCCCTTGAAGTTCGTTATAACGGGGTTAGACTGTATTTATAAAGAAGAAAGAGTGTTCAACTCAGTAAAATTTTCATATTTCTTAATAAATTATTTTAGTAACTACTGGTGATTGAAAATAAGTATACGTTTGTCGAGTCTCTTGATCTTAAAAAGGTAACTGACCCTTTAAATATATAGATAAATGAAATTTCTTTCATAACATGGTTATATAGAAAACAAAATATAGCGCAAATGAGGACTGAGAAAAACCGAAATCTGTTTAAAGGCACATATATGTCATGTAGAAACAGATAATTATTTTTAGAACTACAGCGGAAGCTGAATTTCAAACAGTCTATTCATGAGATTTATGATGTCTTTCACACTTCTTTAAGATGTATAGAGGAAGCCGTCTTCCTTGTTAGAAAAGTGATGAAAAGTATTTTCTTACAAATACGCTGGCTATTATTAACTCACTTGGAAGTCTCTTCTTCTTTACTTATCGGTTCCATTAACGTTCTAAGAGTGTTGTACATGTAATTTTTTTAAAGAGCTCGTGAAATATTATGGTTTTGAAAGAAAACTAATGTAGTTGATATAATGTTAATTTTTCTGGGTCGTACAGACTGGCGTTGTTTTATTACTCCCTGAGCACATCTAAATTATATTATTATTATACTTCATCAAGTTGCTTTTGAAATATCCATTCAAAATAAATAATTATACATTAATTTTTATTTCTTATCATAAAAAATGCTTATAATTTTTAACAAATGAATTTTTTGTCTTCCATAATATATATGGAAATACTATAAATAAAAAAAAATTCATACAGTCATACCTGTTTTTGTGCGGTCTTTTTTATGCGGTTTTAAAAAAATTTGAATTTTTTAAGACCGCACAAAAACCGCATTAAAAATTTTTTTTTCTTTAATATTTTGTGAAAAATTATTTGTTATAGCTATTTATGAATTTTTTGAATTTTTTTGTGCAGTCCCCATCTACCGCACAAAAACAGATTTGACTGTATAATATACAGGGTGAGGCAGAATAGACTCCCACATTTCTGAAGGTCACAAGTATAGGAGTGGTAGCGGTAAGGTGGCAACAGTTCTTGCTGATTTTATAGTTGCCAGGAGACACCATCTGTGGGTCCGCTAAACATCGCAGTTTCGTTAGCGAGGCTTTCTTTAAAAACATCAATTCTGTAACCGCGACACAAAGGGCATTTCAAACGCGTTCCGGGGTCTATGCAACTGATGCCGTTCCTGATCTCAAAACAATCCTGGGTTAGGTTGCAAACCTGGCAGCAAGTTCCTCTGCATTACCAAGGAAACCAAGTGGTTGTCCTCGAAACCCTAGAACACCTGAAAATGTGCAATGAGTCCGCTGTTCGTGAGGAAGTGGTCTACATTCCCCCGAGATATGACCAACAGAGTGATGGAAAAGTTTACAGAACGGCTCCGGCAGTGAATCGCAAATAACGGGCGGCACCTGAGTGGTGTTATATTCAAAACCTAATTGAAAAAAAAAAACTAGATTACAAGTATTTTCGAAAATATAAAGCTTTTTTCTTCAAATTGTTCAGTTCATTTTATATTACGCTTTGAAATGCGGGAGTCCATTTTGCCGCAGCCTGTATTTTTAATATATTATCGTATATGTCTATTTGCTAATACACTTATATTAATTTTACTGTGAGTTAAACACACTTTCTTCTTTATAAATACGGCTCTTAAATTTTTCTAGCTGGAAGATAAATTTTTATTTTAAAAAAATTTCAACCATTGTTTTTTACAACGTTCTATCACTGCGCGTTGATTATAATATACGTATATTAATGAATATACATATTTTTTTTAATTTTTAAATTAAGTTGCATAATATATCTTTAAAATGACGAACGTTGAAATAAATTTTCTTAGTCCTTCATAGATAAAAAAAATTTAATTTTTTCTTAATTTTTTTCGTAGGTGTTCGTTATTGTTGAAAACGAACACCTACGAACTCACCCCTGTGATCGACTCTGTACTGGAGAAAGAAATAGATGACTTCCGCCTTCGGTGACAGACGGAATGTTTTTTGTTAGCTAACTATGTATAATTTGTATTTATCTTTATCTTAATAATATTTTTATAATCGCAGAATCTGTGTCCATAAACTATGTCGTGTCATTATTATTCTCCCCATGGATTACATTCAATAACTCAAACGCACTAATCAAATTTCTGGTTGATGGATGTCAATCAGTTTGCTACGGTCGGAATATTTAATCTTCCCAATTTTTGCTCTGATGTAGATTCGAAAATATCTACTTACACCCTTCAGAAATTTTTTTCATATGTGGTATAACATACATTTATAATTATGGGCTGCTATATATATATATATATATATATATATATATATCTATATATATATATATATATATATATATATATATATATCTATATCTATATATATATATATATATCTATATCTATATATATATATATATATATATCTATATCTATATATATATATATATATATGTTTAAACCAACAGTATAAAATACGAAAAGATAAGATTTATAAAATTATCAAAGAATAAAGAATATAGTCTGCAAAATATGTATTTTAAACATACAAAAATTCGTTACGGTTACACAATTGACGAAAAACTGAGCTGGATCATTTAAACTTTCCCTCACTTTTTAAATTTCGTACTTACATATTTATACTTTTGAAAGTTATTAATTTTTTCTGTGAATGTTTAATAACTTTAATCAAAACATTTTAACATAAAGTTAAGATTGAAAATAGAATGAGTGACTTGATAAAATAGCATTTTAGACAAGTGTAAAGAAATTTATAATGACAAAAACTAAGACTAAAAAGAAATACTGAGTAAATATTTAGTTCCTGATATCATTAGATATGTATAATGCTTCACCATAGATGACGAGGTATTCATTTAACGTATATAATACTACGTACTGGTAAATATATTTATAACATTTAACTAGAATAAGGAAATTCCATGTTATCCTTCCCCGTATACTAATTTTCCTTGTTTCATATAAAAAGAAGCAATATATAAAAAGCTTTTTATCGGGAAAGAGACCATGATTTGTATAAAACTAAATATGAATTTTTGAATTAAATATTGATATGTCGATCATGTCAATAATTTACGAGTACAAATATGTGTATTAAACACAGGTTACAATCTTGCTTCATATAAAAAAAGCAATATAAAAAAAAGCCTTTTATCGGGAAAGAGACCACGATTTGTATAAAACTAAATATGAATTTTTGGATTAAATATTGATATGTCGATCATGTCAATATTTTACGAGTACAAATATGTGTATTACACACAGGTTACAATATTGCTTCATATAAAAAAAGGCAGTACAAAAAAACCTTTTTATCGGGAAAGAGACCATGATTTGTATAAAACTAAATATGAATTTTTGGATTAAATATTCATATGTCGATCATGTCAATATTGCTTCATATAAAAAAAGCAATATAAAAAAAAGCTTTTTATCGGGAAAGAGACCATGATTTGTATAAAACTAAATATGAATTTTTGGATTAAATATTGATATGTCGATCATGTCAATATTTTACGAGTACAAATATGTGTATTACACACAGGTTACAATCGAAAGAACTTTAATTTACGCACAGGAAGTCTTAATAATATTTAATAGGGATAATAAAAGAAGACTAAACCATAAAAAAAACATCTCCACATATAATTTAAGACAAATTGTCTCGCACCTTTGTAGTCTCCAAACTCAAATCAACTTTTTATAGATATCCAGTATTTTAAATCACGTTAATTTCTAGGCTTTATAAAACATTACTCATTCTGAAACGTTTTAGAGGATCCCGACTGATATTCATGCTAGACGTCTAATTTGGTCGCAAAATCTATTATGTTATCACGGAAGAATACGTTAAGCCCCCAATTATCATGCTTTTCATACGCATCCAATCTTCCCAACTAGTCTCCTACACTGTTAATCAAGGAAAATATAATGTTGGCAAGAATCTAATACTCATTGGAACCTTAGCTATATGTTTGGAACATTAATATGAGTATATGAAGATGGATTTCTGGTTAAAACAACTCATTGAGAAAGTAAGATTTTCATCTTTATTACGAAAACGTTGTTTAAACACGGTCCCTGAAACAGTTGTGTTTTAAAACTTTAAAATTTTAAAATCTGCCAGAATTAAATAGATTTACTTGTAAAACAATTTCGACTGCGCCTCTAGAAACAAAGAGCCATGTTTGATGGCGTTCTCTTGTTTTAAATCTTGATATATACAGGGCTATTTTGAATAGCAGCTAGAAAATCTGAGAGAAACTTAAGTTTCATGTTACGATATGAAATATTGCCGCTCTCGGCGAAAAGTCTAATACACTAGATATTTCATGTTTAATTAGAAAGGAAATATTAATAACTTGCAGAGCCTCAAGGATTTGTTAACGTATATTTTCACATTTTAAAACTACAAGCTTAGGAAATTTTCCCTTTAAAATGCTTACTTATGTTTTGTTAGCTATTTTTCTTAACATAATTATCAAATCAATGTTGTATTTAGAATATAATATGCCTGTAAAAAGTAATTTTATGAAATTGTAGGAATCTTTATTTTAATAAAATTATGTTTTTGAATTTGGCTATTTTTAAAACTTCTAAGACTATGATAACAAATTTATATATCTATTTATATGTATGTGTATAATTCATAAATATTAAATGAAGCTTTCGTTTCTGTCAGGGTATAAACATCTAATTTTCATGGTCTGGGAACCAGACTATGATAGGAATACAATAGAAACAATGATTTTCTAAATGTAAAAGAAATTTCTGTTATGTATAATACATCTTTTTCCTTTGTATCCACTATTTCACCTGCTGCTAGGAAAAATAAATTGCAGTGGTCCTGAGGTTTTTATTAAAAGGCAATACTGTCTTGTCTGCCAGTTAAGCAGATAAAATAAAATTCAATAAAGACATGTGCAAAACTATGAATTCCAGACTTCGATTATTGCAAATTATGAAAAAGACTTCCCAAGGACCAGCTACCGAAAGTTATAAAAAAATAGGAAACGTTATCTTAGCACCATTGCTGTATTATAATCATTATAATAACGGGACAAAACTTAAATTATATATATTATAAAATATTTAAGAATATTTTGTACTTTTATAGGTCAAAAGGCGGAATATAGTGTAAGCAATGTGTGGAAAAAATGCTTCAAAATACAGTTTATTGTCTAATTTTTCTCCATATAAATAGACACTCACATCTTTGTCAAATAATATCCTTGTACAAGCGTAAATATATTTGTTCTAGATTCTTTTACTATCAGATCAATTAGGGCGCAACCACTATGGGCATTAATCACATTTTAAACTTAAAAAATACCACATATCCAAATATTATAATATAAACATTTATAAATGCAACACAAGAAGATAATTCAATGAGCTAGGTAGAATAAGCCCCTTGCTCCTTTTGGTAGCTGTGTGACTAATGCAAATAATTTAAATATCCTCTTCCTTTTTTGCAATCCTGTAAGTAGCATGCTTTTTTTTCTGAGGACATTGGCCCATTACCACCGCGGATTCTGTTATCTACTTCATTATGAAAGTCCTATATATGTATGTGCCCTTGATTATAGAAGTGGTCTAAGTCATTATACCGGTGATTACAAAAGTGATGTAAGTCATATTTTTCGCTTCGAAATATTTTAAGGTTTGAGTTTGAACAAACTAAAAAATATTTTTATACTATATAATGAAATATTTCAGAAAATATTTACGGTTCAATTTTTAAATTTTGCAAAGACTGTTTCAGATTACTGTACCGTAGATTGGGGTTACTTGGACCCAAAAAGTGACGATTTTTGTACATTTCTTACCCAACGATAACCTTAAAAACATGTTTGTGCTGATAACCTGATTTGAGCAACTTATTTAAAGATTCCCCAGGATGTTAGTTCATTTTCAAACGAAATTTATATTTATAGATATACCGGGTGGCCATAATTAAACTAACAGTGCTCACAGTGTTCTGTAGCGCGATCTATTTGCGAGAATGACGCCACATTTTGTAGGAAGATTAAACAAGACGGGGGACGAAGGATTCCGCGAAAAAATAAATTAGTTACAAAAGTCACCGCTAGGGGAATATTTGGCGCTGTGTAATAGAAAATAGAGTGCTAACAAATGCAAATTAATACGGAATAAAATTACCTTTTATTATGCACATTTTCTTATTTAGTTCAAGTGCAATATGGCAACACTTTTAAAAAAGCGTAAAATCTACATAAACACCGATAAAGTCTCGTGATCTACAATATCACGTACGCTGAGCAGAAGAAGAAGTTCTTTATTCAAATTTCACGTTACATCCATTGGCACAGTGCCAGCTGCTTGGGTTTTAAAAGGCAATGTGTTACGTTTCGAATCAATCGGATTGAAAGTTTATGTGCAATGTCTCCTTCTTTAGTCGAGCGTGCGTTACTGGTCAAATTCTTTTACCTCAACCAGTGCAACGCGTCAGCCGCTCTTCGTGCTTTTAGAACGTACAAAAAAATGCGTAAAGGTAACGGTCCTGTGTCAGTTAATGGGCTAAAAGCAATGGTTGCGACGTTTGAGAAAACAGGTTCTCTGAAGGTTCAGTCAGGCAGAGGATGAAAACCTGTACCACAGGATACAATCGAAGCAGTTGCCACGGCGATTGTCGACAGAGGACCAGACAATATTGCTGCCACCTCTAGCGCTCGTGGATTAGCTCGGAATATGGATATGCCTTACAGTACGGTATGGAAAATCTTACGAAAGATTATCAACTTCTATCCGTACAAGATCAGCCGTGTACAGGAGTTACTGTACCCCGACCATGATAAGCGATTGACTTTTGCTCTCACCTTTCTTGCCAGAATGGAGGTGGATGATGCTTGGCCGTGGAAAATCTTATGGGGAGACGAGGCTCACTTTTACCTGCATGGAACTGTGAATACCCAGAACTTCCGAATTTGAAATGACAAATCACCACATGCAGTCACAGAAATTCCCTTACATTCACCGAAGGTAACTGTTTGGTGTGGGTTCACAGCGGAATTTATCGTAGGTCCATTCTTCTATGAGAACATTACCCCGACAGGACCGGAAACCTGTTCTGTTACCGGAGAGAAATATCGCCACATGTTGAACAGCTTTGTCATTCCTGCACTTCAGCAAAGACAATGCCTGGGAGAAATCATTTTCATGCAAGATGGAGCCCCTCCACACGTTGCTGTACGGGTGCAACAGCTGCTACGACAGAAATTTACAACAGAAAGAGTCATTAGCCGCTACTTTCCAACTGCATGGCCACCTCGGTCGCCTGATCTTACCCCATGCGACTTCTAGCTATGGGGTTACCTTAATTCCAAGGTCTATCAAGGAGTGGTTCAGGACCTTGCTACGTTGAAGGATAACATATCACGGACTGTACGGGAGATTTCTGCAGACATGTTACTTTCTGCTGTTGTGTATACTGTGCACAGAATGCAATATGTGGTCCACAACACCGGCAGCCACATTGAACCTCATTTGAATGCAAAATAAAAGGAAATTTCCGTATTGATTTGCATTAACACTCTATTTTCTAATACACAGCGCCAAATATTCCCCTAGCGGTGGCTTTTGGAACTAATTTATTTTTCGCGGAATCCTTCGTCCCCCGTCTTGTTTAATCTTCCTACAAAATGTGGCGTCATTCTCGCAAATAGATCGCGCTACAGAACACTGTGAGCACTGTCAGTTTAATTATGGCCACCCGGTATATTTAATAAATTATTGAAATTTGGGTTCAAGTAACCCCCTTATTAGGGTTACTTGAACCCAACCTACATTTTATATGAAATATACAATTCAAATAGGTAGTGGGCTCAAGTAGCACCAAGGATTTTGAAATAAAAATAGAGGCTTATGTATGAAAAATTTATTTTATATTAAAACGGAAAACAAACCCCATTTTATTTGCAAATCTGATTGTTAACAGTGAATGCGTTTTCAAAACAAATTTTACCCAGTCCCGCCCACGGAGGTTGTTTTGAAAACATTTCACTGATCTTCCATGCATTGCAAGGTAAGACTTGACAATAAATCGAAAGTCCAGTTCGTCTACGGGAAATCCAAAATCACAAAATTTGTCTAAATGACTGCCACAGGCCAACTCTTCTTCATTAGTAAATATGATTATAAATGTGACTAGGGGTCCAGATTTGTTCAGTAAACCATTCTTCAATCTCCTTTTCATAGTGTACCTACTAATTTTAAAGTGGGTCGTTCTGATACATTTCTCCTGACCTCCCAGCATTTAAACATTTCTCTAATTTTTCAGCTGTAAAATCCGCCTACTTTCCCCTTGTAATTTCGGAGCATTTTTGTGTGATATCTGCGAATAAGTGCACATGAACCGGTTCAAACATTTAATAAAAGGAACCCGACATGAAGTAATGATATTAATTATTTTTACAATGAAATTTGAGAATGTCTAATCAAAAGTGTGACTAGGGGTTGATTGGACCCACTTTCTTGCCTGGGTCCAAGTAACCCCATTTTTTGTTTATCAGCACACTAGTTAATACTTGTAATTTATACTATGTTAATTGATTCTCTATCCATCTAAAACTATTGCTATATTCTTAAAGACTGTATTTGAAATGTAAATTTATCCTTACCTAATCCGGGACTGCAGTGCGTAAAGAAGTGAAGGTGGAAGTTATAAGGTCACAAAAATTCGTGTTTTTATCACAAAGTAACAAAACCTGAACTAAAAAAAAGTGGTAAGAGAGGGAACGTGATAAAGTGCATCAGGACCTAGCTAATGCTCCTATCTGTTGGAGAGATTGTGAATGATACCTATATTTTATTGACAAGAGACCTAAGGGTAATTTAAAACACATTTTCGGTTTGGGTCTGTAAAGAGTCGGAATGTGAAAATACCAGAAACCTAAATTGTTAAGGGGCCACCCAGCTTGCGGGGACAAGCAAATTTACAGTCCCGACATTTTTATAACGCCAGTTTTACGGTACCATAAAAAACGTAGAAATTAAGTTGTCAACGGCCTTATATCTGAGGTCGGAGGTCAAGCAGGTGGGGCCGTCTGATGGGAAGTTTTACCAGACACAATCGGCGCCAGAACTTATATAATTGCGAAAGGCAAGGGGCAAGAATAACCTATGAGAGCTAATCTCATCCGCCCCCTCTATAAACGAGGGAGTGGCGAGCGAATAGGGATCGAGGAAGCCAGAACCAATGAGACGAGGTTGGAGAAGAATATATACAAGATGATGAGACATTTGTGGAGAGAGCGCCATTGAAAAAAAGATGATAAAACATTAAGCTGCCAACGGGCCGACGAGAGCCCTAACTTATGAAACTCAACAAAAAATAAGCTGCCACAGGGCTGAGAAGAGACCCACTGTATACTATTAGAAGAAAGACGCCGGTCCTACGCAACTACATAATACGTACGGATTGACCAGCGTTAGCTCCGGACGCGAAATAGAAATAATCAGCGACGTGAAGTTGCAGAAGTAGCGATTGCCCATAGATGTCTACGTAGTGCCGAGGGAGAGGAGACGATACTACCATTAAGCTTAAGCCGATACCAGAGAGATACGCACCGTCGCCTAGCGAGTTGGACACCCAGACGACCGCCCATCAGTGCTGATCGACCCGCATATCGGAAGAGAAGGTACCTAATCTGAGCAACATTACTTGAAGGTATAAGCATCAGTGCCTATAGATTCGGACACCCAGACGACCGCCCACCAGTGCTGACCGACCCGCATAGTGTAAGAGAAGGTACCTGTGCTGAGCAACATCCGAGGAGTCTTCATAAGTGATCTTCGACATAAAAAGACCCCGAACTCTTCAGTCCCAATAGAGTGAACTGGATTAATAGGATGGTGATACGCCGCGACGCTACACTGAACAAACCGTATCCGAGAACTCTGTGAACACTGTGTGAACTTTGTGTACTACTGTGGACCAGCGATATCGGTGAATTCGGTGTAGACGGCTGCGACAAATGGGTGAGCATTTTGTATAATATTAATTCACATACCGCCTCTTTACATAATCGCCTCTAACCCGCTAGGGCCGGCGACATCGTATGATTTAAAATAGAGTGATCGGATAAGACTGTATATATATATATGTGTAAATTCCTAGCATTACTAATGTTTCAGCGTTATGCTCAGTGTTACAAGTTTGAATGTATATAGATATGTATAAATAAAGTGTATATATGTATATTCAGTATCATTCTTGAGAGTTGTGCCCATCTATTTAATTAATTAAGTACCGCCCTATTGGCGAACTTACAACCAGTGTACGAGATACGATTTCAGCCGTAGTTAATAACAACAGGTCACGACCCTGTGTTATTACAGGGTCGAAGTAACTCCCTAGGGTCCAAGTAACTCCCTAGGGTCCAAGTAGCCCCAAGTTACGGTACTGTAAAATAATGCAACGTGAAAGGTTTTTTTTTTCCTTTAAATTCTTGACTCATACCACTTTTCTAGTCACAGGCAGAATGACTTAGACCAGTTATATAATCAAGGGCACATATGTGAACCCACACTGTTCCCTATGAGTGCACAGTACAGGCATATCTATTCCTTTGCTGAACCCGAGCCCACCTAGTGGAAGTTTTTGGTTAACCACACAACAACGTGGCGGTTTTTAACAGTTCTTCTATCACCAATTAGAAAAAATAATATATTAGTGCAGTGATCCCCAAACTATGTGCCGCGGTACTTTAGTATGCCACGAGATATTTCGGGAATATACAAAAAAATTTCAGTTAGTCTCTTCTAACGAAATCATCGCGGGTTATTAACGTAGGATTGCTTATCGTTGCTTACCTCTTTTGTATGTATGTATATATATATGTATGTGTTATATATATATATATATATATATATATGTGTGTGTGTGTGTGTGTGTGTGTGTGTGTGTGTGCGTGTGTTTTTATCAAAATTTTGAAGCATTTTGGTATTTTTCTGTTTAACTGTTTTCTGTTTAATGCTTGCCCAAGCGATACAGACAGGGTTTGGAGCGCTGTCAAAATTATAACCCGTGATGACGGACGGTTTTAGCGTCTGAAATTTTTCTTTCCGGAGGACCGTTATGGAGGAAGTAATCTTCAATACTATTCTTACTGATTTTCATTGTAATTCTCTTGTCTAATACTACACTGAATCTCATGGCTAATTTTGAAACTGTGTTAATATATTCTATTCTGGTTTTTGTTACTTAAATCTTTCAATAAATAAACAAAATCAGCAATCGAGTAAGTATTTATTTGACCTTAAATTTGCGATGTGCATGATAATATCTGCCTTGATTTATTATTTAAATTTTTTTTAAAAACTAATATTATAACAAGGGTGCCTCGAGTTTCTAATATTATTCCCAAGTGTGCCGTAAATGTAAAAAGGTTGCAAATCTCAGTATTAAAGACTAACACCGCAATCTCCTATTTTTTTTCTCCGTGGATGACAAGCAATTATTCCGTCTCAGCATTTAAAGGGACTCCCAATTAACGATTTCAATATCTATGAATATGTGTATATTCTATTTAGAATTTGAAAAAAGAATGTACAAATCACGTAATCAAGGATTAATAGGGTATTATTTTCCTGCTAGGTTAAATGCTGATAGCTGTGTTTGAAAAGACATACTTTTTATTTGCATCTCAATATTTATGTTTGCGAAACTGAGGTAATACCTCTTAGTTAAATTAACAAAAATTGATTTTATTCGAATACATTTAAAATTTATGGATGCTGCAAACTACCTTTATTGATATTTTTTTTAATAATTGATTTGAGGGAGTTATGATATAATTTAATATCATAATACGTGTGAGCCAAAAGTTCGTAAAAACTTTAAAAATTCTTAAAAAAAGGAGGAAATGATAAAGAAGTGCGGTTTGTAAGAAAGGGCTCACAAGGAAGTCGGATTTTTTTGGCACCAAAATAAAAATTGGTTAAAAAAGTCACCGGTAGAGGGCGTCTGACGAAACGCAATGAACAGGACAACAGTACGTTCCATTCATTTATTATTGCTATAACAATTGTTCAACATGACCTCCAGAACATTGTTCGACACAACTAAGGCGACTCTTAACAGTTTGACCAACAACTCTCGATGGTGTAATGATAACATTCTGAAAGCGAATGAGAAATCCTCGTGTATCACGGTCTTTTATTACAAGATTCATTTGCATAATTCTGCTGAATCTCTTGAATGTCAGCGCCTTCTACCGGTGATTTTTAACTAATATTTTTTTGTTGCTGTTAAAAAAATCTGACTTGCTTGTGAGCTATTTCTTTCAAATCGCACTTCTATATCCTAATTTCTTCCTTTTTATGAATTTTTAAAGTTTTTACGAACTTTTGGCGCACTCTATATATATTTCTTTAAGAATACTAAAATAATAACTCAGTTTACGATTCTCAATTTCAACACACACAAAGCACAATAGTAAAACACTTGCTCTTTATATTCCTTTATTTTACTGATCATCTTCAGTGGAATGTTTGATTAATCCAATTTTAAACCATTTTTTGTAGTTGATAGTATATAACGTTTCTGAGTTTAATTTTTACTTATAGTAAGGAAAAAATTAATTTGTAAGTATAATTATGTTTTAAAGAATTCTATCATAATTCGTTTTAATAGAATATTTTTAGAACTTATGAAAAATACACATTTAAAACTATAACACATTACAGCTTAAAAACTCTTATATTTTATTCAAACTCCATATTTTTATAAAAGTGTGAGATTTTGCAAGCCCTTAATTGTTAGTTCAAACATAATAAAAAGTTAATAATTGTCAAATATTACAGTGTAAAAATTTTCCAACGCTTTGTAAAGCACTCTTCTGTAAAGCTGTAATATTTTGTTCAAGACATTAAGAAAACAAAAGATTATGCTTCTTATGTTTATTTACGGATTATATTTTCATCCAAGCAACAATTAACTTTAGTTTAGCATTTTTTGTTTCCTATACTATCACTATGTTTAAAAATCTTAATTTGCTCTGTAAAACCCTTTTTCCTGGATTAATTTACTTTCTAGGAATTTTTTTTCTGGGAAAGCCACATCATAAAAAGTTTTTAAGCATATGCATATAAAAGCAGGATCCTACGTTATTTCTTTATTTAAAATTATTTAATTTACAATAAAACGCACACAAAACTAAAATAAACAGGTTAACATTTTACCAAATTCAACTGTAGATTTTTAAGGTAAGAAATACACTCCTAATTGTAGTGCATTTTGATTTCAGTCTTTCTCTAATAAGTTGACATATCGTTGCTAAAGACGGTAATTAAAATGTTTGTAGACTTAAAATGGTTTAGATAGAAAAGTATCTGAATGATTAAAACCACAGGGTCGCAAATTATGGACCAGTTTAATTTAACAACTCGTCTAAGGTATTCATACCCTCACATTTAAATGGCTAGCCATCACTCACTTCAACGTGACAGCGTTCAATATATTCATGAACTAATTTCGCTGAATTATTCCCAGATCCCACAAGGCCCGAAAGACTCAAATCTGTATTAAGCAGACAGTGCTTTCGGTTCAGGTATTAATTATCTGATTAGAGACTGGTCTATTAGAAATTTACCGTAGCATGTGAAATATGGCAACAGCTCAGGATTTGTGCATTTACCGTTCAACTCCAGTAGCTCGATAAATTTCCCACTGGTTTTGGTAAAACCACGTGTATATGTTCAGATATAGTTTAGTTCACTCAAGGCTGCATGACCAAAATTTGTTCTATAGTATATTGCTATTTGGTATGACTGAAATGTTCGTGAGGTTTGATAAATAATGTATTGAAAAACGAAACACCAAAGATGATGGAAAATGTTAAGGAATAAAAATGCTTTAACATATTCTCGATAAGTAAGCAGAGAGAAATTATATTCGTTAATTACTGAATCCGACTCGCATTTCTACGTCAGGTGCTGGAAGGGGGACGTCTACACTGCAAGCAAACAGAAGAGAATTTTTTGCCTTTTTAGAACAACTCTTTAGTGTTTTTCCCCATAAATAAACCATGTAGATTGGATAACTTGTAGGGTTCGCGTGTTGCTCAGATGCAAATTTCTGGTATCTGCGCAGTGCAGGCCAGTCGAAGTCCAGGTGTCTGGTCTATTTAAGTGACACACGCTGAGTTGGCAAGAGCCCAAGAAGGGAGTGGAGATTTGTACGGTAGTACGTTACGCTATTAGTAGAGATACGAAAGAGTCGAGAGAAGTTAGATTGAAGGTGATAGCGGTATTTAATTGATAGAGCACGTATTAGTATTTAGCCTAGGTGGCTGCACGAGTTCGATAGTTATTTCAGAGCCCGATGGTTACGGGTATTGTTAGTGAACGTATATTCTGCCTGAAAGGGTTCGTTACGACTTTAAAGTTCAGTTTCTTAGTACCGCAAGTTGCGGTACTGTTGTGTTATTATTTGAAGCCCCAAGTCGGTCTATGTTAGTCTACCTCTACGTAGAAAATAAAGGAATTATTTATATTTATGCCTATTACTTTATAGTGTGCCTGGACCGTTAGAGGATTCACAGGGTACATAAGAAACAGAACCATATAAACTGATATTAAATTTCAATTATATTAGTGAATTTTTTCTGATTGTTAGACATGTCAAAATACTGATAATAATGATTAAAAAAAATTCCATAAATATACTGTGTTTTTGCAAGAGAGGTTTGTTCAATTTCAATTTAACCAAGTCTAACATCAATTGAAACATTAGTTAAAATGTCTTAGAGTTCTAAGAGTTCAAAGGCAATGGATATTTTTATCTCATCTTTTACCAGGCTTTCTATATGAGTCAAATTTAATTTCGTTTCAAACCTGAATTTCTGCAAGACAAATGTTATCAACTTCAGTTGAACGGGGTATTTTTATTTTGTAATGGACGTAAATTGAAAATTTGCGTTTATATTCACTTATTGTGTCAAGAATACAAACAGATAAACCTTTGTATCTAATCTTTTGTCATTCTCATAAAAATAGGTATTTCATAGTATTTGATTCTTAGGCTTCCTTTACTTCTGTCTTAACCCTTTACTTCCCAGTATCCTTTAAAGTTGAAATTATGACCTAAAAATTTATAGGCACTCTGTTTAGGCTTAAAGGAGTACACAGTTAAAATTTCATAAAGATTGCACTTCCGGTTTCGATTTTGTGGGTGTTCCATGACCTGGAACACTGGGAAACTAGCGTTTTGAAAAGTGCGGCTAACCGAGCATTGGGGTGAAGCGAACAAAAGAAAGAACGCACACACACAAATAAAAATACAACGAAAAAACTTGATTATATATGATTTTAAATAAATATTTGAAGTTCCTACATACAAAAGCAGTTCCTATTTATACAAAAGCAGTTCCTATATACAAAAAACACACAAATAAAAACACAATAAAAAAACTTGATTATATATGATTTTAAATAAATATTTACAGTTCCTATATACAAAAGCAGTTCCTACACTTAAAAATATTCACTAACCTATTTTTTTGCTTCGCAATATTTTTGGAAGCACGTTAGTCCCTTCTGAAAAAAGCAAAAACCAACATTGCAGGTTTTGCAACATTGAAGGTCCTCGAATTTTCTGTTCGTAAACTCGAGGATGCCAGGATGCTGCCCAGACAATCGACGAACAACGAGGAGCCCGGAGGACTAGTATTGCACAGGATTTTGGACATAGGGCTTTTTTCGAGGTATGCGGTAGAAGTTGAACCGGTTTGGACTGGCTAACCTAGACAGAGAGGTTTCAGAGAGAAACACGTGTTCTACTGCGCAAACTTCTCTAGTTTCCCAGTGTTCCATATCATGGAACACCTTTTGAAAATCTTTCGTTATTGCTATGGTTTCGGTATAAAAAATTTAAAATAATATAGAATAAATAGTTTAGAGTATAGCCAATACAATAATATAGAATTTTTTTTCCTTTCAATTATTTTTGTATTTAAAAATGATTTTTCAATTATGGCTCTGAAATATGGCTCTTTTTTATAACGCCACTGGAGCGAGGGTATATACGGGCTTGTGACCCGCTGCCATGTATTATCAAAAAGAGTAGATCAAAGTAAAAAATGAAGCTAATTGCTAAGTTTTTCGCAGAATTTTGACGGTTTTAGAAGCGAATAAAGTTTGGTGTTCCACCATATGGAACACCGGGGAGCAAAGGGTTAAAAAGGCTATATCTCAACGTAACTCGCTGTTTTAAAAATCAATGAAAACGTTTGTTTACAAAATATAATATACTCAGCAAATTTATGAAATAGACAGATCTTTCAAGTTTGAGGAAACTTTTCAGAATTCTTGGGTAAATAAATCAGTAAATTTTATCTTGGTGTTACAATTTTCTGTAATAACTAGTTGGTACCCATCAAAACATGACGCCTGGATAGTAAATAAATGTACTAGTACACAAATCAGACTGAATACATCATTGCCAAATGTTGGTAATCATAATATTAAGAATAGAGAAATGCACTTTAAAATATTACTATTCATCCCAATAAAAAGAAATATTGCTCTTCAATGACGGAGATTTCTCGGAATAAACCAATTAATGTGTTCGTATAGCCTCGTGCTTAATAAGTATATAAAGACAGATTTAAAAATGTCTCTGGGCATGCGCAAAAACAAATTAATGTGTTTATGCGGGCTCAGGCTTAGTAAGCATCTAAAGCCAGATTTAAATATGTCACTGAACATGCGCAGAAAGCAAATTTTTTAATTGTAACTTAACTCTAATTAATAGAAATTGCGGTTTCAAAAACCAAATTTGACACATTTATAGATTAAAATCTTTCATTTAAGGCCGAATGAAGTAAATTGATGCAATCGTTTTCTCTCACGGACTGCCCAAAGAATCGGCCTTGAAACTTAAATACCGGGTGGGCAAAAAGTCCATAGGAACTTTAAAAATTCATAAAAACCGGAAAAATAACCAAACGCTTGCACAGTTAGCATCGCTAGGTCACGGGAATATTTTTAAGACAGGAAAAAAAAACTAAAAAAACAGCCGACAGGTGGCGCTGACGTACACAAGTAAAAAAAAAAGATATGCAAATAACGAAAAGAATGCTTCTAAATCGTTTATTACAGGAGTAGGTGTTCCACATGACCACCACCACAGGGTATAATACCTTGCATGAGAGTCACAAATCCAGCAACGGCAGAGTGCAGCAGGTCCTAATATATACATAACACCTCTCGGCGGATCGCATCTTTCAATTCCAACAGATTGGATGGACCAGATTGGATGGACCCGGGATGATACACTCCTTTGACTTCAGCGCCCCCTGTCGACTATTTTATAGTTATTTTTTTTTCCTGTATTAAAAAATTTTCCGCGACCTAGCGATGCTAACCCTGCAAACATTTTTTTTTTTTTATTTTGGTTATTTTTCTGGTTTTTATGAATTTTTAAAATTTCTATAGACTTTATGCCTACCCGGTATATAGATGAGTAAACACAATAATGTACACTTAAGAAATTTCACATATGCCTGTAATAATAAAACTTGAAGCTTTAAATCTTCAATTTGAGTTATAGATGACATTACTAACTCAAATTCTTTTGTAGCTTGAAGTCATCTATTGCTTCAAAATAGATGCTAATGATGGAAAAATAAAAACAATACAGAAGTATTTTAATTAAAAGAGTTATCACACTCTTTGCAACAATAGTAGATACAATAATATCAAATACACAAGAATAACGGAAATGCTATTTTATCGCAGGATTTTTAAGAAAGTAAAACAAAAAAGCAACTAATTATTGATATTTTTATGCTGTATTTCCCCCCTTTTATAACTATACTGGTTAAAGTTGCTAGATCTATTAAGTGTGGGACTATATCATACCAGCTTTTTTAAACTAATGTTGAAGTTCCGACAGTGTCAGAGAGGATATGACATCCCAAATGGCGAATTTGATATATAGTTTACATAATTTGTCACTAGGGGCTAAGTATTCTTCAGTTATCTCGGGAAAAATAAATAATGTGTCTGGTAAATAAGCATCCCCAGTAGGGATATACGGATATAAACACCGAGCTTGGTAAGCAATTTAAAATCTTGATTTAGGACAATGAATAGCTCCAATATTGACATAGTCAGTCTTATGTATGCTGTAGTAGGACGTAGACTGTAAAGGGTAGTACGGAATGTAACGCTTGTGTCTGGTAAATTAGCATCCACAGTAGGGTTGTACGGAAATGAGCACCGAGCTTGGTAAGCTATTTAAAATCTTGGTTTATGATAATGAATAGCTCCAATATTTACATAGTCAGTCATATGTATGCTGTAGTATGACATAGACTTCAAATCGTAGGGCGGCATGTAACGCATGTGTCTGGTAAATAAGCATCCACAGTAGGGATGTACGGATATAAACACCGAGCTTGGTAAGCAATTTAAAATCTTAATTTAGGATAATGAATAGCTCCAATATTGACATAGTCAGTCATATGTATGCTGTAGTAGGACGTAGACTGTAAAGGGTAATACTGCATGTAACGCTTGTGTCTGGTAAATAAGCATCCCAGTAAGGATGTACGGAAATGAGCACCGAGCTTGGTAAACTATTTAAAATCTTCGTTTATGATAATGAATAGTTCCAATATTGACATAGTCAGTCATGTGTATGCTGTAGTATGACATAGACTTCAAATCGTAGGGCGGCATGTAACGCATGTGTCTGGTAAATAAGCATCCACAGTAGGGATGTACGGATATAAACACCGAGCTTGGTAAGCAATTTAAAATCTTAATTTAGGATAATGAATAGCTCCAATATTGACATAGTCAGTCTTATGTATGCTGTAGTAGGACGTAGACTGTAAAGTGTAGTACGGCATGTAACGCATGTGTCTGGTAAATAAGCATCCACAGTAGGGATGTACGGATATGAACACCGAGCTTGGTAAGCTATTTAAACTCTTGATTTATGATAATGAATAACTCCAATATTGACATAGTCAGTCATATGTATGCTGTAGTAGGACGTAGACTGTAAAGGGTAATACTGCATGTAACGCTTGTGTCTGGTAAATAAGCATCCCAGTAAGGATGTACGGAAATGAGCACCGAGCTTGGTAAACTATTTAAAATCTTCGTTTATGATAATGAATAGCTCCAATATTGACATAGTCAGTCATGTGTATGCTGTAGTATGACATAGACTGCAAAGCGTAGTGCGGCATGTAACGCATGTGTCTGGTAAATAAGCATCCCCAGTAGGGATGTACGGATTTAAACACCGAGCTTGGTAAGCTATTTAAAATCTTGGTTTATGATAATGAATAGCTCCAATATTGACATAGTCAATCATATGTATGCTGTACTATGACGTAGAATGTAAAGTGTAGTGCGGCATGTAATGCATGACAAAAAAAAAAGTAAAATTTTAGGTCCTGTTAAAAAAAATAGAGTTCGAAACTAGGTAATGAATTTATAGTAAAATAATACAAAAATTAATACAAAAATTTAATACAAAAATTTTCATTTAAATTCCCTCTTATTTGGACCTTTTATATGATGGGAAAATTTAGAATGAAACATTTATGAAATAATAGTTTTGCAGTTCTCTCAGGTAAAATTCAGGATTTGGCGAAAAATAGGACTTTGTTAACGTTGGAATTTTTTTAAATGACGTAAAGATGTTTTACAGACCATACTTATGGGAAGACCTCGAAAAATAACGCAAAAGAGAGCTCAAAAGTAAAAAGGTTAAATATATTTGTGATGGTGGGTACATGTCGGTCAGCCGTTCAGTCGATGCTGGGAATGATATTCCGATATTTTTTCTTTTTCTTTTGTGGATTAAACTATCTCCTATGGAGAGACCTTTAAGTTAAGGTTTTGAGAAGAGTTTTACAGGGTCTGTCTAGAAAGTAATGTGATGCTGCAGTCACACATATCTAGACAATTCAGCAGTAAGAATCCCCCCGACACCTGTTGACACATTTGGGGGTCGATTAGTCACGGTCCTCCCAAGGTCCTTCGAATCTCTTTGATGATCTGTTTTAAAAACCGACTGAGTGCAGGATCGCTGTGCAGAGAACTGCCCATAAATCCCTCGTTTTCCCCCTGTGTACTGTGCAGGGCAGATGCGTGTGACTGAAGCATGACTGAATTTTTCGCGCCAAAAGGCTAAAGGTGCGGAATTTATGGGCGGTACGGGTGGTGGGGGCTGTCTGCTACAGAGTCTGGCGGAAGTCAGTTGGCCTTCAGCCTTTGCAGCGCTGGGATCGCTCGTGAAGCAGATGCGTGTCTGAAAGTGGCGTTAGATTTTCAGAATGCATCGGAATGTCGAGCAGTGATACGCCAAAAGGTTTTGTGTAAAACTAAACAAATCGGCTACTGAGACGCTTGCCATGGTACAAGAAGCCTACGGGAATGATTCTTTGTCCAAGGCTTATGTTTTAAGGTGGCACAAAGCCTTTAAAGACGGAAGAGAGGACGTCGAGGACGAACAACGTGCTGTGCGTTCATCAAGTTCTCGAACTTTAGACAATATGGCTAAAATTAAAGCACTTTTGGACTCTTATTGTCAGATGTGTCAGATATGTCTTTATGAGTGTCTGGATGATTGCGGAGACGTTTGGACATAAAAAAAATGTTGAGGAATCGAATCGCGCGCGTCCGCCCGAAGCTCACAAACAATTGGATTCTGCACCACGATTATGGTCCGGTCCCCAAATCATTCAAAGTGACTCAGTTCCTGGCAAAACAAAACGGCGCAACGCTGCCCAAACCCCTGTACAGCCCCGGTCATTCACCGCCGGACTTTTTTCTTTTCCCTCGGTTAAAATCCAGCTTAAAAGGTCATCATTTTGACAATCTGGAGAACTTGTAGAAAAACGTAGCGTGCGTTCTGAACAGCATTCCAGTCGAAGACTTCCAGGCGGGCATCAATGGGTGGCAGGGTTGTTGCCCACGATGTATTAATGCAGGAGGAGGCTAATTTGAAGAATATTAAGTGTCCGTAAAATTATCTTCAAATAAACGAATTTTATGGAATCAGTCTTATTACTTTCTGGACAGACCCTGTAGATGAGATATGCTTACGTTTATGTGTAGATTTGATAAGATGTCTAAATGTGGCTTGTATACCTATTTTATAGCTTTATAAAAATTCGTTTAAAAAAGTAATTACTGTAAAATTTTATTGGTGGTAACGAATTGATAATATAGAGAGTTTCTCTGTTTTGCACATATATTTTAGGGGGGAAAATGTTTACTTTGTAGATAGTAGTGATTAATTTCGTACAATGTTTATTTTTAGCTACAGCTATTCCACCTCCTCACTCAAACAAGCATTTACGAGTAGAAAGATTAAAGTGTTTTACATTTGAAAAATGATTAGTAATGCTATAAAATATTCAACACTGAAAATTCTTAACAGTAAAAAATCTTTCTATGGTATCCTCCTATGCAAAAGTTGTTTACGGGAGCTTTTATGCATATTATTATGCACATTTTTATTTACTCTTTTATGTATATTTTTATAGCTCTCTGAATAATAACGTCCCAGTCTGAGAGTTGTCATGCTTCGGATGCTGCAAAAGTCTAAAATATTCCCCATGTCCTTTTATATACGTTTGAAAATTGATACGGGCTTAGAATAAGAGCTATAGACATAACAATGTGTATAGAAATAACTTAAATGGACTTTCAATTACTTAAGTGAAAGTATACCAGACTTATATAAGCACACCTATACTATATAAAGCTTTCATGAATAGTACTTATTATACTCGTATGTACGTGTATATTTCCCTTCGAGAGAATAGGCAACTAAGGAAAGGAGAAAAGAGAGAAGATGATAAAAAAAATGTAAAATATAGAGAGAAAGAGAGTGTTTTTCAATTTTTTTTAACATCTGGGTTTTTTAATTATTAATTATATGAACTTGAATTTTTTGCTTATTTTTGTTAAGTTACGGACATAAAAGAAAAATATTTGCGAAGAAGTGATAATAATTAGAAAAATTATCTCAATGCACTGGAATATACTGCAGATTTTTTCTACTATTTATCAAACAAACATTATTAATGTTTACATTAAACTAAATTTCAATATTTGCTTCCTCTCATATTAAAGTTTGCATGTTAAAAAAATTTAGAGAAGAGAACTGTGAAGCAAATTAGAGCAAAAATTAAATATTTTCAATTTTTGAAAGAGAATAAAAAAAAGGTAAAATAAACCCTTAAAAAAATATTTGTTCCTTTGATGCGATACTCAAATTCAATTTTATTTTTCTGACAACTAATTGCTTACTTAATTTTTTTTTAATCATTAGATGAAAAAACATTAGAGGTATTTTTCCCTCTTTGATTTTGAATGACATTTGGTTACTAAAAATGTTGTTTTGAGTTATGTTATGAACAAAAGAACTACAATTAATACCCGGATATAAGTGGGAAAAAGCGTATTCTCACAGAAATTCTAACGAACTCTTTTAGAAAATATGCTCCGAAAAATTTTCAAAATAAACACATTCTGATGTTAGTAAAGGAAGATCAAATCATGTATAGAAAGTGTAATGGTGAGCACATACTTCCAGCTATTAGAGATTCAGACTTAATTTCGGTTAAGAATTTAATGACAAAAAATAAACGTCTTGTGTGTTAGAATGTGCATCAGAATGAGGATCCATTTTATACATACATACATAGATACATTTATATATATATATATATATATATATATATATATATATATATATATATATATATATATATAAATAAATAAAACTTTTAAACAAATATTGAAAGCATGATAACAAATTTTGAGTAATACTAATGTTAATCCTTTGCAATATTTGTTTAATTATTCCCTTTAAATACTCAATTACATAAAAATAAAAATAATTAGAGAATTTTTCTCCTCTCAAACAGTTTTGCAATAATATGTCTTTTATAATTATTTTAAACACTGTGAAATAAAAGTAGCTTAACATGTAGAGTTTTTATATAAAAATGGAAATATTTGTCCAATATATTAAGAAATTTTTATAACATAACACAAACAATTGATTGAAATTCAGCATGATTACTAAATTACTATATACAGCATGATTACTAAAGTATGACATATAAGGAGTAAAATTTAATTAATTGTTATCTGAGTCAAGCTAAAATTTATCCTATAACTTCTAGACACTTTAAAAAAGATATTATTATCAATCACGTCTTTCCACTAGAGGCTTTCCAGACATGTAAGCCTATCAAAGTGATGATCTCTATTCAAACCAAACCCTATTCTGTAGGAATTGTTAAGTCAGCCACTTCTCCGAAGCATTATTCCATAGTTATTGAATAGTCATTTGTGTAGACTGCATGCTAAAGTGTGAAAGGCATACAAATGATCAGATACTTGTGTTAACGATATATACGTATTCAAGCATGTGAAGACTGAGTGTGAGTACTTAAAGTATATTATATGTAATATGCAATCTTAAAAATGGGAACAAATTATTAAAAAAGTGCAAAATTTTATATTTATCGATATGAGAATGCGGGCTCGTTCAGAATTTTTTTCATATAATCGACTTAACAATGAACGAAACCAGTCCCTTTGTTTTACCCTCTCGTGTCCATCATTGAATGACGGTTTCCTTTTGAGTACCTAGATATGGGTCATATGACTGTTAAAAGTCGAAAAAGTATAAAAATTGTGTCACTTTCTACATTCTATATCTTGAAAAGTGTAAGGTTTAAAATTATAATTTTTTTGTGTTAACAGAACAATGTTTGGTTTATGAATATATACCTGTTTCTTGTTTGATAGTTAAAAATAATCTGTGTTAGATAATCATAAATAATAAGCAGTTTGCTTTGGTCAAAAGTGATATCAAAGATAATGCACATAAATACTAAAAAAAAAATAGAGTTTAAGACAAAATTTCTGCTTTTAGAACATACTGCAGAAACTAAAGTTTAATTTGAACCTAAATTTGTATATATTTAAGGTATATTTCTATTTTTACTATGAAACTGAAAATAATGCATTTTTTTCTTAATAAATTAAATTTTATCTATGCACGAAAAATGCATTCTCTACAGATCTGTAAACAAATTTAGGTTTAGTTTCAAGCAAATGATAATATGTACCCTCTGAGAAAATTTCATGCAAAAATATGAAATTGTTCTAGAGATAACAAGTGCGTTATGTGAAAAAAACACATTTTGAGATAAATCACTTTGAAGTGTAGCCCTTTAAATCTGTTTACAGTAAACATCTGACACGTTTTTATTCATAACTTCCGTAACTGGGGAATTTTTTCAATCGGTTTGTCTTAAAATACTCAGAAAAGGTTAATCTTTCATATATATTTCTTTCAAAAAATTGATTTTTTTGGACGGTTTAACAGTCGTATGACACCTTAAAAAGTCTTACAATGCAATAAAAAAGGTTAATATATTATACAGACGTAAAAATATTAGGTTAGTTTACATAATAAACTATTCAAATCGCACTTATAATTTATACATCAAAAGATTCAGTGAACGACTCATAGTGGTGCAATGTTTCAACATACGTGTTTCATGAAATAGAGATATAGAGGGGTGACCTTGACTGACGTTTCTCATCGGGAGATAGTAATAAAATAGAACCGCATGGTTTGGATGCCTCAGTATAGAGTTATCCTAAGCAGGGAACACAGGGGAACAGCTGTCAATTGATAGACATATTTGGTAATGCATTTTCTGTTTCTTTAAAATAGTCAAGTGTTTTATAAAAACAAATATGTTTTTCTTAATTTAACTGTCCTCTTCCTGTGGATAAAATTTTATTAAAAAATTAATGTAGAAATACTTGGATTCTCTTCAGAACGATTACATAGTTAATATACCCATTATCTGTTTAGAATCTCAGATTAGAAAACTGGTCCCAAAAAGTCTTCAGATGAAAGAGAAAATGATTATAAGATCCTTGAAGTTTTACTCTGTTCCTCAAATAAAATGCTGGAATCCGAAGCTGGGATCTGGGGCTTGTTGATACTTGTTGTATCTTTTAAGCATTAAAAGTAATAAATTTATACATCTCAAGTATACTGAGAAGCCTTGGATCTGTATTTCGATCTTGTTACGTATTCTTCGGGGAAGTGTAGCCACTAAGTACGCCGAAGGGAAAATAATTCTAAATGGGGAAAATCTCTAGAATCATCGACCATCGTGAATTGAGGTTCAAACGTTAGAGTACTCAAGTCAGGAGTAGGGTTACCAACTTTTTCTGTGACGATTCCGGGACAAATAGCTCAAAACTGAACATCATCATCATTATCAGTGAGCCATTACCTAGTTTTCTAAGGAAACTTTTTATGTATAAAAAAATTAAAATGCAGTTTTTTAAAATTTATTTTTTATATTTTTTATTTTAACTATTATAGAATCTTAATTATATATATATATATATATATATATATACAGTGCTAGATTTCTAGAAATAGAGGTGCCGGAACGGTAACCTTCCGGGGTGTGTGGGGGAGTATTCGAAATTATTGATAAAGAGAGATACCTAAAGAGAGGTACCGGAACGCCGTTCCGGCGCGTTCCGCCTCAAATCTAGCCCTGTATATATATATATATATATATATATATATATATATATATATATATATATATATATATATATATATATATATATATATATATTACATAATAATAATAATAATAAAAATTTTAAATCTTATAATAACAAATTTAACATTATATTTTTATGGGTTTTTCCAATAATATTTTCTGTCATTTTTTGCCGCAATCCCCAATTCTTTCGCGAGTCTGTATTTAAAAAGTTCGCAAATTCTGCACACGATTCACTATTAAGTCGTATTTGCAATTCCACGTTCACTAAGGCGATATTCACGTTATTCTTGGCCTTCGTCCACACTCTTCGTCACTACTGTTTATGTGAGTAAATACTCTCTCTGGGTAAGCATTACTCGCAGGAATGGACAAAATGAAAGGCACAATTTTTACCGGCTCGACCGACTTTTCATGCTTTTTGAAATACTCTGCCGGTAGTTTGTCATTACAATCACCGTCTGTGCTATCACAGTGTACTTCCTGATCTGCATATAAATTGATCTTGTTAGTAAATATCGCTGTTGGATTTTGATTTTCTATTTTTGTGTTTTTTTTTTGTGTAGAAGTTTAAATAACTCGTTTAATTGTCACTAGATGGCGATACTGCTGCAGTTTTTGCCATCGCTAATCTTCCTTCCCGCGATGTAATCAGTGGCATGCAGTCTTGTAGGGAGAAGTGTCGTGTTTTATGCTCGCAGTTCTATGAGTTGTTTTGATGTACTGCGGGAGCACCTTTCATGCCAATTTCTGTTGGAATGCTTCCTCAAGTTTTCAAGTTTAGAAATGCCGACATTGTATTGCCGCTTGAGTATCTAAACATTGCCTTGTACTAGCTGAGTTTTCGCCTTTCAATAAAGTCAGTTTTTTCAACATGCTTGTCATCATTAACAAGTTTGAGCATTGTCAAGTTGTCATCGTTGAAGGTTTTCTAACTGTTGAACATTGAATTCTTAGTATCCAGAATACAGTCATAGGAAAAACCCAGCGACCTTATGAGCTGTCTTAGAATCTTTTATCCCATAATTGATGTGTGGTTCAGTTAGTTTCTACTAGTAAGAGTTAAGTTTAACGTTAAGTGAACTGAGCCATACAATCGCGGAAACTTTAATTTTAGTCTGGGACGTTCACGCTGCCTGTCGGATTACGACGACGTCACAACGTTCAACGGATTTACAAGATGTCAATTTCAATTTAAAAACAATTGGAATAGTTTCAGCTACATTCTGGGACAATTTAGCATTCATCCGGGATCAGGGACAGCGATTCCGATTCCGGGACAATCCAGGACAATCCGGGACAGTTGGCAACCCTAGTCAGGAGTAGAAGCTCAACAAGTCTTTGCTGCTAAAGGGAGGACACATGTGTAAAATATAATAAGGGAAAAGTTTTCGATGGAACAGAATATTTTTGCTGATAAATTTAACCTATATTGAAAATGCTTTACAAATTTCAGATCTCACATCGACAAAAATACAGCCCAACTTTTCTTTGCTTATTTGTCTACTTACTGATATTTTTCTGTTCAAGTGAAGGAATATTTCTCGAGATTGAAATGTAGGAATTTCTTATCAAAACTAAAATTAGAATTTTAGACATGAACTAAACTTCATGAACAATTTTTTTAAATTTCTTAAATCTGTACTTTTAAGGAAAAGTGGCTGTGATAAACTGAAAAGATTTTAAAATATTGGAAAAACAGAGATATTGTGAAATTTAAGTTCAAAGATTTACTTTATTTTGTTACGTGAAAGATTTCAGCAACAGTATTACTTTAACAGAGGCACTATATTTATGTCAAGTTAAAACGTTATGTGAATGCTAAAATGCATTTAATGTTTCAGTGTAATGGGAAATTTTTTAAGTAATTTCAAATAAAACGTCAAGATTAATTCCCCTATAACATTTTTAACGAAATATTTTCATAATTTTCCTGTTAAACTGTTGAAATAGTAATATTATTTTCATGCATACGCAGATAATTAGAAAACTATTCAATATGAGAATTGCGAAGATGTTCTTAGATTTCATTACTTATCATAAATTGTAAAGAATTTGTGAAGATTTATTCCAATTCATATTAAATATTATGATAAATTAAGAAAAAAAATTATGTTTTATTAACAAAGCAAAAGTCATGTTTTTATCAGAAAATATTAATTTTTAACTATCAATATGAATAGCTTTGTCTGGTCTCTCATATGATCTTTAAACTTTGAGGCTTTATTAATGTATTCACGTTCACAAAGTAGTGAAACATTTCCCACATACAAACGTTCAAAGTTCCAGACACTTTCCATTTGAATATGTTATTACGTAATATGTACCATAAATCTCAAAGATTCTAGGATATTATTAATATGGTAGTTACACTTTCTGGAGATTTTTCCCGCAGGTGCCAGTTACAAATTGCGACAGGAATATTTATCCCAAGAGTGCAATATTCAAAAATTAAAGATAGCATCTATAAATTCCCCATGTTAAATCATTAATTATTCATTGAATTGGGTAATATTGCGTACTTTTAAACTTGATATAATCAATTTAGAATTAAACGACGATAAATTTGCTTTCGTTGATAATTAAATTTGAAATAATAAGCATATTTATCACTGAAATCTGAAATGCAAAACCGGGTGGAAATGTTGACTTTAAGGAATGTGTTTTATGGAAAATCAATTTGTATTTAATACATTATTATGATCCGAAATGAAGCTCGTTAAATAAAATTACCAGTAAATAAATACTTCTTTTTAAATAGCATAATATTAAAAATTGTGCAAAAAGTTATACAGATAATGTAAATCAGGGGTGTCAAACTCGCGGCCCGCGACGAACGTTTTTGCGGCCCGGCCAATATATTGGCACACAATAATATCTATATATATAAAACGCGTAGGTATGCGGCACAAAAATCGGCGATATTTCTACATTCCGAATGGCAACGGCTGCAACTACAAGATGTAAACATTAGCGGCTGACCGCGTGTGTGTAGTGGTACGTAATTTGGTACAATTTAATTGCTGTATTTTACACGTGAATAATTTTAATTTATTCACGAGATGATTTATTCTATTTCCATCAGTTTTTCTAAATGTATGTAAGAGGATAAACTTTTGACAAAATGTGTTTAGACCTATCAAATTCAGTAATTTCACAATGACAGTTGTATGTAGGTTATCTAGAGTCCGTTCTTTTGATTCTGTCACTGTAGTATCTCCTATTTCTGAAATACTCAACTGTGTATATCAAGAAGTTTCAGGAATATCATAGTAAAATATTAATAATTGCATTATGATATCTTAATAGTAAGTAAGAGTTAATTCTCTACGCATTTTAAGCAGTACTTGCTGAATTTTTACTCCATTTTATAAGTTAAGAAATTTTTCCAACAATTTTTTTTTGGTATGATTAAGTGTAGATCTCTGAATTGTGAGCAATAGTACATATAGAGAGTGATGTAATCCCCACTATATTTTAGTACTTGCTGAATTTTTACTCCTTTTTTTTTACGTGAAAAAAATTTTCTCCAACAATTTCTTATTTGATGTAACGATAAAGTGTAGATATCTTAATTTTGAGAAATATTACATACAGAGAGGAATGTAATTTTTAAAATCTTTGTTGTTGGGTTTCTCAGTCTTATCTTTAACTCTGTTCTGAAGTAATGGAAATTCATATTTTTTTAATCACGATGTTTTAGAATCATCGTTATAGAGAATTTTGCAATGATTATAAATTTTTTGGCTGAGATCGCACTACCACTTAACAACGTATATTTATGATGACAGGTAATAGTAACATACCTTACATACATTTCTTTCAGTTGAGATTTTTTGCAAAAGAGAATATAAAACTAAAAGCGACCATGCTGGTCGCGCAGCGGCTAGTATAATAAAATAACCGACGCAGAATTATAATAAGATAGGAAGAATTCGCTAAATGTTTTTTTAATGATATTCTTTTTTTGCTATTATTAAACAAAATGCATATATTTATGTCGAATATACTGTAATTAGGTAAATAAACCTACGTTTCAATTAATATTGACTTCTTTTGCGGCCCACCTATAGTTAAACCTTGTTTGTTTGGCCCAAGGTAGCCTTTGAGTTTGACACCCCTGATGTAAATGGTGTCTCATTATGATATTTTTTTGCTTGAAATCGGATCACTTACTTGTGATCATAAATGTGTTCTACATATTCACTGAGCTGAGAAGATTTTCATTCTGAACTGGTTGATATTTACGCTTGCAACATTTAATTCTTCTAGGAACAACAAAAATGTCTTGTTGAATAGCATGTGCGCATTTCTCTTTCTTTCTTATCAAGTAGAAAACAATAATGTGGTTGACAACTAATTCAACTACACCATTATTTGACACCATTATTTAACACCTTTTATTGACACCATTATTTAACACCTTTTATTGACACCATTATTTGACACCATTATTTGACAGCTATTGTTGTACGCAGCATATTTTTGCATGCAGAACGTTGTTTGTGGATTCAACTTCAGGGAACCGTATTAGAATAATACGACAATATGTACGGATACTAGAAAATTATGACTCTGTAATAACAATAACATCTGTTAAAGAACGATCGAAAATTTTTGACAAATCCTAACGAAACTCATTTAGAGCATTCGAAAATTAGTAGAGCATCAGTAACAGAACTCTTGACTTGTTGGACATTTTTTTTCACAAGACTACAAATTCTTGAAGAATCTGTTAAAAGTTTTATTTTCCAGGTCTGAAACTTAGTGTTACGATATTTTGAAGCTTTTCAGGTTTTATGGTGCAGAAAACCGGTTTTCAACTAAGCCGATGCACTAAAACATGGAAAATGCTAACCAAACGTAACTGCAATAATACACTGAAGTGCCACTGAATTTGGGATAGAAAAGCCTATGCAAATTGTGTTTCGCTGCGCATCATGTATGCGCAAGTGAGGGCGCTGTGGTAACTGCATATATAGCGCGTACTGTGGTTGTTCTGAATTAGTTGCTGGAATTGCCAGTATGGGTAAACTGCCTGATTTATACGCCTTCGATCGCGGACAAATCGTAGGTGCGCGACGCATGGGCCATTCAATTTCCGAGATCGTCAGACAGCTAGGATTTTCAAGGTCGACAGTGTCAAGAGTATACCAAGAATACATGGATGGTGGAAAAAAACTAGCGATCGGGCAAACTGCAAAGGACAATTATCCTTGACAGTGCGTGGTGAGAGACGGCTCAGGCGTATTGTACGTAGCCAGCGAAGCCAAACATTAGCTCAAATTACCACCCAGTTTAATGACGGTGCCAGTCGTACAGTCAGTAAACGGACTGTGCAACGCTCGCTTCACCGTATGGGTTTCGGGAGCCGTCGACCTACGAGAGTACCATTGCCCTATACTCGCCATCGGGCTGCACGTCTTGCTTGGGCAAGAGAGCACAGAGACTGGAGTGTAGAGGACTGGAAACGAGTAGCATGGAGTGATGAGTCTTGATTCCGACTACTTAACGCCGACGGGAGGCTGAGAATACGGCGTCAGGCTCATGAAGCCATGGATCCTGCATGCCTGGCTGGAACTGTACAAGGGCATGGTGGCTCAATCATGGTCTGTGGTGTTTTTTCGTGGCACAGCTTGGGATCTTTGGTGCGTGTACCAACCTCCCTCAATGCAATTCGGTACGAAGAGTTGCTGGGTGATCACCTCCATCCGTTTATGCTGTTATGTTATCCGCACGGTAATGGAGTTTTCCAGCAAGACAACTGTACCTCTCACAAGTCCCGGTTGGCTACTGGCTGGTTGGATGAGCATTCCTCTGACTTCTCTGTCATGAATTGACCACCTAGAAGCCCAGACTTAAATCCTATTGAGCATCTTTGGGATGTTTTGGAACAAGGCGTGAAAGGCCATCACACAGCACCAAAGAACCTTACTGAATTATGGACAGCTTTAGCCAATATTTTGCAAGCCATTCCCGTGGAACGTTTCCAGAAACTTGTTGAATCTATGCCTCGTCGTGTGGCAGCCGTTATCAAGGCCAGAGGAGGCCCAAATCGTTACTAGGTAGGTATCCCTAATTCAGTGGCACTTCCGTGTATTATTTTCATGTTTCACCAAAAATTAAAGAAAAATATTAAACATTAAAATGATACCTTCTATAAATCTGATCTTATGTAAATATATAATAAGTGATTATTCAAAATACAAAATGTCCTTTTTCCTGCTAATGGAAAACATTCTAACAAAATTAAATTTGAGAACTTCAGAGAATATATATATATATATATATATATATATATATATATATATATATATATATATATAAATAAACATTGTGGGTAAGTAATTGACCATTACTTAATTTAATTTAAAAAAAGAAAGAATCATATTAAAAAGCAAGTATTTACTTCTGGAGACAAATGTAAAATAATTACAAAATAATGCAAAGTATCGGGGAAGAAAGCTTAATTGCATATCATTAAACGCAAGTTTCTAAAACGTATAATTATATCTATTAAAAACTATTAATAGTGTTGCATTTTTTTTCACAAAAGCTTTAAAAAAATCTTTACTGTTAATCCCCATCTAAAAAAAATTAGTCTCATAATGATTTAATACTAATCATTATAAGGTAATTTAATTCGATGTTAATTATTTAAATGCATTTTTAGCTATTATTTTTTTCTTAAACGATTAACCTAAATAACATTACAAAAAAAAGCTTAAAGCAATTTAAACACTTGTGAAAAAGACATTTTGTTAAAAACAAAATTTGTAATTGTTAAGTGAATATTATTAAAATTTAAACTATAATAAAACCTTTAAACCAACTCAAAGAATGTTTAAAATAATAAAAAAATCATCTAATTAATATAGTAATGACACTTTTATTTACCTAATTATCAGACTTTACGTGTACTTGAAAAATATTTTCTTCTTTGTAGTATTCATAGTGTATAAAATATGTTTAGCATTATATAAAACTGTAATTACGTTCTTTTAATGTAAATTACCTGCTCTTTAAAGTACTCTTTTTTTCAGTATGTTTCTTATTAAAAAGACAATGCATCTTTCTTATGGCGAACTTGAATGCGCATGAAAATTTCTGTAACGATCAACGATATACCTTAGAAATTGCTTAATTTTATTCTTTATATGAAATTAAAAGTTACTATACTTAGGAAAAGTTCTTCTAAGGACTTGTAGGAAAATAGAAAAATTAACTATTGACACAAAGAGTAACAATACATCACGAAGATAAGGTAAAAACTTTAATTAAGCACAAAACATCTAGAATTTTTTTTTTATTTCTCTGTGTGTAAAGAGACAAAAATGCTTTGAGGTTATTGTATTAGACAGTTCAATACTCCTTGAGTTAAATTCTTTTCAATTCTCTAAAGTTCTTTTGTGATAGTTCTAAACTTTAGCGCCGCAGGTGCAAGAGAGTTTGAATTCATCTGTCACTCGCTTTTTCTTCCCGCTATTCTGAGGGTACATTTATCCTGTGTCACACTACAATAAGGTATCTTGCATTTATGTTTGCGGTTAGACTAAAGAGATGTAATAGATAAAAACAAATACTTACGCTTGATCTCGTAAAGGATTTACATGTTTATGACTAGTTCTTTGTATTAAGGCTGCTATGTACTAACCCCATTGGATTCGCTCACCTCAATGTTAACCTATGGAGAAAATTTGTCCACGGATTGCCGACTTGGATTCAAAGATTTTAAAAAAAATTGTACTCTGCCATAGAGAAAAAAATTTTACATTTGTGTACATTTTTCGTTTTTTTTTTAATGCAATTAATATTTTAAAATTTAAATTATTCGGGGAAAAATCTGGTATAGTGTGTTTTAAAAGCTCATAAATTCTTTCGGTGGACGAAATTTATAAAATGAATCCTGTAGCGCTTTGCAGAAAAGTTCCGGCTATCTGATAATGCCAACTTTATTTGATTATCAGCATTTATGTACCTGTAAATAGTTGACAAAAATAGATTTTAAATAAAAAATTTGGGGTCAGCGCTTAGCCCCCCTCGAGAGAGAGAGAGCCATTACAATCCCTCAAAATGTCAATCTTAAGGGGGTGGAATTCTGGAACTGTCAACTGGACTCCTTGATAGAAAATTAAGTAAAATTTAAATAGGTTAAAGTTAACTAAACAAAGAATTAGTAACAATAACAACATTTTATTTCCCAACAAAGTTGGGCCAGGGTTTACGTTCAAGATTCAGGAGTAAAAATCTTCCGAGTCATCATGCTCGGCCAAAACAACAAGAAGTAACCAACCGCGACAGACACCCCCAGGGCATTGACCCGTACAGCGCTATCTGGCGGTGAAAACATATATATTCCCAACAAACTGGGCCGGGCTGAACAGCAATGTTCAGAAAAATACTTATTACATCATTTCAAATTTTGTTTTAGGTTCAAAGGTTCACATTTCAATTACAATTTCTCAACATTTGAGTTGAGACCAAAACATTCAAAACTTCCAATTAATGTTCATGTTTCCAAAATATTCATATTAAATTCAGAAAATCAAGTTTCCAATTAATGTTCATGCTTCCAAAATTATACAATCAAATATACATATTAAATTCAGAAATTCAAGTTTACCATATAATTCAAAATATAAAAGTTTAAAATTCAATTGTGAATGAAGTATTTTTTAACACGTTAATAAGTTAATAATATCCAAAGACTAACAATCTATAACAAATGCAACAAACCTATACAAGAATTAATAATATACAATCAGTAAGGAACTTACTATTCTCACTTCATTGGAGATCCTTAAACACACTTACCTAAATACTATATTTTTACACATAACTACACGTTCACAAATGGAATCATTCTTGAAATTTCGCTACAAATAAACGTACAATAAATATTATATACATTTTATATACATGAGACATTTGAACTACAGTTGTAGGAAAATGATTACATTTAACACTCTAAATTTACAAGTAGTTGAACTGGTCGTTTAATTGTTCCTCTTTCAGTTTTAATTTCACAACTACGAATACGACCATCTCTACCTGTTAAGGATTTTACAATCCTCCCCAATCTCCACATATTTCGTGGTAAATGTTCATCATGAATGATCACAATGTCATTTTCTTTCAAATCACCTTTAGACTGCTGATTTTTATTACAGTTTGCAGATTTCAAGTTCAATAAATAGTCTTTAGTCCACTTGCGCCAAAACTGATTTACCAGTCTTTCGCGATACAAATATGCTTTTAGCAAAGTTTCTTTACTGCTTTGACCCACAATGTTATTGAATTTAACTGGAGGTAAATTGGACACTTTATTACCTATTAGGAAATGAACGGGTGAAAGTGGTTGTGGATCATTGAGACTATCAGGGACATATGTCAATGGTCTTCTATTGACCATCGCTTCAATTTCAGTTAGCAAGGTGTGAAGTTCGTCCACACCTAAGGATGTTCGTCCAAGGGTTTTTCGTAGTGGCACTTTCACGAAACGAACTAGTCGCTCATAGAAACCACCCCACCACGCCGCTTTCTCGGCAATATATCTCCACTGGATACCCGAGGAAGCATAATACGTTTTAACGTCTGGATGACTTATTACCTTCCACACCTTTTTAAGTTCTGCATCTGCAGCCTTGAAGGTAAGAGCGTTGTCTGAATACACAACTGAACAGATTCCTCTTCTCGAGACGAACCTGCGAAAAGCTAAGAGAAATGAGTTAGTTGTTAAATCTCTCGTTAGTTCTAAGTGCACAGCTCTTGTAACTGCACATGTGCACAACAAAATGTAGAACTTGGTATGCTCATTCTTCACATAAAGTGGGCCAGCAAAGTCTAACCCAACGACATCAAACGGTTGTGACTGTTCGATTCTTGCAGCCGGTAGTGGAGCCACAACTTGATTTACAGTTCGAGCATTCATGCGTCTGCACATAACACATTTTTTTAGCATGTTTTTTACATACTGTCTACCTTTTATCATCCAGTATCGTTCTCTAATGTAAATGAGAGTACTTGATACTCCGGAATGATACACCTTTTCATGTGCATCAAGAACAATAAGTTCAGCTAATTTGTTTTTAGGAGGCAGGATTATCGGGTGCTTTTCATAGTAGCTCAATGAGGATTTTTGGAGTCTGCCTCCCACTAATAAGACGTTATCTTCATTTAAGAAGGGATTGAGCTCGAAAATGTTAGAATTTTTAGTAACTGGTTGTGCCAATTTTAGATTATGAATTTCCTCTGCAAAATGTTCAGCTTGCGTTTCTCTAATTATTCGAATTTCTCCAGAGAATATTTCTTCAGCTGTCAAGGTGCCATTTCTTTTCGGTAAATGTTTTCTTGCATTATGAATAAATCGCATTGCCCATGCGATAATTCTAACAGATCGACTTAATTTGCTGTAATTTTCAAGATCTAAAAGGGTTTTGTGATCGTCGACACTAGCTTGCAAAATTGTAATGTCTTTTACCTCGTTTTTCCTCTCTAACATGGATGTAACAAACGTCGTGGTGAAATCTTTAGGACACTTAAAGTATCCTACAGCTTTATACGCTTTTATTGAGGCGTCACAAAAAATGTGTAGTTCCAAATTATTGAATTTTCTGAGTTTACCAGGAAAATATTCTCGTGTTAATTTCAGTTTCTTCACATTCTCTATTTCGTGATACCACTCAGACCACCATTGCTTGCACTCTTTCGGAATTTCATTATCAAAATCAATTCCTAATCGCCAAAGATTTTGAATTAATAATTTTGCACGTATTACAAAAGGCTAAATAAAACCTACAGGATCAAAGATTGTAGCAGTCACCTTTAATATGTTTCTTTTCGTAATATTCTCACAATTATTTAATGTTTCACACAAAGCTTCAAAGTTTAAGAAAATTTGGTCTTTACGAGTACACCAGTGAAGCCCTAGCACCTTTAATGAATTCTCTGAATCTTCTCCGTTTATTATCCCATTACTTATCCACCGACTCTTTAAAGCCTCTGAATTAGAACTAAATTTCCGTAAATTCATCCCTGCATCCCTAAATACTTTACAAGCTTCAGAACTAAGCTTGAAGGTTTGCTCAAGAGTATCACCCCCATAAAAAAGATCATCTACATACACCGAAGTATTTAGCATCTCATAAACATCGGGTTTCTTTGGGGCTATCTTAGATATATGATACTTAATAGTACTAGCCAGAATGAAGGGACTGCATGAAACGCCAAAAGGTACTCTATTATTCCTATATGGTTTCTAATTAAAATCCTTATCAAAATACAAAAATCTCAAAGCATCTTTGTCAACTTCTGCTATTCCAATTTGATGGAATGCTTTCTCAATATCTGCGGAAAAGGCATATTTAAATTGTCTGAAACGCAGTATCATATCTAACACTGAAGGATTTAAATTCGGCCCAGGAACTAAACAATCATTAAGGGATGCGGCATTGTTTTGTTTTGAAGAGGCATCATAAACTATTCTTACTTTAGTTGTCGTAGAATTTTTTCTTACAACTGGGGAATGTGGCATGTAATAAACTTTGTCACTGCTACTTTCAAAACTACATTCTTCAATAATTTGGTTATCTAACTGATCGCGTATTATTTCATTATAATGTTTACGAAGCCAAAAATTTTTCCTTAATTTATTTCCTAAAGACATTAAATGACTTTTCGCGTTTTCAAAATTATTTCTTAAGGCTTCATGATTTTGTTTCCATAACAAGCGAGAAACATATCGAACATTATCAAACTGCAATTCCCTCTGAAATTGCTGAATAACCGATTCATCGGAAATCTCCTGTTTGTTTTCTGTCAACCCCAGTGTGTCCAGAGACCAGAACCGCTTTACGATGTCATTAATCTCAACATTCTTCGAAGCGTCGGCAAAATACTGTACACCGATATTCATCACAGCTGCGTTCTCCAGGAGCTTATCGTAGCCTCCACCCTGAATAGTCCACCCAAACAAGGTGTCAGTTGAGAACAAATTATTGCCTAGTTTCTCCTTCCCCCCAGCCAGGACATTCCAGTAGTAATCCGCCCCCACCAGAATTCTTATATCCGATGCTTCTCCGCTATCGGCTAGCTGCAGCCCCTTTGATTCTAAGATTTCACGAATGCTTTTAGTTGGTACTTTTACAAAGGCTCCTGTTATAGTATCTGTTACAAGGACTTCAACTATTATGGATTTTGGGGGGAACTTAACATTTTTAAGATTTATTTGAACGACTTCAAAATCCCGTTCACGACCTTCACTAAACCCAAATGAATAAACATACAGTTTTTCTTTTCTCAAACATCTTAAATTTAATTGTTTAGCTAGATCGGCTCTAATAAATGATTTCTGGGATCCTCCATCCATTAAAATCCTAACGGTACTATTTTTGTTTGTGTCAACATTTTCTGCTAAAACTGAACAAGTCTGTAAATATACCCCCTTACAAGTATTTTCGGAATTTAAAGACAAAGATGCAATAACAGACTCTTTGTCCTCCGTTGGTATATCAAGATTAACTTTCCTACATAATAATTTGTTATGACTTGAACTATTACAATTTTGACAGGGAGAAATTTTGCTTCTACAATTTGGAGACATGTGTTTTTCCAAAACATTTATAACACCTACCCTGAATTTTCAAAAGTGTTCTTTTATCCTCGTCGGATTTTTCGCAATCTACAACACTATGGGAATTTCCTTTACAGAAAAAACAGTTTAACTACTGTGTGTATAACTAAAATGGTTTAATTACTGTAGTAAAGGCAGACGCAGTTGGGATATTTTTACCCTTCAAATAACTATTTTTGTTTAAGAATCCCGTTTTGTTTTTCTGATGGAAATCGAAATTATCTTTCGTATTACAGTCTTTACTAAATAGATACGACGCTTCCCTGCATTCAACTTCTTTTCGTACGAAATCTATTAACTCTGAAATATCAAAATCTGAATTAGACTTTCGTTTTCTGTTATACTCTAAACTTAACTCCTCTGGTAATTTTTGCAGTATTATTGGGCATAACAAGTTACCGTCGTCACATTTAAAGACTGTAGACTCCTAATCTGAATTTCGCAATTATAATAAAACGTTCTGAGGGCTTTTACATTACGAACATTTTTTACAGGATCTACCGATAATAAGTTTTTTATATGTGAGCTGATTACCATGTCATTCCTGCCAAAACGCTGCTTTAGCAATTCAATAGATGAATCATAATTTTCATTTGACAAGGAGAACCCAGAAACAGCCGCCAAAGCCGGACCTCCCAAATACATTTTTAAATAACTAAATTTTTCAATTTTAGTTATGTCATCATTATTATGTATAGTTATTAAGTACTGGTTCCAAAAATCTAACCAATTGCTAGGATCCCCAAAGAATTTTCCTATAGTTAATTTAGGAAGTTGGATGCTTTGTTTAAATGTATTTCCGGAAGTTGAAGCAAACGAGGTCTGAGACTTCTCAACGATTTTACTTTTGTTTTCATTATTGAGCTTCTTTTTTGCTCTAAATGACCAGATAGTAATTTTCTCTTCGTACTCTTGTACACAAATTAGTTCTTCTTCAAATTCCTTTTCAGTAACATTTAAATTCAACTCTATTGCTTTATCTAATTCTTTTAAATTTTCTGATTTTGTTGATAACAAATTTAAATTTTCTTCTAAAACTTCACAATCACAGTCCTCACTTTCGATTTCTGATTGTAGTTTATTTAAAATTTTGGACACAGCGGTCCTTATTATTTTTCTTTTTGATTTTAGTTTTGATATATCTTCTTCCATATTTAAAAAATATAATGTCCTACCTTATTCAGACGTCTTCAAGATCCATGTATGGTTTTCAATAATCCATTTTCAATTGGCACAATTTTAATACTAAGATCGTGCCCCACGTTGGGCGCCATGATAGAAAATTAAGTAAAATGTAAATAGGTTAAAGTTAACTAAACAAAGAATTAGTAACAATAACAACATTTTATTTCCCAACAAAGTTGGGCCAGGGTTTACGTTCAAGATTCAGGAGTAAGAATCTTCCGAGTCATCATGCTCGGCCAAAACAACAAGAAGTAACAAACCGCGACAGACACCCCCAGGGCATTGACCCGTACAGCGCTATCTGGCGGTGAAAACATATATATTCCCAACACTCCTCCCACCACAAGAGTCTGCAAGAAGAGGAAAAGGGAAGTACGATTTTTTTTCTTAGTACATAGCAGCCTTAAGCATTCTCGTTATTTCCGGGTTGGACTTTATTATATTATATACACACGATTATACATTCTTCGTGAGATTTATCTACAATGTTTTCAGTTGACATTGCTGCTGGGAAAAGGTGGGACGGAATTTTGTAATATAAGAATATGATTCCTCAAGATTTGCTCAGGAAGACAGGTGTAGCCAGCTTTCGAATGTTGACCGGCTATAATTACCTCCAGCAACATGTTAAGAGAATCGGCGTGGCGGCTTCTGCCTCCTGCCCTTTGTGTGGAGACGGTTTTGTGAATGGACAGTATCTCCTTATTTGTTCCAAATTAAGGTATATTGATACTGTAGATATTTTTCCTTTTGGTTTTTTGCATCTGTATTGGGCAGCAAGATTTTGTATAGCCGAATGACCCAGGCTGGGCGTTGGATTAAAAAAATTGTTTTCAGTCGAACCTAGGAATTCCAGCACATCGAACATTTCTAAAAATCTACCCCAAAAGGTGTCCTGAATTCATCAAATATGATTCGAGAGTGATTTCCTGAAACACAACATAAATATATTTTTCGATTTATCATTTCTAATCCTTTGAAAATAGTTCAGGTTAGGCGTAAGATAAATTTTTATAATGTTATCAGCTAAGCGACATTTTTGAAATACAAAGTACACAGCTTTTAATGTTTGTTTTTGATATTTTCATGTATTTAACGTACTTTGTGCTAAGTAATTCTAGTGAGAAGCTAGAAACCGAGGTTGAAAATAAAGTAAACTCCAGTCGGAACAAGAGGCCTGCAATTTGAAAGAAATAACTGGGTATCAATACTACAATCCTCAAAAATGCATGACTTAGCAATAACATTTTAGAGGGGTATTAGATAATTCACGAAATAAAAATGACATGCCATAATCCCTCTAGAAAAGGTATGCAGGTAATCTTAAAAATTAAATTACCTCATAAATGTATTTAAAAGTTTTGCTGACATTTTTCTTTATATTTTGAATAGTTAGAGATAGTTCAGCTTCCATTTCAAAATATTCAATGAAACTTAAGCTTAGAAAAAAAATTAAAATATTTGATATTTTTTAAACTGTATTTCGAACAATTTTTTTTAAGCTTTTAACATTTTTACTGCATTATATATATATATATATATATATATATATATATATATATATATATATATATATACATATGACAGGCGTGTGGTTTGCCTGTTCTCACATTAATTTGCAGTCATCATCTTAATACTGGTGGCGAGTAGTAAGTAGTCTAAATCCAATAAACAAGCACAGTTCCAACGAAATAAAGTCAATTTATTTCTCTTTCCAGCAACCACTGATCCAAGTAGAGCATATTTGAGCGCTCGCCATTTTTAAATTGTGGACCCAGCTGACACGCGTCCACTAGCAACGATTAAATCCCGCGTTCTGACAAAAATTCGTGGGCATCTCCGCGCGCCAACTCTCCCTGCACATGCGCACAGCCCAAACCAGACATCTTTCAAGGATAAATGTAAATGTTTCCTCCTCGACCGCAGAACCCACAGGCGCGCCTAGATTACATAATGAAAAGGGGAATTTCCCTTTCCCAATTCGCGTCTTGAAATACGAACAATTAGAGGCGAATTACGCCACGAATATAATTTAATTCCCAAGCCCCCTTTAATTTTAAGGTAATCATTCTTTTCCCACTAAATCCTTGACATATATATATATATATATATATATATATATATATATATATATATATATATATATATATATATATATATATATATATATATATATATATATATATATATATATATATATATATATATATATATATATATATACACTTTTTTTGTATTTTTACTCAATCATATCCTACAATGTGGCATACGAGCGATTCTGTACTACCGAGCAATAGCTACAAATTTTGACCTTTTCTTATTGATAAACATCAGTATTGGATATTCACTGTTGGATTTACCTGTATGTTATACATAATTATCAAAATAGATTTATTTTTGAATTCGAATGGTAAAGAAATCTTCCGCTGCCAAAAGTGAATAAAAAATGAGCCAGCTAAATTTTTGCTTTATAAAAAATCCCGAAAAATAACTAAAAAAACTCAAGCAGTACCACTAATTTTTCACTATAAAATACTTTTAAAGAAGAGTCATACTGCTAAGTCTACTCCGTATATGAGAATTTCTATGCATTTTCTCTGCTTCCTGTCGGGCTTACAGAGGGAATGGTGTGTAGTGCAAACTCAAAGAATTTAGCTGTTTTCTTCTTAAGGGGACAGTGGACTTTCAAAATTGTGAAATTTGTTCAAAAATTCGATTTTTTTTTCATTTTATTGAATTGTGAAACTACGGATGAGTAGGAATGTGTTCCAAAAAGAATTTTTAATTTCTGTGATTACTTTCCTAGTTATAGGCAATTGTATTTAATTTAGATATTATGTGGTTACTAATAACTTTAAATGTGTTTTTATCAAACTAAAAAATTTTCATGTCATACTAATATTCAAACTGCTCCAGGCGCATTTCTAAGTATCGTATCGCTTTAAAATTTAAGTTTTATATACTTAACTGTATATCAAATAAATTTTATTGAAAATAATTATGCTTCGTAGCTCAGAATTTCTAAATTTTGTACTTGAAAAGATGATTTATAGGTATTTTGCGTAATAAAAAGGGTGGTTTCACTATTACTGTTTTTTTCTCTTTATATTTTTAATGAATACTTAAAATAAGCAATAAGTTTCATTGTTTGTTCTATAAGGTATCCTGCAAATAAAAAATACCATATTATATGCAAAAGAAATGCTCATGGAACAATTTTAATTAGGCCAATTTTTGATATAATTAGTAATTCATAAACTATTAATATTTCATCGTTAAATTTTAACCACTTTTACATGTCTATAGTCCTTATCAAATATTCAAATTTCAAGCAAATCCCTTCAAAACAAAAAAAGTTAGGTTTGAAGGTCCACTATCCCCTTAAATTGATCATGAAATGTCGCACCTTTGCATATTTTTCCCCTTGTACATTACTATTTATATTCTTATACTATTTTATGCGTATCAGTATTTTCATTGTAACTATGTACACTAATTTAATTATTGTTCTTTTTCTAGTTTATATTTATTTATTTATTTGTTTATCAGTCCTTATTTGCAGTCATATTTTTTGTTAGTAGTCATTAATATTTGTATAAAAGAATATTATTCATGAATTACAAGCATCAATTACAGCCTATTACTTTTAACATAAACGTACATAAAGTGAGGGCTGAACACTCGAGGCAATGGTCTTATCCCCAGCAAAAGTGGAAAAACCGCAAATGTCTCCGTATAATCCTCCCTAACTTTAATTATGTTGACTATATTACTCTCACAAAGGGAAATAGGGATTAAGCAGCATACGGGTTGTTTATTCGCAAACACAGAAAGCAGTAAAGTCATCCAAGTTCAAGAATGTCTGTTATAGAAAGCCCTTTACAATTCAGTACGACGCTGTGTTTTATAAACTCAAATTATATATATGATATCATATCATATATAATTGAGTAAAACATTGAGTAAAATATATTTGAGTAACATATAATAATTTGAGTAAAATATAATATTATCATAAAATAATAAGGAGCATACGGGTTGTAACATATAATAATTTGAGTAAAATATAATATTATCATAAAATAATATATATTATTTTATGATAATATTAGTGTATCAGTAGTTATCAAACTGAAAAAGAATTATTCCTATCTAGTTCTTGAAGAAAATTTACAAATAATCAAATCTGTAAATATTAAACCCAATAAGGACTGTACATTAACACAAAACTCTGCAATATTTAACGTATTTTTTATTATAACGTATTTTTTTCATTTTAAAGATTGGCAGTATTTCTTCGATATTGTTTGTTTGTTTTGATCAACAAATGCAAAAAAAAATATGCCAGTACGTGTTTTTTTCGTCAGGATATTCAGGGTGTCCATAATTGAACTTTCCTACTTTAAAGTTGTCTACAGTCGAAACTATTGTTCAGAAAGTTATGAAATTTTGTGTAGGACATATTAAAGGGATGGTAATTTGTTTGCGCGAATAAAAAAAATTAGTTCAAAATTTCACCACCAAAGGGCGTTTTTTGATGAATTACACATTTAGCCAACATTTACAGTTAACGACTGACACTGGTACTAGCCTGTTCGATGGAAGCTTTGTCCTCTTCCACCTAATGTGCAACTTTCTCTATAGCTTCTGCGGAAACAGGATTCCTTACTCTTCCATAATGAATGTTAAAAGAACCAGTTTCTTCAAATTTGGCCACCATTAATCGAAGACCTTTAACAGTCAATGGACTTTTTCGTATCCCCTTCAAACTCCAAAATCTTCGTAGAGCAACTAGTGCTGAATTATCGTTTTGGTAAAACAATTTTACTTACAAAGCTCGATCTGGTAATCGTAACGATATTCTGATTAGCAATAGCAAGCACGCTGAAAACAAAATCTCCATGAGAGTCTCTAAGTTTTATAACATCTTCTGCTCGACGTCGCCAAAAATTAATTTGCATATTTGTATCTTCTTCGTTCCTTCAAATCTTTTGTCCAAAAATTAGTTATCGAACAAGTTTCCGATCGACTTTGCAATCACTTTAAAGATTGTAAAATTTAATGAGTATGAGTTATTGTGTTAGGGTGACGTATGGATAAAAGATGTTGGAATCGTAAGTGAAGACAGAGTCGTAAATGTGTAAGTCATCCAAAAACGCCATCTGGTGGGGAAATTTTGAACTAATTTTTTATTCTCTCAAACAAATTACCATACCTTCAATAAGCCCTACATAAAATTTCATAACTTTCTGAACAATAGTTTCGACTGTAGACAACTTTAAAGTAGGGAAGTTTAATTTTGGACACCCTGTATTTTAAACCGTATTATCAAATATAATTTTTTAAGTCTACATAAAAATGGTCACTTATTTTTAAATGCATTCTTCCAATGATATAGCTTACAAAAATATTAATCAATAGTATTTGGGAATATTATTATAATATAGTTCCACTCAGGAGAAAATAATTTTGTCACACATAATTATAGAATCATTTTAGATCTTCTGCTTAAAGGCATATTCCTAACTGACACGGAGACATGAACATAATTATTACTGTCTGATCAGGATAATTGTATCATAAAGATACTTTGAGAGTTAATAATTGAAATGACTCTGTGCAAGTTAACTAAACATTAATAAATTTCTGGATTTCACACCTTTCAATATCTTTCTAAAATCTGTTTTATGCAGGTCTTGAATACCAAAAGGATATCAAGAAGTAATATTTGAAAAATAAGCAGATCTCAATGTATGCAAATGCTTGCATGTCTTAGAAAAGTGAATCATTAAAATGTATATCATCAGCGAATATTTCAACAATTTCAAAATAAACTTATACCCAAGAATATATTATAAACTTTTATCAGCACTAGGGTGACACTACCCTGGGCGTCTATGGTGGCTCAATCCTCGTTGATGAATTTCTCGCCATTCTATGCATTAATTTTTGTGCATAAGAAAGATATAATGAAAGATCAGTGAAAAAGTTCAAGGGTATTTAAAAATTAACAGCTGAACGTGTCATTCTTGTACTTAAAGACTCACATGCACACACACACACGCGCGCATATATATATATATATATATATATATATATATATATATATATATATATATATATATATATATATATTATTATTATTATTATTACAATAATAACTTACACAAAGCAGCCAAAAAAACGCTTGGTGTAGGTTTAAACTAAAAATTTCTGTCTGTTTAGTCTCCATGTTGCAAAAGATGACGGCAGAGCTAAAATACAATCACATTCCAAAAAACAAATCTAAAAGAACATAAATTTCATAACGTGATGCGTGTAATTATCACAGTCACAGTAATGTATTGTTCATTGTTTGTGTGCCTTGAATAAATCGTATAATTAACACACAATTCCAACTCCATTTCCTTTTCAAAAATTTAGGTAAAACTATAAGATTTTACTTAACGTAAAAATTATCACAGCATGTGAAATCGAGTCTCATACGTCATCTGACTCTCTCATCTCCCTAAGGATGAAATATGAACCTTTCGATCCATCTAGGAGCTTCTCCTTTGACTGTTTAATCCTGAGGGATTAAAATAATTAAAAGTAGTATTTAATCAATATTTTGTTAATGAAAATACAATTCTATTCGTACTATATTAATGGCTTAGTTCTGTGGCATTCATTTTCTTCTCTCATTCATCTACTTTGACTTTTGACATTTATCCATTCGTTTAATATATGGGATATCAGTTTGAAATATTTTGACATAACTTCTGTAAAAATAATCAAAAAATCTTAACCAAATTTTAATGATATTTATGCATAATTGGAGATATTAATATATGAAGTTTAATCTGTCGTAAAATCATTTATTGGATAGCTGAGAAATTAAGACACAGGCCAGCGGGTTTAATTTCCGTTGCTTTTTATGCCTTATTTCTATCAACACACTCATAGGTAGTTTTATAAAAGAACTACCTTTGCAAATTCCGTACAATATTCACAAATTAAGTTCCTATTATTTTCAAAAAGAAAGGTAAAAGACCGAAAATTTTTCTTCATATTTCATGTTTCAAAGGAGAGCAATATTGAATAAATTACGATGGATATAAAACTACATAACACAAAAAAAAATCAGATATCTTCCGGTGTTGTTAGCCTGTTTATTTAGGGTGAATGCAAATATTGATCATTATGATTTTTAATTGTTCAAGCGCTATAAATTATTCTTGTAGAAAAAAGGGAAATGAGCCATGATTATGCTTATGCTTGCTTTAATAAAAGTTTATCTTGTTGTTTATTTTAACATTTTTTGTAATATTTTTCAAAAGCATTAATCGATGTAAATAACACAGTTTTTTATTTAGAAAAATATTTCTAAACTCTATTTTATTTAATGGAACAAGGGTTTTTTTGAATAGCAGTATAAGTTCATGAAAATTTTGACTTATACATTTACGTTTACCAAAAATTCAATTGCCTTTGTTTCCAAATTTTCTCCATATAATTATCGCAAACTAATAAACTCTTTACATGATGCGAAAAAAAATCTTAAAAAATATAATTTTCCTAATTACTAAGTTCTAAACAGTGAAGAGTTATGTGAAAAAATATGAATGATAGTAACGAAGGCGCAAACCATAAAAAAAAGGCAAAATTCTCAGCTTTTTTCTACTACTTTTTGGACGATGTTTTATAAAGGAAGTCTAAAGTTTTGTTTTTTAAAGTTAATTTTACTTCAGAGGCATTTAAGTGCAATGTAAATTATAAAATGCATTTATTTTATTTCCTACTTTATAAAGTTATGCTACACTACAACTGTGATAAATGGAAACACATCAGATGATGTCTCCTGTTTAGGGTATCGTATATTTTATTGGGGTTATTTTAATGTAGCTGTTAAGGATAAGCAGAAAAGTAAATTATATTGAAAATTATTTTCTCTTCATTATTTTTAATTCTAAGCTATTGTCTAGTGTCCTTTTGAAGGTGAAACATCTGTAGTAATTTCATGCATTCACCATAATACCAATTCTTTGTCAATGATTACTTAATTTACTGCATTTTTTTATATTATAGACTACTGGATTTATATATTTTCTTTAGAGAATATATGCATATTTGGTTGGGGCTTAAATTTTAAGAATGTCATACAGAAGTCCATTATATGCTAACCACCTGCATTTTTCACCACACTTCAATTTTCCTTCGGGTAAATGGCTGAAAATTCCCAATTTTGTGAAATATTTTTCATATTTTAGTATAAAGCAATAATTTAAAAAATATGGTATGAATCACTGAAAATATAAATTTCATTGTGAAATATTTCGACCTGTTGCTAGTGCTTTTAACGTGCTAGAGTATATACTTCTAATTAAGAAGTTTTAGTTTGACCTCTGACATTTTCCCGCCTGTACCGAACAAGAGATCTCAGTTTCAAATAACTATCACCTCAACCCTAATGTATTCGAAAACACCTTCGAGAATTATCTCATATTTCTGCTTCCCTGAAGCCATTATTCAGAAATCTTCGTTTTGGGTCTACATGTAACCTTTTACTGAATAAGGAAAAATATAAATATAGTTCAGTGCATAAAACTGAACTTCATGCCTTAGTGTCACGTTTGAAAATTCATAACTGGATGTAAGGCCAGCAAAAGTATTTAGAGATTAGTCACATGTCTTTGATTTTCCGAATCCGAGTTTGTGCAGTTTATTTTAATTTTATGCAAAATATAATATAAATGACATAATTTCTGTTCATTGTTGCATTTTAATAATTTAGCTCGGCAATTGTACCTTTAAAGCAAATAATAGTGATTTAGTGGGGAATTTAAAGAGATGTTATGAATTTATTTTAAAAGATTTAATGAACATTTTAAACGTCTACATTTTATCATTGTCACTTGGATGTTGACGTAATTTTATGTAAGTAATTGAACAAGTACGTAGTGCTAATTTCCTTTAACTTAAACTCTATTGTTAACTCTATGGTGCCCGGTATAAAGGGCTTAAGTCAAAAACAGGGATTTAAATATACCGAGTTATTGGCATTTATACCAATCTCAGAACAATAATTTCGACTTGAGTCTTTTGTACAAAGAAATGTACTTTTGTGTACAAAATTGATAGACTCAAGCCTTTAATACAAGCCAAATGATTTTTGTTTCTTTTATCAATACTAACAAATATCTAAAAATCACTTTATTTATTTAAGTCCTTTATACCGTTCACCATAGAACTACCTTTAAACTTTTTACAATTGACTGTTTGTATCATTTGTCTGATCTCTTTTCTTCAAAAAAATGCATATTCCATAATTATTTTTAAATTAAAATCTAGTTTTTATTATCTTGCGGGGTCATTCCTTTTATTATGTGACCTAATTTTTTTATTACTCTTGTCTATAAATATCTTGGTATGCAAGTTTATAGAATTTTAATCATCGTAATTCTGACATAAAAACTATTTACGACACCCTTATCCGTTGCTCATCTGCTCTGAATGTAATAATATACGTTACGACGTGCATTTTCTATTTGAGTTTCTATTTTTTTTTCAAGCCGAAATTCATCAATTATGTAACAGTGATTGGATTGCAAACTATTTTCAAGCATAATATTGGATAAATAATTCAATGTATCACTGAAAGCGACAAAAACCTTTTTTTTTAATCTTCTTTGTTCTTTTAATGATTTCATAAAAGTTTGTGATGAAAATAAAATCATATCTCATTAATAATTAACAGTTTGTATAATTCTAATGCTACTGTAGGAGATATTTTTATGGAGTCTTTTTAAAATGTTCTATAAAAAAATAATATCCTCCTCAATTTTTCAGTAAATTTCACGAGAGCTTTTCGCGGCACTGCCCACTCTGGACTCAGTTCATATTTAAGTTTTAATTATGATTCCGTAATAATAAGTAAATAATTATTATACATTTTAATTTAACGCTAGATTTGCAATTTCTCTTAATGCTCTTAAGTTATTAATAAAATGCCATCATTAAACAAATTTCAAATACATTTTGATTATTAGGTATCCTTGCTATAGAAATATAACCTTTTGAGCTGCTAGAAAGGAACGATCTTTGAATCTGAAAAAGGATGATCTTTATATTTTAGCATTTTCTGTTTTATTTACAATGAAAAGTAACGCTATTATTTTTAAAGGGTCTAAATATAGCTTAAGAAAAATACTCCATGGGTGTTAGTTTTTAATGTTAAAGTGAGAAACTCCTAATTTTCAGTGAATATTTGCAGAAGCTAACTAAAACAATAATCGGAATGTTTCTTTTAAAGTTTTGAAAAGAATTACTTTCTTTAAAAATGAAAATGAACGTATACAGGCTAAATACTCTCAGGAAAGCATTCACAGGTTCAGACAAATTTATTTACTTTTGTGTGCAATATGAAGTCAAATGTTATTAAGACCATAAAAATAGAAGGTGTTTCATTTTAATACGTAGTTTCGATATAGTACCTAAATTGTTCCGATACATTAGATGGTTCTAAAGTTTTACAAGAAGTTTTGAAGTCCTGAAACTTTAGGATATCTTAGTATTCAGTTATGGGACTCCTTTCAAGCATGTACCCGTGCTTCTCCAAGACTCTCGACTTTAACACCTGTTAAGTGCATATCAGATCGCAGCATGGTAGGTGCACCCCACAAGGAACACCCTGGCAATTGGCTTGCGCATGTAATGCGTTATATGTTGTATCTGTGATCGAAAACCGCTATGATAAAGAACCTCTACCATAAGGGTATTCTATTACTGCATCCTACATTTTGGGCCGATTAGCCTATATGTAGGATTATGCGTTATATGTTGTATCTGTGATCAAAAACTGCTACGATAAAGGACCTACCATAAGGGTATTCTATTACTGCATCCTACATTTTGGGCCGATTAGCCTATATCAGGGGATGGCAATTGTTTTGGCTCGGGGGCCACTTTGTGTAAGCAATTTGAAGTTAGCGGAGGGACGCATCTTTTAAAATTATTGTTATTATTGGTTAACTTTGCATTTCAGAAAAGGTATAAATTGTATCTTAAAAATCAATAAATATAAATAAAATAAAATATTGGAAGCTTTTCTGGCTGTCTTGGAGTTTTTGGCTGTCTTTGGCAGTTTTTCTGGCTACCGGATTTTTCTGAGTGTCGCGGCCACAAAAAAATCTGTAGCATCCGCATGTGGCCCACGGGCTACTATTGGCCACCCCTGGCTTATATGATGAAAACTGTACTGTTGGGAGTCTCGGCTCTCTTGATTGAAAGTACCCTAGGTAAACTATGACGAATATTGGATAAAGGTATTGGGTGACTCTAGAAAAAGGACGATGAGGGGAATTATGTGAGAGAAATGAAGAAAATGACGTGGGCTTGAGTTTTAGCAAAATGGGATTTATTGAGAACTTTGCTATTATGGGACTCACAGTGTCACTCATTGTAATCTGCGGTTAAAGTCGACACTAAGACACTTCACTTGAAAAACAACTAAGGAGATCTAAAATAAGATGTCAAGCCCGTTCCCCTTTAGTTAACTTAAAAATACATTGATGATAGTCTGACACATTGTTCAAAGACTGAATGTACTTTAATTGCTATTAATTACTATTAATTGTCCTACGGGACTGAAGGACAATTAATAGCACGATAATTGCTGGAGCTTACATACGTGTACTACCATACTCGAATATGTAGTCAAGATGGTTCAAGAAACTCATAGCATGCTAGATGTCCAGATATAACACCACACGGGTTGGCAGATAATCACATCGTTCTAGTAACATGCGCTACCTGGCAGATGGCTAGAACATTTCCATCGTCAAGACAGATTTCGACCATTTATTCTCATTCTGTTTAGTGCTTAGTCCAACATACTACAAATCGGCCTCTATAATCTTTCTCAAATAGTTTCATATCATGCTAACTCTTTCTAACTAATTTCTCATATGTGCGTACAACTCTTCGATACTTTATTTTGGCTCCAACGAGTTGATGATGTAATTATTTTTCAAAAAATGAGCAGCCGCTTGCTTGGATCGTTAATTACTTCGTTTTGTACTTCGAATTCTTTACTTCGTTTATTTTTCTATCCTGCAATGTTTGTGATATCTTGATAGACGCAAAATTATATACGCTAGTATTTCAGTCAATACCCCTACACCGTTTTATTTAAACTATATATCTGGGTGCGGCGTGCCCGTTTGAGTGACATTTGTTATTCCTCTTTTTGCCATTTCTGCTTCAACAACTTATTTCGTAATAGGAGTGGATATTGTAAAACAAACATTTCTTATTATCGAGGCGGAAGTAAAATCAATACCTCTGACGCACCAGATGTTTCACGGTACATTAACCTTAATATTCGTTTCGAAAAATCCCCAAGAATTCCCTCATGAAAAGTTGCATGTTAAGCTGGAAGAGACAGTTATCATTTATTTGTAACTACAAACATCCTTGCATTTTCTTTTTATTCACTAATTCTAAATAATGACCATTCTTATGAATGAATTTGTTTTAGATCAGAAAACACTTACAGCGTATTATTATCAGCACATGGTTTTAGAATAATTACATTTATTAAGGCTGCTAACCCTATCGCATTCGCTCACCTCAGTATTAACCTAGGAAGAAAATTTGCCCAAGGATTGCCGACTTGGATTAAATGAATTTTTTATTGTATTCCGTAATAGAGAAAGAAATTACAAACCTCGGGGCATTTTTCGTTTTTTTTCAAATGCAAATAAAATTTTGAAATTTAAACTATTCAGGAATAAATTTGGAATAGTGTGATTTAAACGTTCATAAATTGCTTTGGAGGAAGAAATTTAAAAATGATTTCTTTTGCAAGGTGCAGAAAAAGTTCAGACTATCTGAAAATGCAATTTTTCTTTGATTATCAGCATTTATGTAGCTATAAATACTAGATAATTTTAACGTAGGATTACGTTCCTCCATAGAGGTACTACGGGAAAGAAAATTTCAGACGCTAAAACCGTCCGTCCGTACCTCGCGAGTTATAATTTTGGCAGTGCACCAAACCCAGTCTGTATCGCTTGGACAAGCAGTAAATAGTTAAACAGAAAAGTGCCAAAATGCGTCAAACTTTTGACATACATATATGTATATATATAGGGGAAACCCTTGTACCTAGGGCCGGGTATTTTCAAATGGCAGTATCTTTACTTATAACTAACTTACAATAATAAAAATAGTTTGTATACATTACGTGCTTTATTCCCTTTAAATAAAAATCACATCAAGTGTAGAAAAAAAACTTGCAAATGATATTGAAATTTTTTTTAAATTACCAATGGCCCTAGGTACAATAACACTATTGTACCTAGGGCCAGTTATTTCCAAACACTGAAATTGTTGTTTACAATAAAAAAACAATTTGTATGCATTATTTCTTTCGTGCACAACTTCTAAAATCTTCGTAAAGAAGAAATGTTAATTGTAGGCAATGTCTTAAAGGAGGAAATGTTTATTATTTCATCACTTTCTAATGTATGTTTTTTCTCCATTGTCTTCTTGATGATCCCATATAAATTTTCTGTTTCATACACAGATTTTGTAACTTTTTTTATCAATTACTTTTTTCAATATTTGTGCTTGATATTCATTTTTCTCGGGGGAATCAGTGAGAATTCTACACTTGCCAAGTTTTCGTCCACCTCTTTTCTACCAGAGGCCATGGCCCTAGGTACAAGTTGTTGTTTTTGACAAAATGGCTTCCATAGCCAAAGACCTGCAGAAACCAAACTTTGTTTTTATATAATATTTTCCTTTAATGATTACAAAAAATATCTGCTATACATTAAAACATAAGTTTGCACTTAATTTCACTAAATAAGACTTAAAATTGAAGTGAAATAATTTAGTTTTGATCATCAAATCAAGACTTTCTTTTATATTTAACTATAGCTTCTTATTGCTTTCGTTAAAAATGGCTGTTATGATTTGAAACAATGTTGTCCCTCACTCCAATGAGTAAAAATGCTGTAAAATAATAATTATTTAAATAAAGCATGATGGCCCTAGGTACACGATGGCCCTAGGTACAAGGGTTTCCCCTACATACATATATATAGATACATATATACAAAAGACATACATACATATATACATACAAAATAGGTAAACCACGATAAGTAATTCTACGTTAATAACCCGTGGTAGTTTCTTTAGAAGAGACTACCTGAAATTTATTTTGACATAGGTTAATATTGATGTGAGCGATTTCTCCAGAGTTAGTACACAGCCGCCTTAATATTTTAATTTGTTTATCTGATAATGATTTTTTTTATCATTTCAAACATAAATTATTGTTTTAAAAATGCACGCATAACAACATCCCTGTGTATACGAGAATTATCTATCTACTTTATCGTAGCTAATTGTTTTCTCTAATTTTACTTAACACGTGATATTAAATACATTCCTCATCACGTATTAAGTAACAATAGAGATTAAATTCACTGACATAATGAAATGTACGACAAATTTATTTAATTCAGGTAATTTTTTCGGTTAAAAATCCTATATTAATAGGTTTCTTACCTAATATTTGACTTAAAGATTGTTCCAGACTTTCCACGCATTCAGATTATTCGAAATTATGCACCTCTAGAAAAAATGTCATTGCCTACATATTACGTTTATCATGTCATCTTGTGTGCATGCGTGAGATAAAATAAGAATTTTAATTAAAAGAGAGAGCATAAGCTAATGTGACATTTTTTTTCTTCTCTCCTTTATGGCTAGAGTAACGAGAAAAAATTTTCTTCTAAGATAAGCTGCACTGAATTATCATAAACAGAACGGGAATTATACTTGACACAGTGTGCAGTAAGAATGCCCAAGTGTTAATCTTCTTACTGCGTGTGAACATGTTGAAATAAAACAAATAAATAAGCTCTTACTAAAAAGATTATTCATTTCTGATCTTTGACATTCAGCCCCATGAATTCCCTTTGGAACACAGTTTATTCATCTCTGATTATTTTTTTATTCTGATCATGATTCTTATGCACCGTATCATTCATGCTTTTTCACATTTTCTCAGGACTTGTCTATACATATTTTTTTCTATCTTATTTAACTATCAGAATTATATATATATATATATATATATATATATATATATATATATATATATATATATATATATATATATATATATATATATATATATATATATATGTATATATATGTATATATATATATATATATATATATGTGTGTGTGTGTGTGTGTGTGTGTGTGTGTAAGTAATGATAACGCCCCACCATTATAAATTGCCTTTGAAAAGCTAACGCGTATTCTAAATTCCCTTCATCCTCTCAATAAAACACAGCTCCTATTTCAAACTATGACCTAGGAAAAACCGAACTAACCAGCTAAATTATCCCTTAACCGCATGCGCGGGAACATTAAGATTTCTCATTAACCGCTGGCTCAAAACCAGGTGCTTTTCCATCGCACGTTCCGACTCACGGGAGTATTTATTATCTGTAAGTTATGGCTCACATGGTCAGCCAGATGTTCGGTCCTAACCAATTAAAAGAATTCTAAGCCTAGCGGCAAAATCATTTAACACCTGCTATAAAAACGTTGACCAGCGATTATTGGGACTTCCTTGTCCTTTGTCTGTCTCCTCTTGACCTTCATGATTCTCCTGTCTCTTCTGTCTTCGCTCTTGTGTCCGCGTCCTGCTTCAGACCACTCTACGATATAAAGTCTGTACTCAAAGGCCCCGGGAATCCCGGTGGCCACTAGTTTGTGCTTTCTTATCAAGCTTCCGGTATTGAATAATTACTGAAATGTTCTGCATAAATTCTTCGTCGTTTTGAATAAATCAATATATATATATATATATATATATATATATATATATATATATATATATACAGGGTGTTTCCGAATTCGACCGACAAAATCAGAGGGGTGAAAGTAGGCATCAAGACGAGCAATAATCACATAGTAATGTATGACCGGAAACGCAAACCTGACGCTTGAGGGCGCTGTTTGCTTAATCAGGCCATACCTCTTACCCCACTGGATAGCCAGAAATATCGCATTTTTTGGAGGAGGTAGAAAACTCAAAAACAAAACAGAATCATAGGAATGTATGACGGGAAACGCAAACCTGATCAGATAGAGGATAAACAAATATGCAGAAATAACAAACATATATATATATATATATATATATATATATATATATATATATATATATATATATATATATATATATATATACACTGGTGAAATAAATTAAGAGAATTTGCATATTTTATCGAATTTCATGAAAAGAACTGAACTGAATGTAAAACCACTGCTTCTAGACAAAAATTCAAATCTTGTACGTCAAATACGTAAGCGTACACGTATGTGTAGATGGAGCCAGTAGAGAAACAGGCTTTATAAGCCCGCGTAAGTTAAGCCGCATTTCGTTCGCTAGCACACCTCGGCGAATTTCTTGGTGTTATTCTGCAGCAATCGGTTAATTTCAAATTGTAACAGTAAAAATGAGTAACCACCAACGTTTAGATGATGGAATGAGGTGACGAATTGTGGGGAGGCTAGAAGCAGGCCAATCTCAAGTCCACATTTGTAGAGAGTTCAATTTATCGCCCAGCGTCGTGTGCACCTTATGGAAATAGTTCCAGGATACCGGATCCATCGAGAGAAAGCCTGGGCAAGGTCCTCCAAGAACCACGACGGCCAGAGAAGATCGCCATTTGTCGATTATAGCGAGGCGTAACAGGAGTGCTACAGCTTCTCAGCTCTCTCGTGACATGTATGCAGCCACAGGAACCCGTGTATCAAGGGTGACTGTTTCCAAAAGACTTCATGAGAGAGTGTTGTTTGCAAGAAGACCTGCTGTTTGCGTCCCGCTCACTTCTACGAACAGGATAATCCGTTTATCATGTTGCAGAGAGCATAGAGATTGGAGTATGGATCAATGGGCGACCGTTCTCTTCACTGATGAGTCCATGTTCAGCCTAAACACCGATTCTCGCCTTACGTTCATATGGAGAGAACTAGGGACCCACTACCTTCCCTCCAATGTCGGCGAAATCGACCATTATGGCGGAGGAGGTTTAAGGTCTGGGAAGGCATCATGTTGGATGGCCGCACACCTCTCCATGACTTTGAAAGATGTACTGTGACTGGTATGAGGTATAGGGATGAGGTATTGAAGCCCTATGTTCGCCTTTTCAGGGGTGCAGTTGGCCCTGAGTTCATTTTAACGGACGATAACGCGAGGCCACATAGAGCTGTTCTGGTCGAAGAATTTCTAGAGAGTGAGGATATTCGCCGGATTGATTGGCCAGCCAGATCTCCAGACCTTAACCTTATAGAGCATGTCTGGGACGCTCTGGGGAGGGCAATTGCAACTCGCAACCCCCCTCCGAGATCCATCCAGGGAATGAAAACAGCGTTGCTGAACGAGTGGGACCAATTGCCACAAGAAATGATAAACTGCCTTATTTAAAGTTTGAAATCACGCTGCGAGACCTGTATATCTGTAAGAGGGGACCATACCCCCTATTAACCCATCTATTACCCCATTTTTTGTTTATTCTGCAACCGCTGTTTCATACCTTCCGACTCCAACAAGTGTTACGCTTGATCATGAGTGTTTATTACAATTATTGAATGGTTATTTGTTTTGAATTATATCAATGTATGTACATATCAAATTTCATTAAAATTGGTACAGTAGTTCTAGAGATAATCGACAAGTATGCAAATTCTCTTAATTTCTTACACCAGTGTATATATATAAGGCTTAACCTTTAACCTAGGGATTGAAAATGTGTGATGTCAACCATTTACTGCCTCAACTCCTTAGCTACAACTACATAAATTGAACACCATATGAACTTATCATCAGCAACTGCTGAGTGGTTATTACGAAATAGTCGCTATTTCATATGTCATTTTCTCTATTTCATATGTTATATTTGGTTTGGTTTTTCATGTGGACAGCGAGCGAACAGAAAATCGAAAAAAAAATTCCTGCACTTTACGGTTAGATTTAAAAGTGATTGCGTAAATAAAGCATAAATTAAAATATTTTACAGCTTTCCTTTCAATTACGAATATTTAAAAAAAATAAATGCATAAAAAATTCAGTTTTTGCGTAACAGTTCATAAATAGGAAGTAAAATCCAGATTTGAATTATAATATTTTTATTAAAGTGAGTTTAATACAGTCATAAATAGACTACTATTGCATGAGTGAAATGACTTCATTCAAACATTTATCATCTTTTGAATCTAATAAATAGAAAACAATGGGTCATTGTATCCAATGAAATTGCTTTAAAAATGTTATAATACGCCTTTATTAACTGAATTCTAAACTTTTTTTTTTCTATTTACACTCCTTTCTTTTCTTGAAAAGAAAGTAAAAAAAGTCTTCTAAAATTTTAATACTTATCTTCTTTTTTTTTTCCTTTCTTCAGCTGTTTCAATTTTAATGACTTTCTGTTCTTCCTTTCACGGAGGCAACAATGTTTCTAACTAGTTCTAGGAAAAAATTACATTTTATATCATCAGAATTTCTTTTCTGAAATAGACTGATATACATTCTAATTTTAGTTTCATCCTTTCAAATCTAGTTTTCCTGGTGAGTAATCTAACGTTATTGCGTTTCCTGTGGAATCGCTGAACATTCGCATTTCTTTTTTTTTTTTGCTACTTCGTAACTTAATTTGATATTAAAGCGAAAGAGGTACATGCATTCCCTAGTTTCACCGAATTTTTTATGTTGTTCAGTTAAGACAAAAATTCAAGTTTTCCTGCAAATTGTGTTAGGAAATGGGGAAACTAACTTAAATATAGAATATTTCTTAAATTCGATTTCATAAATTTAATTTTTGCAGCAAAAATCCAGGTACTTTGTCTAATTAACAAATGAGAAAGGCTTCTTCTTTATGATTGAATGATTTATTAGTAATTGTTTGAATAAAGTTTACACATTTCACTAGCATTATATTAGTACAAAGGTTTAACCCTCAAACTCGCCCATGAATTTGTTGCCACTATCAGGACTACAGGTCAAATTGACCCCCAAGCCTAAAAAGCTGTTACAACTGCATTTTGATATTGTGCACAGGGTTGTTTGATTTATATCAGGGGTTTCCAACTGGCAGCCCGGGGGCCGCATGCGGCCCGCGGTGCCTTTTTTTGCGGCCCGCGAAGACTTCTAGGAAAATAATTTGCAGCATCAATTTACATATTCTTAGTTAACGAAAAATGTTTTTGTAAAAATCTTTATTGATTTCAAATGCTGTTCATTTACAAAAAACATTGATTTTCCTCGAATTCCATGAAAAGTAGGATGTCCACTCATGTTCTATTTCATACCCCCCCCACCCACTTCTTATTTGACTTTTTTTGTGTGTGTCTGTGTAATTTAACGAAAGTTGGTCAGTTATAATCAAGGTCGTTGTTGGAGGTTCATCCTCGAATTTTTAAAAATTTCATAGTACATACTATACACAAATCCTCCAAATCCCCCTCCCTCAAGAAAAAAATGTCCTGGGTATGGTCCTGATTAAATTGCGGCCCACTAGACAGGTGTTTTCGATTGCGGCCCTTGGACACTTGTAAGTTGGAAACCCCTGATTTATATTAATGATGAATAGTGAGGAAAAAAATTCATCTACACTTATTTATTCAATTTATTTAATTTATTTTGATCTCGTATCTACATCATCAAATCGTAGGGCTCTTAAAGGGATTGCACATTGTTTAACAGACATAATTGCTCGAAAAATTAGGCTGCCAGTGATTGAGGTTGAGAATAGTGATGTCAAGGCTTCACGGGATACTTTAAAATCACACAGAACACTGAAATTCCTATCAGGACCGGTAGGCCTGTTATTGCTCAGTGGCAGTAACAGGTCTACCGGTCATTTTGACCGCCATACTTTTACAAAATTGCAACTTACTAGCAAATGGCGAGCATTTGTGAAACCCTGATGTGCCCTCCCTGATGTTCAGGAACTGACTGAGGATGTCAAAGCCAGCCAAGCGTTCACGCCTCTCCCCTCTCCTGCCCCACCCCTTAGTTCCACCTCTGCCGGTCATAATGACCGGTGGGCCGGTTTGAGGGTTAATATAGACGCAGTCCATTTTCACAAATATGATCATTTCAATTAAACAAAAAGGCCTTATTTTTCATAATAGACTTACCAATTTGATATATGCCACCTCCTGTGATAAAATGCAGACTGGTAAAATAGCAGTTCAACTTACAGTAAGTTTTTTTAACACATTCGCTTAAAATTATGCTTGAATAACTTTAATTTTAAAATAAAGTTTGTGACAATTTTTAATGCTTTAATTATTTACGAAAAATAATTTTTTTTGTATAAGGCACTCAACAAAACAGTTTCTGCTAACCTCTTTAAGAATAACAAAAGATTGATAAATTTCATATAAATAAAGATCATTTATCTACTCTTTCTCTATTATTGGCACTTAGCCCACTGTGTGCCTTCTGCAGAATTCTCTACCATTCCGGTAGCTGTGAAGCCTTTTTTACTTTAATACGACGTTAAAATCCTTTTCGACTTCATCAGCACAAAGAAGGGGTGATAACCCTCTTGACTTTTTTCCCATTGGGGAAGTATTGTTTATACTTTTAACGTAGGATAGCGTTCCTCCTGAAAGCAAAATTTCAGACGCTAAAACCGTCCGTCGTCGCGAGTTATAATTTTGAAAACGCACCAAACCCAGTCTAAACCGCTTGGGCCAGCAGTAAACAGTTAAACAGAAAAGTACCAAAATGCGTCAAAGTTTTGACATATATATATATATATATATATATATATATATATATACGTACATATATAGAGATACATAGTATATACATATATACATACAAAAGAGGTAACCCTACGTTAATAATCCACGGTAGTTTCGTTAGAAGAGACTGCAGGATTTTTTTATTTATTGATTATTATTATTATTTTTTTTTTTTTTTTGGGGGGGGGGTATTTTAGAGTTATCGATTCCTTGGAGGACCTGCCCATTTCAATCAGTTCTTCAGTATGAAACTGATAATACTTGATTCCCTATATAGTCTATATATTTCATGACTGAATCTTTTCCTTTAAATTCTCTCAACCTGTACATCTCAAGAATACCTGTCAAATACTTTCTCACAAATGTCGCTAGTGTTTTTTAATCTCTAGCAGTCGTTGACCAGGTATCCAATGAATAGGTTAGTACAGGTCACCATATATCTTCATAAAGAGTAGTTTTAGGGCTTCTTTTAAAGAAATCTGGTCTGAAAACTTTCAGGGCACGGAAAAAGCGAATGGGAGACTAGATCCTTTTACGTAGTTCTTGATTTTTATTATTATGATTCATTTAAGATCCTTGGTATGTAAAGCTGCAACCAACCAAAAAATTTTAAAATTAAAAAATAATACTTGTAAAAACATTTGTCTTCATTTTCTTTCTTAGTAATTGCTATGTATTTGAAACATAGGATATAATACAAAGTAAAAATTTCCCTTTGTTCTTATTCGTCTCTTAATCCCCCTGTATTCTCAATTGTGAGAATTTCGTGGGTTGTTACCCAAAGTTTAAAGAACCGTGCCGGTAACGAGATTACAATTAGTAATTTGCGTCTTAACTATTACTTGGTAAACTATTTTTTTGGATGTTCATTCGTATTTCTATATACAAGAACGCATGAAAGAAATTCCTAAGTAAAATAAATAAGAAATTTACAGCGTTTTTACAAAGTTATACAAAATTAAAAGGGAAAAAATATTAGAAAAACGTGTGGAAGACTTTACTATTTGAGGATTACTCCTATATAAAAATTCTTCAGTCAAATCTTTTACTCAAATTATATAAAAAAGGTAATATCCCTTTTCTGAATCAGACTCTAATGATATGTATTACTGCAATGACTTGTACGATATTTATCCCTATTATGATAATACGACTCTTAATCCTGCATTATAATTCGCTACTGCAATGTACTGAAAATAAGTTTTACTAAGGTTGCTTGATAACTCCGTGCAAAAATAATGAATATGACATTTTTAAAAGGAGTTCTTTTTTTTCATTTTTTCACATAATCTCCTTAGATCGGTGCATTCGGTACAATGACTTTAAAGCTTTTTTTACCCCATTCGTAAAGCCAGATTTGTCCAACATCTGCAAACAGACATTTTCACTAATAAATTTCTGTCCTACAAGATTTTTTTTTCATATTTGGTGACAAGTAATAATCTAAGAGGGCCAAATTAAAAGAACACGGAGGGTGGGGAACATTTTCTTTGCTTAATTTTAACAGTTTTGACGACGCAATCACAGATGAATGAGCCGAAGCATTGTTACGAGGGAAAATAACCTTTTCTCTCTGAATGTGGCCTTATTTCACTATTTAAATGATCCAGTAAACATTCATGATACTCTACGGCAGGGGTGTCAAACTCAAAGGCTACCTTTGGCCAAACAAACAAGGTTTAAATATAGGTGGGCCGCAAAAAAATCCATATTAATAGAAACGTAGGTTTATTTAACTAATTGCAGTATATTCAACATAAATATATGCATTTTGTTTAATAATAGCAAAAACAGAGTATCATTAAGAAAGCATCTAGCGAATTCTTCCTATTTTAGTATAATTCTGCGTCGGTTATTTTATTATATATTATTGTGTGTCAATATATTGGCCGGGCCGCGAGTTTGACACCCCCGCTCTACGGTGATTGTTTTGTCCTTTTTTCTAATAGTCAACGAAGATGATACCATGGGCATACAGAAAATTTTTTCCGAGTTCTTTGGTGCGAGTCCATCTGTTTTAACCAACTGTTTTGACTGTTTTTTCATTTCTAGCTGATAGTTAAGTATCCATGTTTAATCAACTATTACGAAACAATGCAAAAACCATCTGGATTTCTTTGAAACAGTTCCAATCTGAGCGTCGAGGTATTCATTCGTTTACTTTTTAGATCTACTGATAGAAAAAAGTTCCCCCCACCTTGGTGACAGCTTCCTCAAAACCAAATAGTCATTTAAATTGTTATGTACGCGCTCTTATGAGATGCAGCGTCAGAAACCTCACGTACTTTATCTTCTATAGCCATATCATGGATTTTTCCAATGATTATCTAGCGTCCAACCTCAGCAGGATAACCAGGATGTTCCGTCTGCTCATTCAGTCGCAACGGAAATCAACAAAATACTTGTAAATCCTTTCATCTGAAGGAAAACACTTGCCGTTAATATTAATCAAGCAGGGATTTAGTTTCTGCCACTACTTTTTCTCTTAAAAAGTAATGCCTAATCAGCATGCGGACCAATCCATATATGAGGCGTTGAAAGGCAAAGTGGTGTAAGTCACATTTTCAACTTTTTTTATTTGAGGGCAAATATGTAATCTCCATGTTCAATTTATAGAGGAATTGCAAATAATTATTATTTGCAATAGTATAATAATTATTAGGAATTATAATTTGCTCAATTTATAGTGGAATTTTTTGTAGTTTTTACAGTAAAACTCTTTTGACTTACACCACTTTGCCTTACACCGCCTCATATATAAAACGCGTAGGTATGCGGCACAAAAATCGACGATATTTCTACACTCAGAATGGCAACGGCTGCAACTACCAGATGTAAGCATTAACGGCCGTCCGCAATTTAAAACCGCGTGTGTGCAGCGGTGACATTTGTTGCAACCGCTGATGGTTTGACAAAATATGTCCAGACCTATCAAATCCAGTGCTTAGTAACGGACAGTTGTATGTTGGACAGTTGTATGTACATAGAAAGATAGATGTAGTCCACACTATATTTTGGTACTGGCTGAATTTTTACTCCATTTTTTAAGTGAAAAAATATCCCCCAACATTTCTTACTTGATGTAATGATAAAGTGTAGATATATTAATTTTCAAAAATCGTACATACAGAGAGGGGTGTAATTTTTAAAATCATTGGTGTTGGGTTTCTCAGTTTTATCTTTAATTCTGTTCTGAAGTAATGGAAATTCACATTTTTAAATCACGATGTTTAAGAATCGGCCTTATAGTGAATTTAGCAATGATTAAAATTTTTGGCTCAACTCCCACTACCTCTTAACAACGTATATTTATGATGATAGGTAATGGTAACATTCCTTACATATGTTACTTTCAGTTGAATTGCTTTGCAAATGAAAATATAAAGCTAAAAGCGACCATGCTGATCGCGCAGCGGCTTGTATTTATCCATTGTGTGAGCAATTACAACATTTGACAGACATAAATGTCTGTAAGGGAAAGACTAATCGTCAAATTTGTTTATAATTTGACATGCGAGCCTTTGTAACATTCTAAATGTGATAGCACCAACACCGTGTGCAGTGGGGTCACATCTCGCATTTTGCATGGAGTTATCAAACAGATTCCGTAGAACCCGAATACATTATTTTTCAGGGCAGTTGTGCTACGTGACCTATTACTTTCTCTAGAGAACAAAAGCGAATGTATTAAAAGAGTTCTTCTTGAAACTGATGAAACGAACACATGGATACCCGAATACATTCTTTTCAGAGCAGTTGTGCTACGTGGCCTATTACTTTCTCTAGAGGACAAAAGCGAATGTATTAAAAGAGTTCTTGAAACTGATGAAACGAACACATGGATACCCGAATACATTCTTTCCAGGGCAGTTGTGCTACGTGACCTATTACTTTCTCTAGAGGACAAAAGCGAATGTATTAAAAGAGTTCTTCTTGAAATTGATGAAACGAACACATGGATACCCGAATACATTCTTTTCAGGGCAGTTGTGCTACGTGACCTATTACTTTCTCTAGAGAACAAAAGCGAATGTATTAAAAGAGTTCTTCTTGAAACTGATGAAACGAACACATGGATACCCGAATACATTCTTTTCAGAGCAGTTGTGCTACGTGACCTATTACTTTCTCTAGAGGACAAAAGCGAATGTATTAAAAGAGTTCTTCTTGAAATTGATGAAACGAACACATGGATACCCGAATACATTCTTTTCAGGGCAGTTGTGCTACGTGACCTATTACTTTCTCTAGAGGACTAAAGCGAATGTATTAAAATAGTTCTTCTTGAAATTGATGAAACGAATACATGGATACCCGAATACATTCTTTTCAGGGCAGTTGTGCTACGTGACCTATTACTTTCTCTAGAGGACAAAAGCGAATGTATTAAAAGAGTTCTTCTTGAAATTGATGAAACGAACACATGGATACCCGAATAGATTCTTTTCAGGGCAGTTGTGCTACGTGACCTATTACTTTCTCTAGAGGACAAAAGTGAATGTATTAAAAGAGTTCTTCTTGAAATTGATGAAACAAACACATGGATACCCGAATACATTCTTTTCAGGGCAGTTGTGCTACGTGACCTATTACTTTCTCTAGAGGACAAAAGCGAATGTATTAAAAGAGTTCTTCTTGAAATTGATGAAACGAACACATGGATACCCGAATAGATTCTTTTCAGGGCAGTTGTGCTACGTGACCTATTACTTTCTCTAGAGGACAAAAGCGAATGTATTAAAAGAGTTCTTCTTGAAATTGATGAAACGAACACATGGATACCCGAATACATTCTTTTCAGGGCAGTTGTGCTACGTGACCTATTACTTTCTCTAGAGGACAAAAGCGAATGTATTAAAAGAGTTCTTCTTGAAATTGATGAAACGAACACATGGATACTCAATGACTCCTTTACAAATAACAGTTCACCGACGTTATTAATATAACTATCTTTAATCTGCAGTTAAGTATTCATATTAAAATTAACAGCTAGCTTTAAAATTTATTTTAAAAGAAAGGCTTTTAGAAACATAAAAAGAAATTGTTGATCCTTTTCAAATATAATAAAAATAATGATTATAAGTTGAAATTTGAGTGTGACACACTCTTTAAGTATGCATATTAAGGAGACCACTAAAGCTTAACAATAAGTGTATAAACTATTCCTTATTTATTGAATAAAGAGAAAATGCTGAAAACTAATTGATAAAAACAAATTTTTTATACATACAAATTTGTTTTATACAAACTTTCTTATATAAATACTAAAAAATGAAAACATTCGACTCATATTTTGCATATTAAAAGAATATTTCTTCTGTTTAGCAACGCATGGCTTCCTTTTAATAAAAACCTAATGTTCAATATGTAAAACTAATAAACTAAAGGACTGACAAGAAGCTCGCATCAACTTAATTTTGTGCAAAGGTAGGAAAGAAATCGAATAAAGTTTCACAGTGCACGCAGAAAATGTATTATCAGAATTCTGAATATCGTGATCTTTCGATGCCCTTTTCAGTTTTATTTTATATATTTCACACGAGAGGTAGTTTTAAAGCAATGTATTCGTCGGAATACAGATCGTACATATTGCTTTACAACAGTAAAAATTTAATATACTTTAGATATCTGTAAAGAACACACGTGATATATTACACTTCAATATTTCTTTACATTTTTTTGGCACATATTGAATGACATCAGTAAAACATTTTGAATATGGTGGGGAATTTCTGTCTTTTTTATTCAATCATACAAGAATAATTTTTTTTATCAGAAAAGAGAAATATATTTCTCTAATTTTTTCTACCTATTCTGGTGATACAAAATATATCAAAAGGATCAGCCTACGAAACTGCCTTACAGAGGAAAGTTATATAATGTTGAGATACCGTTAAAAAGAAGTCAGTCTTATTATAATGTAAAAACGTTATATAAAACACATCAATTTGTTGCATGTCTTCGATATTCCTTCCTCCAATCAATTTGTTGACATAATCATTATATATATATATATATATATATATATATATATATATATATATATATATATATATATATATATATATATATATATATATATATATATATATATATATATGTGTGTGTGTGTGTGTGTGTGTGTGTCTATATGGCTCTACTGAAAATGGCTCTACATTTAAAATCGTTCTCCTTTAGCTATTGGACCTTCAATTCTTGTTTCAGCCCTATTGTCAATTTATATGAAATTTTTTCTTCTTTAAAAAAAGCTTGTGCCCATTAAGAAAAGAAAAAAATCCCTTTTTGTCTGAAAGAACGGTAATTTCGATTTATACTTTCATAAGGTTCAATCACTCTTAATTTACCTCTTCTACAGATGTGCAGAAAAGTAAAGAAAAAAGTCCATGGTTCTTTTTATAGTGCATAAAAAATAATTGTTCTCCAAAAATTCTGAGATACTTCTTATTCTTTTGACATCATTCCCAGAAGATGTCTTTTAGTCTAGGTTTTGTCTATTTTAACACATACTTAAAGTTATAAAAAATAAATAAAATGTATCCTGATGTTATTAATTATCTTGTGATTTATCATGAATCTAATCTGTCTCTAAATTTTTGTGTTCATATATATATATATATATATATATATATATATATATATATATATATATATATATGTGTGTGTGTGTGTGTGTGTGTGTGTGTGTGGGTGTGTGTCTATATGGCTCTACTGAAAATGGCTCTACATTTAAAATCGTTCTCCTTTAGCTATTGGACCTTCAATTCTTGCTTCGGCCCTATTGTCAATTTATATGAAATTTTTTCTTCTTTAAAAAAAGCTTGTGCCCATTAAGAAAAGAAAAAAATCCCCTTTTTGTCTGAAAGAGCGGTAATTTCGATTTATACTTTCATAAAGTTCAATCATTCTTAATTTCCCTCTTCTACAGATGTGCAGAAAAGTAAAGAAAGAAGCCCATGGTACTTTTTATCTTGCATAAAAAATAATTGTTCTCCAAAAATTCTGAGATACTTCTTATTCTTTTGACATCATTCCCAGAAGATGTCTTTTAGTCTAGGTTTTGTCTTTTTTAACATATACTTAAGGTTATAAAAAATAAATAAAATGTATCCTGATGTTATTAATTATCTTGTGACTTATCATGAATCTAATCTGTCTCTAAATTTTTGTGTTCATATATATATATATATATATATATATATATATATATATACAGTGAGTGATCGGTTAACGAACAGTTCGGTCTGCGAACAATTCGGACAACGAACACTTTCACGAAAGATTTTTGTGTTCGGACAACAAACATATGTTCGGATAAAGAAATAAAACAAATTCTACCGAACACCTCTGTGACAAAGGGTCAAAAAAAGTTTCTAGTAGTACAAGATCAACCAAGGGTTGGTTCAGTGACTTTATGTAATAATTCTAATCAAGAGGTCTACAAACGATACAGTTTTAGTTATAAACATTTATTTTACATGTATGTAGAACCCTTAAAGGGGGAGGTCTACAAATTGCCACTCATCTAAGAGCCATGCGTACATGGCGAAGTTCCATCTAGTCGAACTCTAAAAAAGGTGGGTTCTTTGCTCGCTACGTCATACATTTCGTCACAACCTCCCATCGGAGCTCGGAGCACACGACACGGTCGCATACTGTGTAGCTTGCGCCGAGATTTTGTGAATTGCACTCGTAACCTTTATGTACGCTAGTTGGTTTCTGCCCTTCTGAATTTTTGTATCTGTGGTTTTTTAAATCCCTTATAAAAAAATAAATAAAAATAAAAATTAAAATATTAGAAAATCTGGCAATATTATGAAGCCAAAAAAAAGTGAAGTGTCAAGAACTGTGCTGACGATAAAAACCAAGCAAGAGATTATAGCCAACCTAGAGAGTAGGCAGAAGATACCTGATGTTGCTAGTCATTATGGCTTGAACAGGTCTGCAGTAGGCACAATCTTAGCTAAAAGAGATATCATCAAGGAGACTAAAGCAGCTAAAGGAGTAACGAATATCACATCTGAGAAGCAAAGAAGTGCCATCCATGAAAAAATGGAGAGTTTGCTTTTAGTTTGGATAAAAAAGGGGAAATGAAAAGAGATGTAACTAGCATGGCCATCATTCAAGAGAAGGCTAGAGAAATTTTTGAGAAGTTGAAGGAAAAACTCCAGGTTCGTCATCTGAGAAGTTAGAATTCAAGGCTACCACTGGCTGGTTTGCAAAGTTCAAGAGGAGATCTGGCATTAAACATGTGGTAATGCATGGTGAGTCTGCTAGAGCAGATAAAGAAGAAGCTGAGAAGTTCTGTCTCAAATTTCAAGAATTCATTGAAAAAGAGAGTATTGTCCACAACAAATTTTCAATTGTGATGAAACCGGTTTGTTTTGGAAGCGCATGCCGAACCGTACCTACATCACAAAAGATGAGAAAAGTTTTCCTGGGCATAAACTCGTGAAAGACCGATTGACGACTGCTTGGCGAAAACTGTGTCCATCTTGTGTTCAGGGAGACGGAGATAATGCCCCTGAAATTATGAATGAAATTATGACAATTGCGAAAGATCTGGAATTGGAGGTGAACATGAAGATGAGCTAACGACAGAAGAACTCCAAGAAATCTTGAATGAAGAACACCAGCGAAATGTATGTCCTTCTGAAAAAGAGGAAGACGGAAGAGAGCCAATGACGACATCTGCTATTAAAGATCTTTTAAAGAAGTGGGAGGATGTCAGAGCAACGGTCTTAGAATGGCACCGAAACCAAGCCGATGTCAATAGGGTTGGGGATCTCTACAACGACAATGCTATTAATAACTTCCGGTTATTTCTGAAGAAGAGAGAAAAGCAATCGACATTGGACATGTTCTTTAACGACCCATTGACAAAAAAAATGGTTGATTAATGTGCAAGACTATTATTTTGGAAAAATAAACTTAGTAAGTATATATTTATCTTTTAATTTAAATTTTAGGGTCTCCAGAACGAATTAATCGAAGTCCCATAAAATCTATGGTAAATCGATGATCGGTTAACGAACATTTCGGTTTACGAACATAGTCTTGGAACGAATTATCTTCGTAAACCGATCACCCACTGTATATATATATATATATATATAATTTCTGCATCTTTGTCTATCCTCTAGCTGATCAGGTTTGCTTTTCCAGTCATATATTACTATGTGATTATTGCTCCTCTTGATGCCTACTATCACCCATCTGATTTTGTCGGTCGAATTCGGCAACAAACTGTGTATATATATATATATATATATATATATATATATATATATATATATATATATATATATATATATATATATATATATATATATATATATATATATATATAAGGTATATATGTGTGTGTGTAAAGTTTGCTGCTTGATTACATAAGAAAGTATTTTGGTCTCTACATACTGTATTTCATGAAATTCATTTATATTAATTAGCTTTGATTTAATTTTTGTGACTTTGAATGCATTTTATAAATGGATACAACTGTCAACTACAGGGTATTTCTTTCTCGTTAGAATCAAATTATTGTTTTTTAAACTGACATAAATAAAATCCAATTTGTTTCCATGGTAGCTGTTTTCTTGGGCAGTAGCCAACTTGTTAACTGCAATGCCTGTTGAAACACTTTTACTCTTTTATTTTTCCTTTCCGATCAAATGCTGTGCACATTATTCAATACAGTAAAGTTTAACTTTTCCTTTTTGAGACGCTACAGAATGTTTTAAAATGTGTTTTGAAGCTGAAAGAGTAATTCTCGATAATTTTAAAGTTTTAGTATGCAGACCAATAAATGATTTTATATAATTGCTTGCAGTATAGAAGTAGAAAATGTAAAATATAGTTTAGAAATTTCTCTTATCATATGTTTATATTTGTGGCTTTATTTCAATATTTCATGGAAAGATAGCGACTAACTACTAATTTTGATAAAAAGATACGATAAGGGAGAATGTGGAACGTAATTGTACATTATACACCATATCCTCCCTTATATGAATTATCACGTACATTGAACAACAATCATACTTGCTTCTACTTTCAAAATACCAATTCCAATGCAATATCTCTAGCACAGGTTGCTTCTTTATATTTTAGCTTTCAATGGACTGATGATGAATGAGTATTTTATCTCATACTATTGTTTGTATCCATGATACGCGTATTACACTTACATCTAAGAGGTTTAAACTGCTATGTTTCACCACAGTTAAAACTTGATATGACTTCCTCCAATATGGAGACGTCCTATCTATCATTCATTTATTACCACACCCAGAGAAGCGAATCAAACACAACTTCAGCAAGAAGCAACAATGATTCCCTAGTCAAGCATTCCCCCAATTTACCGTTAGATGAAAAACTCCACAAAAAAAAAACTCTGCCTATGTAAAATATAGAAAATGCGGCAGTCATGCTATAAATGTTTCTTAAACTATACATCAGGGTTAAAAAGTGAGTACCACTGCATACAACTGGCTTCAAAGTTAAAATTAGGTTGAAGAATTGGATGTAAAAAATTGATTTATAACATGCCTGACTTAAGTAAGGGGCCAAACATCGCGGCCAGACTTCGTCGGAGCTTTTTCAATAACCTGCATAAGAGTAATCGAAATAAAAGAAATATTCGAAAGAAAACCACGAATCTTCTGGTTATGCTCTTGGGTCTCTAAGATTAACTCCCATGAACAACAAACAGACTTTGATGCCAAGTATTAAGATTCAGAAACTTATTACCAAGGTAGATAGTTTTAGCATAATCGATGATACGTGACACACTGACTATCCTATATTGTATCCTTTGGAGGTACGGATTTATCATGCTCTAAATGTCTAATTTAACTATTCATCCAGTATCACCTTGCTCATAGAAAATTTACAAAAAGAATGATCTTTCCCAATTTAATTAATAGAAAATTTAGTGATAACATTTAGGGATATATAATGGAAAACAATTTGATCCCTGGCGGAAAGGTACAAAGAAGTTCTAGAGATAATTGTTACGAGAAATATAACTTATGACACAACGTGCATTCTGCTGACTCAGGATCGAAAATATAAAGCCATAAAAAAGTAATATAGTTATTTCTGTTCATCCTTGAAGTGCCTGATAATTGAAAAAATATTATTATCCTAATCTAATCTGTAAAGAAATATTTCGAGAGTCTTGATACGGAATTATTTATTGCATGACAACCAAAATAAATATGAGAATTTACGAAGGCACTATTTTATGAGAGACATACATGCATCCTTTACACATGCATCTACATACCTGCATCTAAATCACAGAATTATCAAGTCATAAAAGTTTTATATAGTTATAAAACTATATAAAACTTTTAGTTATGCAGGTTTTTTAAAATTTTGCTTGTGTATAATATTTGAAAATTTAGAAATGGTTTTTCTAATATGATATAAAGAGAAATATGTTGGCTGGCCCCTGTTTATCAATATAACTAGTAAACATAGAAGTTGATACCTAGCTTTAATTCAGAAGAGGATTAGCAAGGCTGTTTATCATTGTTACGCGATTGAAGTACGTGAATTTATTTGGCTAACAGCTAAAACTCGGAAAGATATGAAGCAAGTTGAGTTTCATTTATTTACTCATATTTAATTTGATATATTCAAAACACTAATATTCAACAGTATGAAATTATGGTTTATGGTCAACGGTATTGTGTTATGGTTTTAAATTTTTGCTTGTGTATAATAATTGAAAAATTAGGAATGGTATATCTTATTTGATATAAAGAGAAATATGCTAGTTGGCCAATGACAATCAATATCACTGGTTAACATAGAAGTTGATACCAGCTTTAATTTAGAAGAGGACTAGCAAGGCTGTTTATGATTGTTACAGAGCGCAATCGATCGAAGTATGTGACACACTGTGAATTTGTTTGGGTAACAGCTAAGACTGGTAAACATAGAAGTTGGTACCTAGCTTTAATTCAGAAGAGGATTAGCAAGGCTGTTTATGATTGTTACGCGATCGAAGTACGTGGATTTATTTGGCTAACAGCTAAACCTCGGAAAGATATGAAGCAAGTTGAGTTTCATTTGATTACTCATATTTAATTTGATATATTCAAAACACTGATATTCAACGGTATGAAATTATGGTTTATGGTCAACGGTATTGTGTTATGGTTTTAAATTTTTGCTTGTGTATAATAATTGAAAAATTAGAAATGGTTTATCTTATTTGATATAAAGAGAAATATGCTGGTTGGCCAATGGTTATCAATATCACTGGTTAACATAGAAGTTGATACCAGCTTTAATTTAGTAGAGGACTAGCAAGGCTGTTTATGATTGTTGCACAGTGCAATCGATTGAAGTATGTGACACACTGTGAATTTGTTTGGATAGGAGCTAAGACTCGTAAAACTATGAAGCGTTTCATTTATTTACTCATATTTAATTTGATATATTCAAGACTAATATTCAGCGATATGAAATTATGGTTTATGGTCAACGATATTGTATTATGGTTTTAATTTTTGCTTGTGTATAATACTTGAAAAATTTGAAATGGTTTATCTAATTTGATATAACAAGAAATATGCTGGCTAGCCAATGTTTATCAATATAACTGGTTAATATAGAATTGATACCTAGCTTTACTTTAGAAAAGGATTAGCAAGGCTATTTATGATTGTTACGCGATCGAGGTATATGACACGCCGTGAATACATTTGGGTAACAGCTATGACTCGTAAAAATATTAAGCAAGTTGAGTTCCATTTGAAAATACTCGGGAAAATATTAAGCAAGTTGAGTTTAATTTATTTACTGATATATAATTTGATATATTCGAAACACTAATATTCAACGGTATGAATGACTAACAAACGATATCATGCCTTGGCACGAAGTTATAGATGGACTATCAAGGTGGATATAACTGTCCCCGGAAGCGATTTTTTATGATAAACTTTCATTGGAATTATTTTATACAAACAAATGGGGTTTGGAAAATTTATCAGGCCATAAAATTTTAAATAATTTATTTTTCTTCTTAGCTGTGCATTTCAAAAAATAGGTAGTTTTTTTTATTGTAATTTATGCAAAAATCAGCGGACAATAGCATAATAAAAAACTAAAATTAACCATAATTTAAATCTGTCCTACATGTTTTTTTTAATCAAAAAGCATTTTTCGCAATTTTCGTTTTAATAAATTTTCAGTAAAAGCACAATTACTTTGCGAATATCTGAAGAAGCTTTTCAAATGTTGCGAAGAACCATTTAATAAAAAAGAGCAATTCATGAAAATAAGACACACGCAGAATTTAAAAGAAAATTGAGTTGCATCCTTTATCCTCATTTAAGAAAATAAGAATTTTCCTTCGCCGCTTTCTATTTCTTTTCTCATTATAGGATGCACTGGGTGTAATTTTTGCAAACTCGCGAGAGTTTAAATTTGAAAGAAACACTTATGACATAGGTGGTTAATTGTGTCGGGAAATGACATTGAGTAAAGGAAAAGTTTTTAAGAGATCTAGGATAATTAACCTCTTTAGTCGGGTTTTTATTTAATAATTGTTACGTTTATAGGAAAAATGAAAGAAAACTTAAATGTGTATTTTTTTGTTTTATTTTTTCTTTCAAATTTTCTCTTTCGTATGTATCATCGTTAATTTGCAGTTTTGGAGTAAATACAAATAAATATTTGTCATAAATTTGCTTTTTGTTTAAATATTTTCAGTGGCGTTCATTGCACAGTTTCTTTATTTTTAAAGTAAAAGAAATATTTTTATTGGCTGTATAATTTTGATTTATACTGATTTATTATCACCTCAAAATTAAAAAAAATATATGTATGTGTATAATCGTGCATTTTTAGTTCATATTAGTTTTTCGCATTCATTTATTGTCTTCTGAATTTTTGAAAGATTGGTATATGTATTTAATATAATATCAGGATAGTAAAATTACAAATACATCATTGGAGATGTGTAAAAGGCTGATTAATAAAAATATTTTAGCTTTTATGATACGTTCACTCTATCGAAATTCCTTCTAGCTTATATATTTTCTTTTTTTTCAATATTTAAGCTAGTTTCCTACCATTTTTCATCATTTTATGTTTTTAATATATTACATTTATTATTTAAAACATAAAATGTACGTACCGTACATTTTTAGGTTATATATGTCACTCGCATGAATTTTCTGTTTGTTAAATGCATTTAAAATGTTATCAGGATAGTAAAATTATGAATAAATCATTGGAGATGTGTAAGATCCTGATTAATTTAAATAGTATCATATGCGTTTACGCTATCGAAATTTCTTCTAGCTGAAATATTTAGTTTTTAAAACGTAGCAATGATTTATATTCATTGCTTGCAAGGTGAAATTAGTTATAGATGTCAAACATTGGTGCATTTTATAGACCTTAGAATGAAATGTGAAGAATCTTTATACACACGACATCACTTTAAGAAAAAGTTGCAGAATTTTGATTATATTGCCTTTTAATTTTTATTAAAATAAAATAATTAATTTTCTTCTTGGAAATATTATCAATAAATATATACAGTCTGTAATCAAAATAGAGCGATTTATTTGAAATTTCCTTTGAAAGACGTGCAATATTTTTTTTTATAATGACACTACAGGAAATTATAAGAAATTATATTAAATACATAAAATTACGCCGTAATTTATGGAATAATTTAGTTTAGAGGGTGCAAATTTTAATTATCTTTTAGTTTTGTTTTAGATACGTTGTAATATAAAACTCAGCAGATGTGATTTATTTTTCATTCATCTTATTTTATTCAATGTAGTAATAAATACACAATAAACAAATACCTAATTACCGGAACATATATAAATACATTATTTACAGATTTTCTTGAGTACTACATCATAATTATTTAAAGATACTTGTTTCGAAAGGCGATGAAAATTTAGATTTGATTTCTCTGAATCATTTCATTTAAGGGGTCAAGGGATTTTCACCCCCTTTTTACAAATATTCAATGGTTTAACTCTATATACCACATGAGTATAATTAACATTATTGTTGGAAGACAACGTTCATTTTCTCTCCTTCTGCTCCTTACGGCATGCGTGCGCACACATGTTAATTATGACGTCATCATATTTTTCTCCTGTACGGTAACGCTCTGTGAGCGGTGGTAGAAAGAGAATAATGTTGCTCTCTGTAACATGCTTTTATGTTATGTTCCGTGAAAATGTTTCTTAGTCCTATATTAAATGTTTTGCTACTACTCTGCTGCTATTTTTACTCTGCGTGACTGAACTCCCATAATTATCTTTTACTACATTGAAATCATTTAAAATTCACAAATAAGTATTTTGGGAAAGAATAAGACATGTTTTCAAAATTTTCCATGCGCAAGGATTTTCTTCTAATTTCTTCCAAATTTCTCAGAATTGTTAACCGAGGTGTTTGTCACTAAACTATGCATAGATCTTTGAAACCACAAATATTTTTCAAATTTATAGACCATGAAAGAAAGCAAAAATTAGAAAAATAACAGGCACAATTAAAAATATATATACATATTTAAGACTTAAGATTCATACAAAATATTCTATGCACAATTATGTTTATATATATATATATATGGTGAACGTACATTTAAAAATTTAAAGTTTTTAAATGATTGGGAGTGCGCAAGGAGCATTTTTAAAAATGTTAGCATTTTTTTAAAAAAATTTTTAAAAAAGCATCATGATGCCAAAAATTCTTATTTTGAATTCTAGGGGTTTTTCAATGTAGTAAAAAAGAATATTAATTACTCTCATTCTGTATATAGAGTTAAAAATTGCAAATGCAAAAATTCGAGGTTGAAAGTCCATTGCCCCCTTAAACGTAAAACTACAGCGTATTTTTAAAAGAAAAATTTATGTTTCATAGACGTTTGCTCGACGTAATCTTGTAGTAACGAGCTAGTTTCGGTGCTGAGAGTTAATATTGAATATCGATGTTTCAAAACATCGATGTTTTGTTATCGATGTCGCATCACTAAGCTAATACGGACTCTTGTGGTGCTCTATAAACCGAAGCCGCACACATCAGCCGGAGGCGTATATGGACCTGGTCTGAAACTTCCTGTCAGGGGGCATTAGGAACAAGAACAACTACAACAACAATTCTAAAATTAGAACAACATGTGTCAACAACATGTGTCAACAACATGTGTCGTAACATGTGTCATAGACAATACTAAAAAATATATTAGTCCGATGAAGTGTATATAGAGAACGTATTCAATTAATCAGATGAAGAGTGTTCATATATTTTTTCTTTACTAGCCACTTAATTACGAGCAAAGTAATACTCTACTCTTAATTTTGTAAGAATTAAAAATTCGACAGATCACATATTTTTTACTAAATTGCTAATATTCAGTTTTATGTTGAATGAGTTTACATTTAAAAGTATATTATCACAACAATTTCCAACTGTCTCTGAACCCCAATCATCTTAAATTTATAACAACTCATTCTATATTCATTTTTCTTTTGAACGAAATGTGCTTTCTAAGAAGCAATTAACTTCTGTGTTTGTCTTTATATAAATGCAAATGATAATGTGTTGGTACCAAACATCCTTTTCATGAAACTCACGCGATATATCCATTACTAAAATAAGTGTATAGCAGAGGTATAAAGATTTCATCATATATAGTTTAGTATAAATGTCGATTTTGTTTATAAATAAGTTTATTCAAATAAGTTTGGGGGTCTGAAATATTAAACCTTAAAGAAATATACTAAGAAGGAAACAGCAGCTGAGCTATAAAATTCTGTTTTTTTTTCAAACAAAAGCTTTTACCTGTAAAACTTTTATAATATATTTTCACCAAATCACTTAAATCTACATAAATTGGGTAAATTTTGAATTTTCATAACATAATTATTATAAATAGCTTCTCGTGTCATTTAAAATTGATTTTTAACATTAACTAAACAAGATTTTCATTTCTAAAATGACATTTATAGCGTAAAACAGGGAAAAAACCTTGTCATGAGGTACTTAAACTATATATTTTCCTTTTCGCCATAAAATGTTATTTCCCTTTAATGATGTGGCACATCGTGAATTCAAAAACTGTATGCTATTTTTTACATTCACATTTACTTTTACCTCTTTTTTTCTCTCGTTGGCGTGAATGTAGGACAAAATCTGCTAAATTTTTGCACGTTTTTTCTAAACACTCTGAGTTACAAGTATTTTTTGCTAAAGCCTCTTAGTTTCGTAAGCAGGGAAATGTCATAAACGTGAAATAAAAATTCGAAACTCTTTAAAAGATTAAATTAAAAGGAAAAAATGCGTGTTTTCTTTACCAATTTTTTTTTACTTGAAAAAAATTAAATTAAGTTATCCGTAGAGTAATAAAATAGCAATTTTCTTTAAAATTTCACCTTACTGATTGAGGAACTATTAACTGTGTATTAACTACCATGCATGGAATCATTGCTAATAAAAAGTCAATTTAATTATGTTCAACTGAGAGTAAAATAAATATTAAATCCCATTCAAAGTCATAAATTTTGCAATGAATCAGACATAAATTGTATTTTACTTTTCAGTGTACATTTTAAAATAATTGCTATTTATTGCATTTTATTTATAAGTAAATTTATTTAGGAGGCCAGCAAAGTCACTATCTATTTTAGTTTCCCCTTACAGAAATTTTGCATCTATCGAATTAAACTAATGTTTGGCAGCATTCATATCGATATGGAGAAAGTAGAATATCGTGCAAAAAGTTGTCAAGCGTGAGAGACAAAGAGAACCAGAGTATTGAATTATAACCAGTCAGATCAACTGGGGATAATCAGTAAGTTTGACATGTAATGTATCATACTAGACGCCGTTGGAACTATTTTGAGAATGTAGTATCGTACTTCGCAGGTGAGAAAACCCATCGTTGATGTCGAAAGTGTTAATTTATAACATTAAACCTTGAATTTATACACTCTGGAATCAAATTTCTGTGGCGGTTGTAAGTAATTCTGGGATTTCGTAAATCAAGACTTCATTTGTGTGGGTTAGTAGTAATTTTTATTTCTTACAAGACAGATAACAAAGAAGACTAGATCAATGGTAAAAATCACATTGGTTGTCATTAGAAATTCTCATTCTCAGTATTTAATATGACTGCCTACGTTCGGAGCCAATTTTTAAAAAAATATTGTTTTTTTAAGGATTTTTTGGTCTTTTATGGTAAAATAGCATTTAAAAAAAACTTGCCTGTAAATACCGTACTTTTTTATAAATTGGTCGATTTGAAGTAATTTTTAATGAAATTTAGCTAAAACGCTTATCACCCTGCACAAAATTCTAATGCTACTATCTTAATTTCCTTCTCACACATGATACATATAACAGTTATCTTCAAAATGACCCTCAATCTAAGAGAAATTTTAAAATGCAAAAATAATACAGACAATTTTATGTTCCTATATGAAAATTTTCCCCAATTCGCCATTCCTTTCCTTATAAAAACAGCCCCAAACAAAAAACTATTTATTATACATCAATTATTGTGCGTCATCTCATTAACAATAGCATCTAAAACATTTCCTGGTAATTTCATCAAATTATATGCATTATTATGTGAGATATCATGATAACGGTAGAGATTTGTGCTAAAAAACATAATTCTGAGAAAACCGCATTTAAAGTTTTCAGTCACTTCAATTTTGTATCAGACGATGCTTTTAAAATTAGCTAAAACTCTGCTTCTAATTAATGTACAGTGAAAATCAAAACGGTTTTGAAAAGAGAAAAGATTGAATTACACGATTCTTGCAAAAAATAAAATTGACCAAAATAGTCAAAAATGGCATTTTCAACGTAGGCAGTCACCTTAAATTTATTTGTAAATAATCAATTACAGATTCCTTTTAGATAGGTTGTGATTATTACTGCAGTCACACATCTCTACAACCACAAAATAAAATTCAAATCACGCTATTACTTTCCGCATTATTCAAAGGTACTTGACATCTTAAGTGTATAAAAAAATCAAACGTAAACGAAATGTTCTAAATAACTGAATTTCAGAGTAAAATTTTTACTCTTCAGAGGAGAGAAAAAAAATATATCTATATCAAAAAAAAATTTTGTATTAAATTTTTTTATATCAAAAAGGCTAATGTCTTAGTGTCTAGGGATATTTCCCTTGAAGTATGATGAAAGAAGCTTTATTTAATCTAGTATCTATAAAACAATAATAGTTCATGAAAAATAATTATGGACAGTAAACATAATTCTAGAACTGCATGACATTTTTATCCTTCCGTCCCTCTAAGTCAGGGGTCGGCAACGCGGTGCCCGTGAAACAATTCTAAAGTGCCCGTCGCTCAAATATCTAAATTTTAGTTATTTGAGTTTAGAAATTTTCTTTTAGATATTTTTGATTATTTGAGTTTAGATATTTCATTGTGAGAGATCAGTAGAGGAAAGGTACTTGAGCGGTTTTTAAATTTATCACCACAGGTGAAAGAATTTCTATTATCCAGGAATGAAATTTGTTTAGAATGAGAGCAAAAATCTTGGTTAATTGACCTAAGCTTTCTAACTGGTTTAACTATAAAACTGAATTAACTCAATTTGAAACTTCAGGGTAGAAATCGTCATATTGCTTCTATGACATGTACGGTAAATGCATTTAAAACTAAATTATCGCTCTGGAAATCGCATATGAAACATAATTTATCACATTTCCCATATTTAAAAATGGAGATGGAAAATTATTACGATGGAAATGCTACCACCTATCAGTTTGCCATACATTTTTATTCCTTATTGGAAGACTTTAATACCAGATTTGAACAATTCTACGAATTGTAGGCATTTTTGACGTTTCTTATTAATCCTTTCTCCCATACAGAGGACTATGTGACCAATAAAATCACAACATGTTTTGATATTTCCAATACGGAGGATTGATAATTGGAAATTATAAATATAAGAAACGAAATTACACAAAAAATTTCATCATAACAAAAAAAATTCTGGAATTTAGTGAATGGAAATACTTTCCCATTGTTGGGAAAATGTTCTCTGAAATTGAACTCTCTTTGCGTGTCAACAAATACTTGTGAATATTTGTTTTCTAATATGAAATACTTAATATCAAAGTACCGATCAAGACTCACTGACACTCATTTAGGCCACTGCCTGAGAACTAGAATTTGACTTATGTACCGCATTACAACAAGTTGGCCGCAGATTCACAGTGTCAAATATTGCATTATTTATCAATTTAAGATTATTTTGTTTAAATTAAAATTTGAATTTATGTATTAAAAAATTTATGTCGCATTAATATTTTATGTTTGAATATCAACCCTCCCTTCCGCCTCTTCCTCTAGACCGTACCCGCATTTCTGAAATATGCCATCCTAGTAAAAAAATTTGCCGACCCCTGCTCTAAGTAATTAGAATGATGTGTAATAATATAAAGCTATAAGACAATACTATAGGAATTTGTCTAATCATTAAATATTTTTTATCTAACTGTGTTTTATCTAATAATTCATAATGGTACATTTGAGAACGACAAATTGCGTACAATCTTAAATTAAATTAAACTTTGGCAAAAATTTTCTGAATCTATTGAGTTTAAATATTTCCATAATTATTTCACTGGGAATAACATTATTTTTTTCATATTTATCCAAACTTTATAAGGACTATTACATTCAAAACAAAATAACTATACAGCAATTCCTGTTCAGCAGCTCGAGGCCTGACGATAAAAATAAGATCTCAGTAAAAAATTTTTTTCGGATAACTCTCTAAAGGATAATGTAATTGTTGGAAGAAAATGTCTAGAAATTACAGAGAAAGAAGTTCTACTATAAGCATAGAGTCAAAAGCATCTTTAATAACTGATAAAACTTGTGTTATTTCTTACTCTCCAAGGATATATGCAATGAAGAAAAGTGGTGGTGGTGTTTTTAGTTGATTGAAGAATGATTCTTTAAAGAGCTTTAGCATTTAATACAATAAATTATATTAAAACATTATCATAGTCTCTCTTGATCACTTTTAACTCTTAGAATACTTTGTTAAATATAAGACTATTATGCGCTAAATATTAAAGGGTAAAAATGTTATTTACTAACCAGTTATTTCAACAGACTATTTATATATATATATATATATATATATATATATATATATATATATATATATATATATATATATATATATATATATATAACTCATGGCACAACAGTCCTAATTGCTTTTTAGCACTATGTACCAAGGCCTGCGGTGCCCATTTACTAACCGTGGGCTTCAGGTGCCATACAGCATATGTCTTGGTCAGGTGGTCAAACTGACGCGAGACCCCCAGAATTAGTTCCCAAGCGGCCTTGGTCCTCATTTCATAGACCCACTCAAGGGATGAAAGGCATGAGTCGACCTTGCACAATCGCAGGGTCGAACCCTGGACCTGTGAGGTGGCAGCTTGACGTTTTTAATGACTGCGTAACCGGGCGTCATATATATATATATATGTGTGTGTGTGTGTGTGTGTGTGTGTGTGTATATATATATATATATATATATATATATATATATGCAATGAAACCCCGATTTAACATAATCTGTATTTAACGATTTACCGCATATAACGTTATTTTCCATTAGTGCCAATGTTAAAACATCCAAGTTTATCACTATTATTTTGGAATATTTCCCTTGTTTACCGTTTTTTCAGAAGGAAGAACTCAATGAAATTTTCCTAAAATCAGCAATTGTGAAGAAATCTTTCTTATCAATACGTGCAATACTCAGAGGAATCGCCCTTCTCTTTGTCCTTTCTCACCAACTGTAGGAACAATATTGGCCTCACTCTGTGTAAAAAGAAGGAAGACCACCACAAGACAAACGGCAGATTCGTAGAATCCCGCAGACCAAAACCTTTTAAACTGATTGGATGTTATATGTTCTATGATATCTGTACTAGAACGGAGCAGACAGCATTCGTTAGAGAATTTTCGTTAGATTTGGACGGTAAAAATAAGGAGTCAAAAAGAAAGCGATTTTATTTGATGAAAATCATCAGGAAAGCCAAACATTACAATGGAAGTAAAGCTTATTTCCCTAATTTAATTGGAATTTCATAATCAACTTTGCAAACAATTGCAGATTTAATGGAGCAAAATTTGGAAAATTTGGGCCTAAAAAAAGAAAAAATGTCATCGTTTGTGGAATGGGAAAATTTCATTTCTAAATGGTTCAACGAAGTTCATGCAACAAACATTCCTATAAATGGCCTCGTTTTGAAGGAGATATCAATAGAAATTGCTAATAAACTCTGAATTAAAAGATTCACGGATTCAAATGGTTGGATACACCTCTTTAAAAAGAGGAACAATTTATCCTACAAGTCTACTTGTGGGGAGTCTAGTGGTGTCGATTCTGAGACTGTCCAAGAGTGGATGGGGAACACATTACCATCTTTGTTAGAAGAATATTTTAGTAAAGACATTTTCAATGCTGACGAGAGAGGATTGTTTTACATTCTTCTTCCTTATAAAACTTTTGCAGTAAAGGGTGAAAATTGCTATGGTAAGAAACTAATCAAAATGTGATTGAATGTTTTGCTATCTACGAATTCAGACGGGAGTGAAAATATACCATCATTAATTGTTGGAAAATAAAAAAACCGAGGTGTTTCATGAATGTAAAGAGCTTTTTTACTCAGTATGAAATCTTGGATGACAAGAACAATTTTTGAAAATTTTCTTAGGAATTTGGACAGACAAATGCGCTTACAGATACATAAGATTCTTTTGTTTGTTGATCAATGTACAGCCCATGTTGTACATTTAAGCTTACAAAATGTGTGAATGGAATTTTTTCCTGCCTATTGTACAAGAAAAGTTCAACATTGTAATTTCGGGATCATACGATCTTTCAAAGTAAACTATAGAGACCAAATTTTGAAAAAAATCTCATCGTAGTATAGACTCTGGAGTCAGTAAGAAATCAATAAATGTACTGAAAACTTTTCATATGATTTCTTCAGCATCGGAGAGAATCGGAGGAAAATGTATCTCAAGTTCTTTTGTAAAAAGGTTGTTTTCTGGAGGACAAAGGGAATGGATTTCAGTAAGAGTCGAGAGAAAATGAAGATTCTAATGAAATGGAGGAGTTCTTTTCTTGCACAGATATAGATCTCGAGGATTATCTAACTTGAGATTCAAACGTCATGACATCAGATATTCCGACTCTAAGTGATTTGACATAATCGGATAGTTCAGATAATGGTGAAGATGAGAATGAAGAACAGGAATTCCTTCTGTGACAGAGGCCATTAAAGTTTTGAAACAGTGAAAGAGTTCCTTTGAAAATTCCTTTGAAAGCGTTCCTGTGAAGGCCAAGAGAAACGCTTACAAGAACTCATATATGTTGAGAATACGATTTGTGATGTAACTGCAATTAACTGGACGCAAAGTTAAAAAACTTATTTCTTTAAAGCATAATTTAGAAAACTGATTTCTAAACCCTTGTAAATGGAGGAATAAAAGGTATGTTACCTAAATTAGTCTTCATTTTATGATAAGTATTTTGTTTTTGCATAATCCCGATTTAATATTTTCCCGAATATAACGTCAGTCCGTTATGGTTCCTTGAATAACGTTAAATCGTGGTTTCACTGTATATACATACATATATATATATATATATATATATACATACAGGGTGTTCAGCGAAGAAGTCCCTGATTTCAAAGTTAAAAATCTCGAAAACAAAGATCTGTAGAAGAATGTAACAAACGGTATTTTTATCGTGAAAGCTGTAAAAATTTTATACACCAATTTTCGAATTAGTTACAAAAGCTGCTAACAGAATGCGCTCTACAACGCGTATCAACATCCATAAATATACTCATACTCTTTGCAAGCAGTCTTTGCAATCACTACATCACAATCTTTTCAAAACGTCCACCATTCGCTGTACGGAAATGGCGCAAACGAATAATAAAATTTGCAATCACACCCTGTAGTGTCTCAACAGAAATCGATTCAGCTGCCCAACAGATCGCCGACTGAAGCTCGTCCAGCGTGGTAGGATGGATCCTGTAGACAGTATCGTTTAATGTGTTCCACAAAAAATAGGCACAAGGACTCAGGTCCGGCGAATATGGAGACCAATCCATGCCTGCGCTAGTAAATTGCAGTAATTTGGCTAACAGCGCCATCTGTTAGCAGCTTTTGTAACTATTTCGAAAATCTATACTAATATATAAAGAGAGAGCGGATTTTGTACGTGGAGGGTAATCTCCGGAACCACTGCACCTATTTGAAAAATTCTTTCACAATTTGACAGGTACATTATTCCAGATGGATATAGGCTATATATTATGTATATCTGATCAGTAGAAATAAAGTTAGGGGGGGGGGATACTCTAGATTTGTGTGCACGGCCGCCATCTTGGATTTTTCCGCCAGGGTTTGGCGCATTTCGCATGGCGATAATTATTGCGTTCTGGTAAAAATAACCCAATGTCAAATTCTCTAATTTTAAGATCAAACAGTTATTTCTGATGTGATCTTTTAATTACAGTTTAATAATTTTAGGTCAGATCCCGGCCTTGAACTGGAAATCTGAGTCAAATTGACTATACTCAAAAGAGTAAATTATTTTTAAAACTAAGAATCTTTTTGTTGAAAATTTTTGAATCCATTATCAGTTTTTCGTTAACTTATTAAATTTAAGTTGCTTTTAATTTTGTTTATCGATTGTCAATTAGTATACTATAATGATACACCATTTCATTTATTTGAAGTAAAAATTATCTGCCATCATTTTTTCGTAAAATGTAAAATACAGTATACATTTTAAATACAATATATTTTAAAATATTTTATAATTCCAAGTTGTAGTGGATTACAAATAAATTTAAATAACTGAAGTTCAACTTCTCTCTCCCCAGGAACCTAAGTTAAGAAGTTAGTTAAGGTTAAGTTATTGGTTTAGGAAAAGGGTTTTTTTTTCTTATTTCCAACACAGCAGGATAAATGGTCAAATAATTCTTGTCCCGATTTTATTGTATGCACCAAATATTTGGTTAAGGTCAAATCTGAAGTAAAATTTCATTACCACAATGCCCTAACCCCCCCCCCCCAAAAAAAAAGAGGATCTGGTTACTCACCATGAATTTATGGGTTCATAATTATGTAACATTTTTCAAAGCTGAATTTGAGATAATTTTTAAATTGCAAGTTATTTAGGTGGTACGAAAATGCTGTATATTTTTTCTAATTAACAATATATTGGCATAATATTTTGGTGATTCATTGCTATTAGTCAAAGAGTTAGGGCAAACTGAATACATGGCATTGACATTTTATCTATAAGTAAAATTCATTTGACCAAATTTTTCATATGGATCATAATTTGAAAAGGTAGTTTTTAATTAAAAATGACAAAAAAAAAAATCTCAGTCCAACGATTAAATGATTTTTCAAAAATATTTCTAAGTTTCATAATTTAAAAAGGTCGTTTTTATTAAAAAAGCTAAAAGAAAAACCCAAAATTTCCAATATTTGAGAATGATTTTTTCAAAAAAATTTCCAAGTTTCATAATTTAAAAAAGTGGTTTTTATTAAAAACCCAAAAATAAATCTAAGTCCAACGTTTAAATGATTTTTCAAAATTTTTTCTAAGTTTCATAATTTAAACAGGTGGTTTTTATTAAAAAGCTAAAAAATTCAAAGTCCAGCGTTTTGAAAACACCGCTTAAAACACATTGGCGAGAATTTTTCCACTCCTCAAAACACGGTAAAATCGCCAAGTTGGCACAAAAAAATCCAAGATGGCGGCGTGCACGCAATTATTAAGTAACGTAATATTATTTTGAATATTATTTTAGGTGCTTAAAATAATTCAAAAAACATTCTTTACTTAAAATCGTTTTTTTATTTTTTGTATTTTTATTTCATCTCTTACTCTAATTATGAGATACCAATGTGTATCTATACTTCTATAATCTATCTATATCTATACTTATATATAAAGAGAGAGAGCGATTTTGTACGTGGAGGGTAATCTCCAGAACCACTGCACCTATTTGAAAAATTCTTTCACTGTTTGAAAGGTACATTATTCCAGATGGACATATGCTATATATTATGTATATCTGATCAGTAGAAATAAAGTTAGGTGCTTAATCCTAACAATCTCCATTGTTACCGCTACTCTCCTCTACCGCTTTTTGTGCCGAAGTCTTCAACGACCCTTAGCGTGGTGCTATCGCGGTGGGCTTCTGTTCTGACGATAGTGGTTTGAACCTATCCGTTCTCCGGCACGCCTTTTTCTTTTAAAAAATTAACTTTAATTATTTACTAACGTAATATTAATTTGAATATTATTTTGGGAATATTATTTGAAAAAAATTTAATGTTATTTAAAAAAAACATTCTTTACTTAAAATCCTTTTTTTATTTTTGTATTTTTATTTCATCTCTTAACTTCTCTCTTTTAAAAAAATGAACTTTAATTAATAACTAACGTAATATTAATTTGAATACTATTTTAGGTGCTTAAAATAATTTTAAAAAACATTCTTTTTTTAAAATCCTTTTTTATTTTTGAATAAAACTACGGTCTCAAGCACACCTCTTTCTTTTATAAAATTAACTTTAATTAATAAATAACGTAATATTACTTTGAATATTATTTTAGGTGCTTAAAATAATTTTAAAAAAATTCTTTACTTAAAATCCTTTTTTATTTTTGTATTTTTATTTCATCTCTTACTCTAATTTTGAGATACCAATGTGTATCTATACTTCTATAATAATATACAAAGAGAGAGAGCAGATTTTGCATGTGGAGGGTAATGTACAACTTTTGTACATTAAAATGTACCTTACATATTTTCCTTTGTCAACCGCAGTCAAGTAACCATAGAAATACCCTTTAGCTTACGGGGTCCGTTTTTCGAAATCGCTCTTTACAACGGGAAAATGTTATCTACTTCCTATCCCCATTTTACGTGGGAGACATTCAGCGTCGGGGGTCAGGGGAAAGAGTGGTTAATTGCTTTCTTATTGCTTTCTTACTATTAAAGAAGAATTTCAATAGTAGTTCATCGGCACTCCTTGCCTCTTTCATCTCTCAAAAGGCTGAAAATGGATGAACCGCCCTTCTGATGTCTCTCGCCTGTAAAGAAATAGCCTCTAGCTAGAACGACAAAAGATTATTATTCAGTCCTTTTCGGCAAGATTCACCCTCCGTTCCCAGAATGTCACCCAATTGTTCTTTGGGGGCAAAGACGTTAGGAAAGTCACAAAGAAGTAGAATTCTAGACTATATCTCTGCCGACATCAAACCGTATTTTTCGAGAGTATGTGCTTCGGATATATGCTATCCCACCCCGTAAGGAAAAGGTTTAATATTTTTAAGATTCAAGTAGAGGAGGTATTGATAAATACAAAAAGGATTTTTGAAACTGGCAACGTTAAAGGGTTTATTGAAGAAAACTGCATTTGGAAGTACGCTTTTTATTGGACATTTAAGGTAAAAAAAGATTTACAATTTATTGGCTATCAACTGGAAATTTATTGGTATAATATTTTGTTCAACCCGGACAAAGTCGGGACGGGCCGCTAGTTAGTGTATAAAATTCTTACAGCTTTCACGATAAATATACCGTTTGTTGCATTCTTCTACAGATATTTGATTTCGAGATTTTTAATTTTTAAATCAAGGACTTCTTCGCTGGACACCCTTAACAAAAATTTATATATATAAAGTATTATTATATTTAAGAAAATAAGATTTTTAGTTCATAATAAGAAAATTTGAATGTATAATATATATATATATATATATATATATACACATTATACAGAAGAATATTTTCAAGGTATGACATATATATTCATTAAAACAAAAATGGCGAGATAATTTAAAAGGTAGTGTTAAATGTAAATATACTTCCATTGTAAAATGCAGAGTCCTCTTTCCTATGTAGAAAGAAAATTACATTAAAATGAATGTCGACACATGAAAGCAAATTAATTTGTCAATAGTGCCTACATTAACTTAAAGCGAAGAATTGTTTCGGATAGTTGTGATCTCCAAGATAAACACAACTTGCCACTGGAGAATTCTTTAAAGAATGGGGGTGCAGAAAATAACCTCAAGAACCGATTGGAATCAAGCTGCCCTTAAACCTACCTACCCATCACTCGGAAAAAATAGAAAAGTCACAGTTAAGGTGTTCAATCGAAAGTGACGAAGCATATAGCCGGCATGAAAATATTTTGTCAGCAATGCTTTGAAAAATAACATGTAAAAAATATAGTTTATTACAATTAATTAACAAAAATTTATATATATAAAGTATTATTATATTTAAGAAAATAAGATTTTTAGCTCATAATAAGAAAATTTGAATGTATAATATAAATATGATAATATATTACGGTTTCATTTTAGTATTATTTCTAATATTTTAGTAATACTTTTTAATTTATTTCATTTGATATGATTAAAAATTTGTAATCATTGACTTACAATTTACTTTCTTGAATAAAATTATAATGATAATGATGTGTTGCGTAAATAACAATGTTTACTATTGAATTAATTGTAAATTATAAAACACTATTTATGACATTACTAATCACGTCTGAGATACAGAAATTGATGAGAATAACACGACAGCAATATTATTTCATAAATCTAAAAATACCAACCAGGCTACTAATAACACAATAAAGATGGAAATTTTCTAAAGCAGTATGTGTGTGTGTGTGTGTATAAGTGTGTGTGAGTGTATCCTTCTGGCCCTCCATCTTTGTCGCTGAGAATTTTATAATTATGAATACATTTAATGTCTCTCTCTTTCTTATATTTATGCCTTTATTTCTTCTAAAATGCAATGCGACAGAAAGCAATTATACATCCATCCATAAGTATATATACACTGCACAATTAGGGGAGCACGTGGTTTTAACGAAATTACGCAAATACTTACACCTATAAGTAACATAAAATAAATCATCCATAATTTAAAGCCTAGCAGGAAACAGAAGAAAGAAACTTCATATGCAAATAAAAGTCCATGACGTCAAAAACCAAAAAAAGAACATAAGGGCGGAAATTGGGATGTGGCAGAAACGTCTGTTTCACTGCCTTAACTGTGAAATTCAATTTCTCAGTTATTCTTTTTGAGAAAAGATGACTTGAAAATATCTCAATAACGTGATTTACCGGAATCCATGGCATGGCGTATTATAGGCAGACTTGAATCCGGGCAAACACAATGTAGTGTCGCGGACGCTGTTAGAGTCGCCAGAAGTGTCGTTGCAAGGCTTTGGAATTGATTCCAAGAAATAGGGAATGTTAGACGTCGACCAGGGCAAGGTCGGCCACGCGCCACTACAGCAACTGATGACCGGTATATACTGTTAACAGCTCGTCGAAACAGAACAGACAATGTTACTCAGCTTCAAAGACAGTTGTTCTTGGCAACAGGACGAAGGGTGTCTAGCCAAACAGTACGTAATAGGCTTCATAAGGGAGGTCTCTATGTACGTAGGCCAATGGTCTGTATTCCATTGACCTCACGCCACCGTGCGGCCCGAAAAAGATGGATTGCTGAACATCGAGATTGGGAGCAACATGACTGGAGCCAAGTCCTGTTTACAGACGAGACCCGATTCAGTATGGAGTGTGACACCCGACTTGTTTTGGTATAGAGGGAAAGGGGCACTCGAAATAACCCCACATTCGTTCGTGAAATGTCACAATACAGTCGAGCTGGTTTTATGGTATGCTGTGGAATCAGCATAGGTGGACGTACGGACCTGCATATCATTCGGAATGGTACTTTGACGGTCCCAAGGTATGCAGACGAGATACTGAGAACTCATGTCATACCTTACGCTGCAGCCATTGGAGATTCCTTTGTTTTCCAGCATGATAATGCCAGACCGCATACAGCTCGTCTTGTGGAGAACATGCTTGAAGCTGAAACAATACAGCGTATGGAATGGCCAGCGTGCTCTCCTCACCTGAATCCAATCGAGCATGTTTGGGACATGCTCGGACGACGCATTGCTGCGAGACCAAGGCCTCCTTTTACTCTCCGAGAATTGGAGATTGCCCTTCTTGAGGAGTGGAACAGTATTCCCCAAAGTGTTATCGATAACATCATCGCATCCATGGAAAACAGGTGTGCAGCAGTCTCAGATGTTCGAGGAGACCACACGCTATATTAAAAATCTTACATCATTTCTAAACAATACTTTTTTTTATTGTTTACATGTAACCAAATTGTTGCCCTAAATCATCTTTTCATGTTTTTTCCATATTTTCAAAGAATTAAAGCTTAATTGCAATTTTCTTTACGTCTTTTTTTCTGTATTGCGCATTGATACGCGTGTACTATCCATTTTATGCTAATACGTGGCTGTCTCGCACGGTTTTCTTAACTTCTTTGCTTGCTCCCCTAATTTTTTTGAGCAGTATATATATATATACATATATATATATATATATATATATATATATATATATATATATATATATATATATTATATATATATATATATATATATATATATATAAATTCTTTTTCCAATGGCTGGGAGCTGAGCGTAAACTCATCTCCGGGAGAAGCCAGAAGTGTGCGATCTCTTCATACTTTGCCACGTGTGCAGAAAAGGGGTTCGGTCCCCACTACACCCGTTTGAAACATACCGGTCCCGTCATTTTGAACCGACTCAAGTGACGAGGCCGAAACACTTGATGCCGCACCTACAGAGGTAATGTTTGGTAACTTGGAGGATATTGCAGGTACAGCAGATTTTTTTCGTGCACCATCCGCCATTAGTTTACACGTTGGCGGTTTTGTTAGGGTCGGATATCGAATCTGCAACTTGCAGATCACTGGCTCGACGCCTTTGCCCACCAAGCCACCGCGCCCAGAGCAAAGAACTACGTCTTTTATATATATTTTTACTAATGCGGAGGCACTTTGTCGTGAAACATTCACCCTGTGTTATCCATAGCAGTCTTACTGGCTTTTTATATGTGAGCACCATTTAGTGAGCCAGCGTTGCTTCCTATGAGGGGACAACACGGCAACGACCAAACCTTAGTCGGGCTTTGAACCAAAGTCCACACCGTGGAAGAGCACTAAGTTAACTCCTATGGTATGTGGACGGCTACATTTTTAAAGATAAATATTTGAAGCTGCCTTTTCAAAAATCCCTACATTAAGTTTTAATAGATGGCCATTTTTCAAAAGCATCTGTGTTTAACTGATGGAAATACTATAAGAATGGAAATATATAATTTGGTGAAGTAAACTTCGCCAAATTAAAAAAAAAAGAGATATTGCTAGTTTTGATCCAACAAAACTTAAATGTAATGAGTCCGAATGTTCTTTGATAACTAAAAAATATTTCAAAATGATTGTAAGTTATATATATAAATGTATATATATATTGAGAATTAATTCGAAAAATAATAACAATTAAACTATTTACAGGGGAGCTTCAGAATAATCTAATTTGTAACATTAAATATCCTTATTTGTCGTACTTCGAAACGTGCCAATTCTCAATCCTAAAGAAGGGAAATTCCCTTTTTGTGAAGAACCATAAAGAGAATCTAAATATAGTATCAAATTTGGTCGCGCCCATTCCTCATCTTCGGCGCAGACGTCATGAGCGCATGCGCAATGGTATTAGAAGGTTTGAAACAAAAGAGTTTTAACGCAGATAGGGATTGATTTCGATCGTGGCTGGTCACTCCTCGCGGGGGTTGAGATGATGGCTTGGCAGATAATTAGCATGGATTGAATTGAGGTAGTTTAACATTCGGAAATAATCTCCTAGATGTATTTTAATTGTAATTATTTACCACAGGCCTACGTTCACTGACTGCATTTTAGTAATTAGTAGGGAGTAAGTTTAGAGGGAGCAACGTGATAAGACGCTTTGTCATATATATATATATATATATATATATATATATATATATATATATATATATATATATATATATATATATATATAGTGAAAATTATGATCTCTGTTCAATATAATGTTATATATATGTTCGATGTAAGAACAGTTCATAAGATTAAACAGTTTCACAAATTTCACAAAGGGGCTTTAGAATTTTACATGGAATATAATAATTTTATTTCCTGGCAAAAGATCTCGAAGTAAAGAATTTAAAGTGTGCCATAAACTTAAATATTGTTCCATAAACAACAACTTCCACCTGCAGTTTTGCGTTATATGCTCTCAAAGTAATTGAAAATTTTTGAAGTCTACCAAAATTTATTAGTAGAGTTTGCTGTGAAAATGGTCCTTTTGATCGTAAGCTTCCTATAAACGGACTGTTTTTATCGTGTCATTTATCTGTTTCTAAATGTTACACCTCGGATCGCAACTGGATCACACATGAAAAAGAATTCATCTGGGGTTTTTTAATCATACCGAATACTTATTTATTGCGATGAACTTGTATCAGTTTTTATTCGTTTCCTCTAAAAACTGCAAACAAAATGTTTACATTTGAATGCAAATTTTTTATATAATTTAGATGCAATTGAATAATTTTAGACTATTTATTCAATACTGTGCATATCCTTATTTTTCACATTTTTAATGGTATAAACCTACCCTATTATTGATCCATGAAAATGTAAATCTCAAATATATGTCATCTTAACATAAAACTCTTTCCTAATAAATATAGTAACGAACGCCTCTGTATATTAATATACAGAGGCGTTCGTTACTATATTTATTTTGCAATATCACAACATATATTGATAAATGATCAATCTTTTTTCAAGTCTTTTATGTCTTTCATATTTGTTGATCTTGACAACTTTTAAAGCCTTGTCGAAATTCGATTTGTGAAAATTAGATTAACAGAAATTATTCCTGTATTTTCAGAAGAAAGGGCATTATGTGAAAAAAATAGTAGAAAATATAGTGCTGTTTGTAAAAGGTTCTAATATATTCTAATGAGGTTTGAATTACCATAAAATTTAAATCAGTTCTAGTGTATCATATATTACAAACTCATGAACATAAATAAAAACACAATATTCCATCTCACAGATTTAGATACTTTTGTTATGATATTAAAAGCCTTTTATATATTTCTTTTGGACTTAAATATATTGACAATTTCTATACCTAAGAAATATTACCATTTTATGTGATGAGCAACTTTTTTAGATATTTGTACACTGTAAAGCTAGTAAATCAAAATGTTGTATTGTGGTGCTGCAGGTATTGTAAGTAAACATTGTTTACGAAACTGTTTATATAATTTTTATCTCGATAATAAGAAAAGTCAATATTATATATATATATATATATATATATAAATTTCCAAACATCAAGAAATAAGCACTAAGGACAGTTTAAATACAATACTTATTTTTTAACAGTGTCAAAATTATCTCAAATGAGTTTAATGCTTTCCCGTATATGAAATTGTTTAAAATAAGATCTTAGTGATAAACATACTCTAGAACTAAGATATCCTTCAAAGATAATAAAAAACCACAAATCATAAAGAAATTGAAAAGTGATACAAAAAACTAAAAACTACTGAAACTGAAGCTTTGAGACACAATTGGCAGGTTTCTCTCTTGGCAAAATGAGTTTCCGATGTCCATTGCTGTATTTTATGGATAAATTTAGGCCCTTTCCCCATTTATTTGAAACATTGTTTATTGCAAGGTGACTTTGTCTTAAAGATCAAATCTTTCAAATTGAAGTCTTCATAAAATAACAATTATAAATTTATACACATGTATGTAAATGAAAAAAAATTTTAACTATTACTTTTGTATCTTGTAAATTTACCTGATATTTCTGCCTCTATCATATCATCGAAAAATGGGTGAAAGAGGTCCAATGGTAATCAGTTTTTTCATTATATAATATTTGGCATTTTGATTATCACGTGCAAATGTTATTCCATTTCAACAGTTAACTTCGATAAAAACAGCCATTTTTTTATTCAAATAATAAAGGAAATTTTAATCTATTTGATGTTATGACTTACATAGAAAAATTTTTTTTATCCCTGTAGTTGAACACTAACTTCATTAATTAGCTAGAAACAGCTTTAATTAGTGTCAAGAGAATGGAATATTCCTTAAAAATCTAATGAAAATTACCCCTTTATTAAACGTAATTACGTAGTCATTTTCATGCAGATACAATTTGCTCGAAGCACAAATGGAAGCATTTAAATGTAGAAATGAATTTTTGTTATCACATTTTCGATAATCTTGTAGATTGTTCTGTTCCCTACATGATGTGTCTAATTAGGTATTCTATTGTCCCTTTTAATTTCTTTTTCAACAAGTTCACCTAATGAAACACACTTACTGTAAAGTAGATATCTGTTGTGTTCCTTTGTAGATGGCAGTAAGTTTGAATACTCATTAAACGTTCTAGATAAGCCTCTTATGCTGATTTGATATTTTACAGGTTTGTGAATTCCTTTTTTAAGCGACGATTGCATATTTGTAAATGATACCAGTTTCCCGAAGTAATCTAGATTGAGATTGATAGCAGAATATATCATTTTCTGGGTATTGTATTGTTTATGTCACTGATGTATAAATTAGCCATTATACTACTGCATAGAATAACTTCTTTTTATCAGATTTACTTAGGGATAAATACTAAATTTATTTTTAATAAATATTTAAATGCATTGGGGTGGGTGCTGCTAAAAGTTATTATGATGTTAATTTTGGATTTATTATGAAAACACTCTTCTCTACAGAAGCGAAATTTTCACTCCTAGTGTACTCACGGTGAAAGTATTTAATATACAGCAGCAAAAATCAACTCTTCATTGACTGAAGCTGAATAAGTTTGATCAAGAAGTGAAAAACGCTGTTTTTCACTCACTCTTGGGACATATTATCTGCATACATTGTTCAAAATTTTCATTCAATTAATGATAATAATTTCCTTCATATTTTCATTTCAATTTTCCATTCAAGTTCACAGTATCCAAGAAATTTACAGCATGCATTGAACCATATACGAGAGTACTCCCTCTCTAAATTAATTATGTATACCTTTTAATATTCTTTTCTATTAACTGGCTTTATTTAAAATTTCAATTAAATTTTCAAAATATTCTTCTCGTAAACAAACGGTACACAAAACTCAAGCAAAATAATTCTTTAAAAAATCTAACCGAGTGTAAGTGAACTTTGATATGAATTTTCGTTATTTATTAATGGTAATTTCTGATATATATAAATAAATAAATAAATATATATATATATATATATATAAACTAGGGGCTTCGCCCTTAGGCTCGCTACGCTCGCTCCTCTGGTGAATCAAGTGAATGAATGAGTCAATAGTTGTTTACAGCGATTGATTCATTCATTTGTTTACAGTTGAAGCTCCCCCCCTCCCGGCGAAATAGATGAGCCCTGCCTACGGGTGAAAAATTGGATCTTCTTTCAAAGGAAGCGAATGAGAAGATTTTTTTGAAGTATTTCTTTAAAATTCAATTAAAAATCGAAATTTTAAGATAGAGACCTGAAATGAAGTTTATATGAATTAGAAAGCTTTCATCTTCCAGTTGATAGAAATATTTTCTTTGTAACATAATAAGTCTGAGAGCATCGAATTTATATATCTCGAAACGCATAATTTTTTCCAAAAAGTGGGTTTTCAGTTTTAATAAAAATATCAGTCTGTTTTAAATTATTTTTAAACAAATGACGTTTTGTTTGAAGTAGAAATGTCTGTAGTCTTAGATTGTAAAAAAAAATTCTACGATCCTTTTTTGGCGAGTTATCGTAATCTGAACATGAAAAAGTCAATATTTTCCCACAAAACATAAAATAAAAAAAAAACTTAAAGTCCGACGAATATGAGACATGTCTTACTTTCTTCCCCACATTGTTCTGCATCGATTGGTATCGGACTCGAGCCCATACCCCCAGCGGTTTTGGAGGAGATAGCGTGACAAGCTTTTGACAGCGGCGGCGGCTGCGGCAGCGGCAGTTACTTTCTTTTAGAATAGAGAGATGATTATGCGAATGTAAGAAAATTTATATAGTAATTTAGTATTTGAATATTCTTTGTTTGACACAAATTATATGAATTACAATTTATCAGATGGTTTGAAATTTGAGTAAAAAATTTTAAAAAATATTTTCAGCTATTGGAGGAAAACTTAACATATTATGCGAAACTTAACATATTACGAAATTATGCGAAGAAGCACAATAGCAAACCATTTCCTCTCGAACATGATAAATGGTGTTTTTCAGTATTTTAATAAAGAAGCTATTCAGTGTATCTCTCTGATTGTGTATATCGCTGGGAAGTACTTGGTCATTCCTCCGTAAATAAGTACGAAATGAAAATTTAGCTCCTGTTTTAAAGATGTGCAGTTTCATTAATATCTAGAATAATATAACACTTCCAGGGATATAAACATAATCTATATATATAAAACAGTTCCGTAACTGACTCATTCTTTCACTGACTGACTGACTGACTGACATACAACGGACAGACCAAACCGCTGGACCTAAAGGGCTGAAATTTTGCATGACGATTCTTCTAATAGTGTAGGGGTGCACTAAGAAAGATTTTTCAAAAATTCTTCTTAGATTTTTTTAAATTAAATTTTTAAACTGTCTTTTAAACTTTTTTTACGTTTGCATTTAAAATAATACGTTGAGGGTTATAAAATTTATATCACGAGAAAGATCATAAAAATTCCTTCAAAATGAAATCTTTTTCGAATTTTTACCTCCATTTCCTGATTTTTGGTGAATTTTTAAAGATTAATTTTTAGAATTTAATTTATTAAATGCTGATCATGTGATTTCTTTTTCTGGTACTTTCAATAAATTTATCGTCACGTGAAAAAAAAAAAAAGGAATAGACAAAAAAAATGTTTTTTCTTGCTAATGCGGCAGACGATTGGACTTTATTTTTTCTATAAAAATATCCCTTACGATTTTTTTATAAATATGATTTTTTTACATCAATTGTATACATTGATCGTCGTATTTATTATAAATATATATATATTTATTTTTTTTTGGAATTAATTGCATACATTGACCGTTGTATTTAATTTCAATGTACTCCGTAGCGAAGCTCGGGTTTTCAGCTGGTCTAATATAAAAGAAAAATATCAATCCAATAACGATAGAACAGCTCCAAATTATTTAAACAAACATGAATTCATGCTCTGAATCGTATTTTCTTTGGAACTCTCCTCAATATCCCTACAGAAATACTGTTTTCTGTGTTAATTAATATGGTAAAGTGCCAAAACTAAAATAACAAAAAAATATATTTAAATAGAAACTAAGCTGAAAATGAAAATAATGACAAGATTAATAACACTATAAAACAGGATAATCTCCAAGAATGGCACTATTATTTACATTCATTGTATGACAACTTTAACATATACATGTATTGCTGTAAGGACTGAATAAAACAAAGATTATCTTCAGTTTAGAAAATATGTTGATGTCTATTGAAATTTTTTTTTAAAAATCGAATTTTATCAACTCGTCTTCCAAAAGCTACTATGTAAAGACGAACACATATAAATTTCTTAATTTGGGATTTATTTCTTCTGGTGAAAAAATAAACATTTAAAAGTGAAATAACATACATTTTATGATTTGTGTTGAATTATTTAATATGTCAGAGAGAGAGAGAGAGAGAGAGAGAAAGGGAGAGTCCGTTTCGTAAAATAAAAATTCATAGTTTAATAATTCATCTTCGTAGCAGTATTCCAGCTCTAGGTTGTTGTTGTTGTTGTTGTTGTTATTGTTGCTGAAACCTGTGGCAATCGCCAATTATCTCGCCAAACTGTTCGCTTGGCGAGATAATTGGCGATTGCCACAAGCCCCGTGGTTGGAGGTTCCAAACTAGGTCCATATAGATATTGGGCTAAAGGGGACGGCTCTGGTTTTAATTAGCACAACAAGGGTTGGAATCCGACTTGGCTACGAACCAGTCCCGTAATTTTTAACCGAGTCAACTGACAACATTGGAACACTTGACCCCACACATCCAGAGGTATTTGGGGGAACATGGAGGACATTGCAACTACGACAGATTTTTACTGTACACCAGCCGCCATTGTTGTACACGTCGATGGTTTTGTCAGCGACGGGCATCGAACCAGCAACTTGCAGATCACTGACTTGCTGCCTTTGTCAACTGGGCCACTGCTTCCCCCCCCCCCGTTCTAGATGAAATAAGGAAGTAAAGTGAAATAAGTGTTTCTTAAATAGAGTAACAAGTTCGAATGAAATAATGCTACAGCAAGTAATTGTGTTCGCTCTTGATCATACCTCATGCATTTGGATAATATTTTGGATATTTTAAAATTTAGTATTGTTGTGCATGCTGTTCTCACATCTCGTTTTCTTCTACGGAGATTAAATTTGGAAATAATCATGTATATTAAAAAATTCAGGTGCTTCTACGGGGAAAGTAAAACAGTCTCTTCTATTGCGTCATATTGCGTTGAAAATGGCGTTCAAATTACCATTGAAGATATTACGGCAGAACGTGTTATTCTGTTTACTTTCGTTTGTGTTTGCGAATAATTTATGGACTTGGTATGCACTGGAAAAGATGCTGCTGGCGTTACCATTAGGGTAATCCTCTTTGGCGAGTTTGTATAACTGTAGTAATTGCGTAGTCAATGCATTCATTTATTTAGCATATTCTATGACAGCTCATATTTGTGAGGGCATATCTGAAAGCTCTATAAATATTAATGTATTTACGAGAGAAGATGGGTTGTTTTTCTCTAGTGTTGGTGCTATAATTTTCGATTACATAACTTTTTAGGGCTTTACCTTGCTTGGGGTGCTTTTGAAGAAGACTGATATCTTCAATGGGACAGTGTTTCTTACAACAGACATTGTGTTTTTTAGATAATAGATTCGCAATCTATATATATATATATATATATATATATATATATATATATATATATATATATATATATATATATGTATAACAGTTCCGGGACTGACTGACTGACCGATAACACCCAGTCCAAACCGCTGGACCTGAAGGGATGGAATTTGGCATGCCGATTCTTCTTATAGTGTAGGGGTGCACTAGGAAAGATTTTTGAAAAAAAATTCTTAGATTTTTATTAATTAAATTTTTAAGCTGTTTTTGTAACTTTTTTAAAGTTTGCATTTAAAAAAATAATATGAGGGTTATAAAATTTATATCACAAGAAAGATCATGAAAATTCCTTTAAAATGAAATCTTTTTCAAATCTTTACCTTCAATTCCTGATTTTGGGGGAAATTTTAAAGATTAATTTTTAAAATTTAATTTAGAAAATGCCAATAATGAGATCTCTTTTCTTTTTGTAATACTTTAAATTAATTTTGCGTCACGTGCATAGCAACGAAATAAATTGACAAAAAATACATTAAAATACAGTAAAAGAGAAATTTTAACCACTACACTAATTGAGGGGGAAGTTTTTTAGGAATTTAATTCAAATTAGTATGTTTTATGGATATTAAGTTAAACCTATATATAGAACAGTTCCGTGACTGACTGACAGACCTAGCACAGACCAAGCACAGACCAAACCACCGGACTTTAGGTCGGGCGGACTGAAATTTTGACAGTGCATTCCTATAATAACATGGATAGCCGCTAAGAAAGGATTTTTCGAAATTCCATCCCTAAGGGGGTAAATTGGGACACTCCAATACATTTGTGTGGATAATTGTATTCTCTGCGACTGTTCTCGGCGTCTCTTCTTTGTGTGAATTTCCATCAAAAAATGGTTGAAGAAATTTTGGTTATTGATGGGGAAAATGTTCATCAAACTGTAGTGTATAAACTGTACTTTATTATTTAGTATGTTCTATTAGATGTAATTTGAATATTTTCTTCTAAATTATTTTGCCTATAAAAATATCCGTTACGATTTTCATTTTAATTAGTGTAAAATGTACTCCGTAGTGAAGTACGGGTATTCAGCTAGTTTTATATAAAGCCGTTAAAACATATATGTTAGATTTCTGTGATTTTAATTTTTGTTAACTATATAAATCTAGTGGATATAATAGAAGCCTAAAGCACCCCGTTTAGTAAAATACGGGCATCACACATCACACATCTGCCAATAGTAGTAGCATTGTTAAAATTGAGACCTATCTCCTCAGCAGCCATCTTGTTTCGAGTTGTTAACATGAAAATCGATGGGAAATGCGTACATGTATTATAGTGTCCTTATCCACCATTAAAGTCTACATCTGGTCAAGATTCTGACTGACATCTTGTTTAACCTCTATGTATAGTTATAACTATAAGTTAGAGCGGTCATGTCAAACGCAGTCTTCTTAGCTTTATCATTTGTTGTTTACTCTCGTCGTCTATAATCGATTCATCTAAAAACATCTAAACTAAACAAATTCAGTTCGCCAAACGCCAGAGTTAAGAATTATTTGTTGCATGTTGGATTTTTTAAAAAAAGCTTAGCATGCATATTAATAAAAGCGAGAAATTAAGATGGAACGAGCTCAAAAGCTATTCCATTATTTCGATCGATCATGATTCAGAATTATATTACCCTTCAAACCGTAAGCATGAAAAATGACGGAAATGTTAATTGTTTAAATAAACTGACAGCTTAATTTAGCGTAAAAGAGACTTACTAACGAGTAACACTTCATTTTGCGTTGGCTTGAAGGGTTAGCAAACAAATGCTTTAAAGTCAAATCTATTGACATAGAAATTCAGATGTATTCAATCTTAATGGACTCAATTTAAATGTTTTCTGAAATTAAATCTTCCATGAGTCAATTGTTTCGGTTGATGAATTATCACGTAGAATCATACCACATGCATAGAGATTCAATACATGCCAGTTAGACGAAATATTCATATAATATTACTTTAACAAATTTACTGAAATATTACTGAAATTCAAATTTGTATTTTTGTATGATTACATAGACATGTGTTGAGCATTGTTATTGATGTATGAAGAAAACGATATCAAGTTTTAATATAAACAGTCATATTCCCTAAGATCGCATAAAAATTATAAAATTAGATATTAAATTAATCACTGTGTTTTCTTATTCTATTTTTGAACTTTAAAAATTGTAATTCATATTTTTCTTATCTAAATATATAAAAGATAAACATATATTTAGTATTCAAAATGTAAATTATAAAAAAAAAGTATTATGATGATATCTATGTGCATACCAATCTCAGCATGGAGTAAACTGTATAATTATTGCAGTTTTCCCCAACCTCTAAGTTTAATACGGTTATTTTCATGTGAGGTATCATGTTGCGATTAAAATACAGTACACTCAATGTCGACATTATTATCATCACTTCGATATTACCCTTTTAGACATTTAAATACCATAGTTCCTCACGGATGTTGTTTCATTGTAACCAATGGTCCAGACATTCCCATGGACAGATATTATAAATCAGAAAGCTTCTATACCCGGAATTAAAGCCTTCAGACTTCAAATATCTCAATTGTGTAAATAGAAACTGAAGATTCATGAGGCCTTTGAACTTTGTCAGTTTATTCAATGTTTCATGCTCACACATTTCACAGTGAACAAACTGATACTCGACTCTCTGAGGATTTTGTAGCCATCACTCGTAATACTCGATAGTAATTATCTTTAATTTGGGGAAAATACTCACAGTTTACCGTCCTGAATATATTTTGCAGCTCTCTCCAGTTAAACGAAAGGTTTTTATTTTTTTACCTTTAACAACCACAAGTATCTGCTAATATGAATTATTTCTTAGCACTTTTTTTCAAGCGATGATCATTCCATGCTGAAAATCCACGAAATGTAGCCATTTGAATATTTATTACACAATTATTCTCTTCAAAACAGACATTATGTATTAAATAAATCGATGCTCTAAATAATTTAACATCTGATTCTACCTACCTGTTATTCATAAGTAATGTATGTTGTAATACTCGATATCACTTTAAAAAAAAACAGTTTTAGTTAAAGGTTAATATCATGGAAAAAAAACCTATTTCAAGAGTGCGATAAATTGCTTATATGATGGCTTGAAAAGAATATTTCTAGCTCATTAAATAGTTATAGATTTCACTTATCCTATTAGAAAGGTATTGCATACTAAAAACAAAGATATTCTTGAATTTTCGAATTTTATATTTTTAAATATGTGGATTTTATATTTATTGTTGCGGGCGTTGTGGCCCAGTTGACAAACGCAGCGAGCCAAAGATCTGAACGTCTCTGGTTCAATGCCGGTCACCGACAAAACCACCGCCGTATTCTCTAATGGTGGCCGGTGCACGTAAAATCTGTCGTGGCTACAATGTCCTCCAAGTTCTCAAATCACCTCTAGGGGTGCTGGGTCAGGTGGTCTGGTCCCGCCACTTGACTCGGTTCAAAATTCGCGGATCATCAATCGGGTACAGCGAGGACCCACCCCCTCTGGTGCATCCGGGGCTACGCATGCGGAGAAGTGGTCTCATGCTTCCGGCTGCCCCTGAAGAAGAGCCTAGTCTTAGTTCTTCCAGCCATTTGAAAAAAATATTCTTTGTTGCTAAAAAAACAAACCTAGATACTGTGAAAAATTTTTCTCAGACTAAATTAATTTAGTTCGAATGAGTTGAAAAATACATTAATCACAACTTTTTGAAGTTTTTAGAATTGCCTTTTGTTTTTCCTAACCTAAAACTAATCTATGGTAATGTTAATCGTTTTAAATCAGAGTTTAATTGAGAGAGGTAATTAAGATTCCGGTGGGACTGTAAATTAATCAATCCACAAGTATTCATTCAGTCACGAATAGAAGAAAAAACATCAATTTCCTCTAATGTTTTAGAAATTGCTTGTTCAGTCTCAGAATTAAATAATGGGCTAGTCTTGTTGAAAAAGTTTATAACTAATAATGAAATTCGACGAATAACAACTCTCATTGAAATCCTATTCTATTTAAAGATTTTTAAAAAGGGGAGAAAATACAACATTATTGACCTCTCTTAAAAACCATAAAAATAAGCAATAGGAGGTGAAAATTTAAGGGGACTCACGACCCTTAAGTTGAGAAAATAAGGCATATTTTCACACTTTTTGATTCTTTGTAACTATTTCAATTTACTCTCAATTTTTCCAAATTTTATGTATATGATAAATTGATATATTTATTTTAATAAACAAATTTTCAACTCTCAAAATAATTTAATTTTTTTTAAAAATACTTTAGATATACCTTGTTTTTTAAGTATTTTTATTATATACTGGCTTGCGCGCAGAACTATGAAATTAATTTTACACTTAAATGTATAATTCCTGTTATATATTTAAATTAAATGATTCAAAATACAATTGAACATAAACCATTCAACATTAAAATATTTTTTCAATTTTTTTAAACCTGCTCAAAATATACTTAAAATTTCCTTAAATTTTTGCATTAATTTACCCCTGAAAAAATAACAAAATGTGCAGTGATTACAATAACTCTTGTTCAGACGCAATAAAATAACATGATTATGCAGTGATAAAAATTTCATGGAATTATGTTTCATAGTTTTTGAGATATCAGTTGTGGAATGACGCAAAATTACATTTTGAGGAAAATGAGTTTAAAATTTTCCTTACAATAAACTTGATTAATCAAATATTTAGAATATCAATATCTCTTTAACTAATCGGAATATTTTCATACGGTTTGCTTTATTTTGTTCAGAAATGATCAGGCTTTAACATATATTTTTTTCAAAAAATCGAATGTTTTAAAGATTTAAGGGTAGTGAGTCCCCTTAAGACACTTTATGCAATATAGTAGTACTTGAACTTTAAAACATCGAAAAGCCTTTATAAAATATATATTCATGTTCCCTATGTGTTCTCTATTCCAGGTACTAGTATATAAAGTGGCTTTAATAAACTATAATAAAACGCAACATTTTATTAAAAAATATTTATTTATTATTAAACTAATCCATGTTTTTTATTCCTGGTATGTTCATGTGTTACTTCTCCTCTTTTTTCGTAAATAAATGCCTATGACATGCCACAATGAATTAAATGAATAATTCATAGTAATTCGAGATCGAAGGAAATAGGATTCATTGGAATATTTCTAAGATGTTTCACAACACCAACATCAATCATTCAAAAAATAGTTTTGCAAGTAATATGGGCATAATATGGGTGTACTATGCTTATTTCTATGAGTGGTATGCATAATTCTTTCGAGCGTTTCAATAAGTTTTATATTATTTCTCAACCACAATATTCCAAAAGTTTTATCTTCAAGCCGTCATGATTTTTTTAGGCATAAGAGTGGAGAAATATGATGATAAAAAGGAAAATTCTTCTAAAATAAAACACATACTGCTTAGGCATATTTATTTTCCAATAATTCTGGATAATTATCACGCTCTGATAACAAAAATCACATATGACAGTTCTTTCCAATTTTTATTAAAGAGCAGAGTCTAGGTAGCGCAATAAAATTATCCAACTCGTAAAACGTAAATTTTTCGAGAATTTTTTCACAGTGAAATGAGTCCCAAATCTAGTTTTTAAGTGATTCTGCTTGAAGAGAGATTTTATCCCTTGTGTATTCTAGGTTATTTATAATGAGAATGAATCCGTGGGGTATGTGGACTTCAGTTGTGAGTAGATTTTTAAAGTTAAAGCTCATTATATTCTGCTAGCCTGCATTATTTATTATAGTGATAACGGATATAATAAATAAAAACTTGTAATCTCAGTAAATAACATAGTTTTGATACTTTTAATAAAATATTCTTATTGCATAGAATTGCTTTAAAATTAATTCTTCTTGCAAGTCGAACAAAAATATTTCAGAAAATAAATAAATAACGTAGTATTTGCGTACTTCATAATGTGTCAAGATCTCCTGTCATATTTAATATTTTACATTACTTGAACCAATGAGAGGTTTTAAATGTAAGAAAATTATTTATTCAGTAAAATCTGTTGATATTAAAAAAAATTCCGTAGTTTTTCCTGTACCCGATTGACATGTCTGTCCTAGATGTTTTAGGATATCTCTTGCATGGTAAATTATTCATGAATCCCTGAATAAATTTAATGGCGTTTCAGTGCCCGTATCCTTTGTTAAAGAAACAAGTATATTCAATGAAAGAATGTTTCCCTTCAAAGTATTAAAACAAATCATATATATATATATATATTCGGGGATTGATATTCACCCATTCTATGAATACTTTGAATTACTTTTATATCTTAAAAATGTAAGTTGTTCTATCTATTCTAGATTATAGAACTAGAAATTGGAAGAAATGTTATAAACGAAAATTTCAATATTTAGACATTAATTTTTGGATTTTTTAGAAAATTTTCCTCCAATAAAATCTGTGTGTTTCTCTTTAAATGATGCTTATGTTTAATTGTAGTTTTTTTTCTAAATTAAGCTTGGCTAATACGGTTTTTTTATTCTATTTTTCAATCCTCTAGCTTCACATATATTCGATTATGTTTATGTGCACACATACGTCAAGTAAATACACACGTCTAAAAGTCCAAGGTGCAATGAAAGTTTTTAACATAAAGATTGTAAAAAGCAAAGGGATGTCTAAACAGATGTAATGTTTTCAAATCTATAAAAATATTTTTCACGGCGTATAATTTGTATAATAAGAAATCCTCCTTTTATATATTGAGTGTAATTTCGGTATTTTTAGTTTTAAACATCAAATTGAATAGATTACCCTAAGAAAATTAGCTAAGGTTCAGTTTTTACATTCAATAAATTTGAGGTATTGATAGCTCGAGAGTTTTCTAATTTATTTTGGTTTGTGATTAAAAGAGTTTTGATTTAATCTAAATTTACAAAACGGTAAAATTTAAGCTAGAAAAGAAATAGTAATAAATTTTAAGCAGACTAAGAGTGTCATAGTATATTTTCACATTGTATTAATGTATCGGTCATCAGATTCTTTTTACATATTTTCAGTCTTTGCAAGCATATATTACAAATCTAGCGAAATAAATTCTAGATATTTTGTGATTTTCTTTGCATTTTCAAACAATTTTGGAATTTATAAAAAAAATGGTGAAAGATGAATTAGAGATTAGTAATGTAGCCTCGCAAAGATTTACAGTTATATAATGAGAGAAGTTACTACTAGTGAGATTTCCTTTGTTAAAAGCTAACTTCCCAATTTTTTGCATGGATCAAACTTTTGCCAGACAGTTCATAATATACATAAATGCTTCCTTAAAAATGAGCCTTAAAAATTTAACCGCAAATTTTTGAATCGTAAATGCAAATTTCGTTCACTCGTAATCATTTCCCAGAACAATGGAGAGAAAAATATTTTAAAAGAGAATTTCTCATGTCGCCAGACGAGCATAACCAAGAAATACTCGATTAATATGCAGATCAGATGTTTCTTGGGTCATGGCTCGACATAGGAACTCAATAAGGACAGGTAACTAAGCAATAGTAAACTACGATGTGTAAAGCAGGCCAGGCTGGTAAAAAATCATTCTAATAACGAAACTAAAACATTTACTTAGCATTTTTATTTAATTCTGTAGATGGTCATATTAAGAAGCTGCCCCACACTGTATATGGTGGTTGGCGTGACCAGCTACTAATCGTTGTCATGGGTATGATCCCCTGCCAAGTATTGGATGTATTCATGCTGTCAAAATATAGGAAGCAACTTGGGTTCACATAAACAGTATTCCCATAATTAAGTAGTCTACAAAACTCGTGGTGTGTATGGGTGAATGTCCTCTGGGTAAATGTCCTGCCAAGTTATAAAAGAAATCCGTACTCGGGTGCAAACTTGAGTTCAGTCCTGTAATTTTTTCTAAAATCACCCAGGTTATAATTGGAAAAGTATTAAATGTTCTCTGTGTGCTTATGGTTTCGACAACTTTTCGCTAGGATGGTAATTTGAGTCTGATTTATACATTAGTGAAATTGCTTATTTTTAAAATATAATACATTAGGAATCATTCTATCGTAGAGTAAAAATAAACGCTATTTACGCGCAAGGTAATAGTCATTGAAAAAAGGGTTTAATATCTCCTCTGACCCCAAGCAGTATTGTTTCAAGCGATATAAAATAAATCTTAGGTAAATTTTATATGAACTCACTATTTTTTATCATTAAATAGGGAGTTAATATGATACAAAAACGTTTTAAAAGTTGCTATGTGCTATTATCACGCCATTGCAGCATTTGTGAATAAACAAAATTTCTGCATAAATTTGGAAATTCTTCAGTATAAACTGCGTAAATTTTTCTACGGCCTCTAGCAAAAATAATTTAAATGTAGAATATGCGTTACGGTAAACATCAGTACAAAATACAAACTCTAAAAGTTTTATTTTTATCAGCTATATATTACTGTATTTACTGTTGGCAAAAGAATTGTCTATAAGAAGCAAATATTCAGGAATATCAAATGGGAGATTGAAATATTTTATCAAGGAAAAAGTGCAAAATTTCATTTTAAATCGTAAAGTGTGAATAATTTTAATTCATTTTTTTCTTTCAAAAAACAATAGAAATTATATAATCTACCTATGAAAATGTAAATATTCATAAATTTTTTGAAAAAATATCTTAGAAATATCGAAAATTTTGATGTGTTTGGCATTATTGACATTATTTTAACAAAATACACTTTAAAAATTAATAAAAGGGAGACTATTTCAAAGGAGAAGTACGGTACATGCTATTTTGCATAGTGTTTCTATTGATTTATACGCCAGCACCATTAGGAGAATTTAACATGCTCGCTAAACACGTAGAGTTCAATATCTGCTGATACAGCAAAAGATTGCATAAATTAGAATTAGGAACTCCCGGATGCAAAACGATTTCATAATCGTAAAACTGATGTGATTGGATTTTGAAATTCTATTTTTATACTCTGAAAAGAATAGCCAGTAACAGCAGGGATCTATATTCTGGTTCACGTAACTCAGTGTAGCGAATAGGATTATTATAAATTTGAATTCAACGAAATAAACTGATTATCTAAACTTGAAATCTCCTGACTATTATAATCAATGATCTGTGAAAACGGATATTCTAACGTATTGATTTAGGACTGTTCACTTCTAAATACAATAATTGCTTTAAGATAAGATTGAAAAGCAGTCTTGAATAAATCACAGCATTTCAAACTCTGATTTAAATATAAAATTTAGCGATTTGTGTTCATCATTCTTAAAATTAAAAACCTAATATAAGTGTGTATATATAAATGTACACATTAAATGAATAAATAAATAAATAAATAAATATATATATATATATATATATATATAAATATATATATATATATATATATATATATATATATGTGTGTGTGTGTGTGTGTGTGTGTGTGTGTGTGTGTGATAATACCGGCCCACCATTAGATATCTAAAGCGTATTTAAAATTATCCTGTTAATAAAGCACGACCCCTTTTCTAAAATTGCAACCTAAAAGTAAAATAAGATAATTTATCGTAGCCCTGCAGATCATTATACAGGCATGTGAAGTAGCTGAACTCAATAACATCCCCAGATATGAGTGTAGGAAGTTTATGAGATTCGAAATGCCAGTGTAATGTCAAAATTCTTGAAGAGCCCTCGAACCACTCTGAATTTACGGGATCTGTAGCGTCAAAACCACACTTTATAAGAACTTTATGGCCACTTATTCTGCACCCAGGTCAATGGTTTTCGGTTATAACAAGCGCGGGATCTAGCAGTACAGTCCCTAGGAAAACTTAAGTGGACATGTGAACTCCACGAATCTAAAGTCGCCCAATTAAAATATTAAGTAGTTTAGGCCCTCTGGCGTAAATATCGCAAAGCACTCATTTACTATTTGAGTGAACAGAAGATTTCTCTCTCTTGGTGTCTAACTCTCGTTGCTGTCGGACCTGCTGTCCGATATGATGTAAAATCTGCGGTCTGAATGCGCCCTGGCAGGGACCGGTGGCGTTGATATTGTGTGTGTCCAGTTGTCAAGATACCTGTGTTTTGCTGAATAATGTTTGTCTACATTAGAATCCGGAATAAATGAATATGCGTCGCATCTCTGTTCTGTGTGTTCCTTCAATGTCTTGCATCTCTATGTGGGTTTCTTCCCCGATGTGTCCACAGCTCTCGTGAAATGGTCTTCATCTCCTGACACTCCGGCTACGTCTACAACATGTTTGTGTTTCATCAATGGCTCCATGTGTGCGTTTCTCGCCGAAAGATCGTAAGTGCTTCCCTGGATCTACACTACGCCCGTTTGCATCACACCTTCGTGCCGCCTACACATCCAATTAGTGCTATGCCTCTCCATGATGTACGGGGCATCACACACACACACACACACACACACACACATATATATATATATATATACTGCTGGCCACCCAAATTGCAACATCAAGAAAGACAAGAGATATCACAGCAAAATTTATTTTGTAGATAACATGTTGACCAAGTATCAAATGATTAAATTTATAGACTTCTGTGAAGTGTGGTTCCTGCCAAAATCAGTAGCCAGAGTAGCCGCCATTGTTGGAGATCACCGCTGCCACACGCCTCGGCATTGATTCAAAGAGACTTTGGATGAGTTCTTGGGGTACAGCAGACCAAGCAGCTTCCACACGTTGCCAAAGTTGATCTGCTGTAGCAGCTGGGGATGGAATCTGGGTCAATCGTAGAGCAACCATGGACCACATGTTTTCTATCGGCGAAAGATCCGGAGAGCGAGGCGGCCAGGGAAGCAATTCAATCTGGCGATTGACGAAGAACCGTTGGACAATGCGTGCCACGTGTGGTCGCGCATTATCCTGTTGAAATATGGCTGTGGGCAAGCCCTGAAGGTAAGGAAGGACAACTGGCTCCAACACCTCGGAGATGTAGCGCTGGCTGTTTAAAGTACCGGCAATGCGTACTAGAGGTGTGCAGCATTGGCGGCGGAGACGTCTGTGGTTCTGCGTCAAGGGTAGACAAAGCAATGGACGTCTTGCGGACAGACCACTCTGCTGTAAACGGCGTCGAATGGTACGCGCAGACACTGGATGGTGCGTTACAGACTACATGTGTTGTGCTATGGTTCGTGATGTGACTGAGCGATCCGTCACTGCCATGCGCACAATTTGCCTGTCATCACGTGAAGTTGTGCGCTGAGGTGGATGCGATCTAACACGTCGGTCCGTCGTACCCTCCTGCATCCAACGATCACATATCCGCATTACAGTTATTTGGTTTCGTCCAACAAGACTACCGATTTCCCTGAAAGATAATCCACAGTCTCGGTAGGCCACTATCCTTCCTCTGTCGAACTTGGATACTTGGTCAAAAGGTGATCGCTGTTTTCGACGAGGCATAATTGATCGTTTTTTTTAAAAAACCACAAGAAAATTTTACAGTTTATTTTACAGTTTCAGATATAGAAAATAAATAAGACTTTTAATATGAGTAATATTATTAAATATATTTATAAACAATGTGAGTGTGTGTTCTATCCTGTCAAACGAAAGTTCATAACGGCAGTTTTAATTATCCTTAATGGTTACACCATCATCTGGAAAAAAATAGTCCATTTTTTGGTATAATGTGTTTGCATAGCCAAAGCACAGATCGTAATCAAAAATAAGGAGAGTTAATGTTTTCATCTTGATTATTTTCCTTCCGATGACACGCATTCGTAATGTTCAAGGCTCACATTTTCGCTTCAAACCTGACATGTTTGGGAGTGGCTTAGGAAACTCACGTATTCTGTGTGAAATTCAAGTTCGGATCACGTTTTAAAAAGTCAATTGTCGAAAGTGTAATTTCTGTAGCATGCAAAATTACTAGCTGTACAGGTCTAGGGAGAGAAAAAACAAATTTGTTTGTCGAAATGATTGAAAAAGTAATCATGAACATATCACTGCGTCTTTTTTTGCTTGGCGAAATAATTAAGTTAACGCTAATTTATGTTTGTAATGTTACGCTTGTAAGTTCGTTATGCATGTTGCTTGAAAGCGTCTCTTTGGTTACTTAATGACTATACGTTTGGTCATAATAAATTCATATATTACTTTCCATATTGCACTTTCAGCAGGGCTTAAAAACAGATACTAATATCTAGTTTAATCAATGTTTTGCTTCTCTAATGAAGATACGATATAATGCATGATAATATATATATAAATAAAGCAAATGCTATGTCTGTAGTGTCACAATTCCGGGTGAACCGGGCTTCCATTATGAAATTCGGCCATATTTGAAAATGTCGAAATCGATGTATGTATGTAGGTATGTATTATGTATATATGTATCTATATATATATATATATATATATATATATATATATATATATATAAGAATTTTATACACTAATTTTCGAAATAGTTACAAAAGCTGCTAACAGATGACGTTGTACAACTCGTATCAGCATGCTTATATCAACTTGTAGACTTTGCAATCACTACATCACAATCTTTTCAAAATGTCCACCATTCTCTCTATGGAGGTGGCACAATAAAATTTGCCATCATACCCTGTAGTTTCTCAACAGAAATTGATTCAGCTGCCACATAGATCGCCGATTGAAGCTCGCCCAGCGTGATGGGATGGTTCCTGTAGACAGTATCTTTTAATGTGCCCCACAAAAAATAGGCACAAGAACTCAGATCCGGGGAATATGGAGTTCAATCCATGCCTGCGGCTCTATTGCTAAAAGCTGCTAACAGCACCCTCTGTTAGCAGCTTTTGTAACTATTTCGAAAATTAGTGTATTAAATTCTTACAGCTTTCACGATAAACATACCGTTTGTTGCATTCTTCTACGGATCTTTGTTTTCGAGATTTTTCAATGTGAAATCAGGAAGTTCTTCGCTGGACACCCTGTATGTATGCTAAAATTTTGTCGTATTTTGGTACTTTTATGTTTAACTGTTTAGTGCTTGCCCGAGCGATACAAACTGGGTTTGGCGCGCTGCCAAAATTATAACTCTCGACTCAGGACATCTGAAATTTTGCTTTCCGGAGGACCGTTATGGAGGACCGTAAAACGAAATCCAGAAGGTTTTAGATGACAAATTATGGCTATTAGCAAAGCTATGACAACAAAATAGAAATGACAATGAGAATGAATAAAGAAGAAGAAATAATAGAGTCGAAATGAAATGATAAGAAGAGTAAGGAAATTATTTCAAAATTAAGAGCCATAGGAAACAAATAAATTAATAGTAATAAACAAAAGAAAAGAAAGAAGTAAATAAATATAAATAAAAGGTCATTAAACATAAGACATAATTAGTAGGAAGAGTCGAAATATTAGCAGGAAAATAAAAATAATCTTTCAAATTAGACAGTTAAAAATTAATGAGAGGAACAAATCACTAAGATGCGATAAAATAAAAAAAGCCAAACAACAGTGAACAAAGGACGTGACAATTAAGATGAAAAGAAAATAAAGGGTAATGAGAATTATTAATGAGAATTATTAAAAGATAATTTACCGTTTAGTATCATTAGGAAATAATCCTAAAAGATTAAGCGCCATTAAATGGAAATAATATCTTATACTAATACCATGATGTGTATTTCTTTGTCAGCAATAATTTATCAAATTTTAGTTTGATTCCTTCATAAGAAAGAAATATTTGGAATTATTTTAAGGTATAATTACTCGTATATGATATGGTGTAAAATATGATGTTGTGTGGTAAAGTAGTAAAAAATATAATTCATATAAAAAGTCTACTTGTGTTCACTATATCGCTGTACAATATATGAGAGAGAAAAATAACTTTGAAATAAAATTGACTAAAACAAGCTTATAGAAAGTTATTTATCCAAAAGGATGATCAGTTCAGGTGTCCAATATTGCCTCATCTCGAAAAAAATGTATTTTATATTAACTGGAAAATTCATAAATATACATTTCACGTTTTCCGTTAATTTTTTTCTTAAGGCCTATCATTTTAAAGGGATACTTCTTGTTCAGCCTAAAAAATGTCTGCAAAGTTCGATAAGTATTTTCAAGCGTTACGCGAACACAGGAGTAACGGTAAAATGCCACAGGTACATATTGTTCCGCACTAGAATGACCTGAACAAGCAAATTGCCGAAAAGATAACGAGAATCAATATCGCTTAGTCTCCAAAGAGCATCTTTGTTATACGGGTATGGTTGCGTCGCAGAAAATTTACGGCCTATCGATTCGACACGTTTCATTATGGAAGTTATGAATATATTGGCATTTAATAGACTCGGTTAGACTGTTTACAAAATGCATTTAACATTTATTCATTCAGAGGTTTTTATGGATTAAAAATTATACTCCACTTATAACTTTTTAAGTATTTTTTACGAATGATTCCAGTGAGCCTACGGAAAGATTCTTAAAAAAATTTACTATGTATTAAGAATATTAAAATTTGTTCATGTAAAATTTGTTTCGTTTGTTTCGTTTTATGTAGATAATCAGTTATTACATTAATACTTCATAAAATACATGTACTTCATATAGGTTGCAATAGAACCTTAATAAAGTGATTTTAATAACTGATGCGTGCATGTGTTGGGGCAAGCAAAGATACATAGAGAATTGACCTTTATTATACATTTATTCGAAAATGCTAAAAATTCTTTTAAAGTTAAATTAATAATAGAATAAGGTTCCCCTTCAGATTATCACTTAATACATGAGGAATCAGAGACAGAGACAAAATAGTCGGTTAAAGCAATTACTTCTAGGATCACACCGTGGTGAATTATGACATTCAGCTCTTCTACACTTCATAACATCAGTTATTACATTAATAATTCATAAAATACAGTAACTTTACTTCATTTATGTTAAGTAAAGTTACAAAACCCTTAAAATTAAAACTAATTTAAAAGTGGTAAAATTATACCTCAACCACGAAATTTTTATTAATACTGGGAACCATAATTCTCGAACGATTGTGTAATTAAATATACAGTAACCACCGCTTATAGTGTTCAGCGGTTATAAGAATCAACCGTTTATAAGAATCAATATCGCGAAAACAAAAACAAATGTATTATTTCCATGTTAAAATTTTCGCTTTAAAGAATCAATCCACCGGTTTTAAGAATCAGTTTACAGTCTTCGTTTTCCATTCATTTTTCCGAAAAAGCCACTTAAACTCTCAAAAGGCACGAAGTTCTTTCTTTTTCTTTTTTTTAAGAAAGATTGATAAGATGGGATGGAATATAGCCATAAAATTCTTCCCTTTCTTTGTTAGACATAACAGATTAGTTTCCCCTTAAAAGCTTTAGTTCAACACTGTCCTATTAACTTGACCCGGTAGCATCTTTACCCGCCCGGGTTCGATTTCACTTTTCTCCACTGACAAACAAAAATAGGGACGCTTTTTCCCCACCTCCCACATCCTGGTTGCGGCTTCCTGGACCCTGAAACACATAAATCTTCGGCGAAGTGTCCACTATCACGTAGGCAAACGTGACATTAGTAGATTCAGCACGTTATCAAACCATGATACGTAAGCTGGATGGCGAATCTTCGTCTGAGACTATTAGTATTGAAAGAGGTATAAACACTGTTTATACCTCCTGAAAACTTCATTACGTTAAACTACCATAGAAAACTTTTTCTTGCTCCCTTCCTGTAGTTGAAATGTTAAAACTGTTAAGCAGGTATGTTGTAACAAATATTGGATTTTTTCTTCTCTTACTATAATCATGTGTTCCTACTTATATGTCTAAAAATTAAATTGTATTTTTAAAATTATAAAAATTAATTTTAATAAAAGATAATTAACGTAAATTAAAGAGTATTTTATGGTAAATTATCTAATATATGTATAAATAGGTGTGTGTGTGTGCTTGTCCAAAAACCTAAATTTCGGCTATAAGAATCAACCGCTTATAAGAATCAAAAACAGTAATAACAAACGTGATTCTTATAAGCGGAAATCACTGTACTTAGATTTCCAAAACATTTATATTCTTCCATTATTAAATCAGCCCAAACGAAAGTGCAATTAGAATAGATTTAATTTAGTGTGTATTTTAAAATCGACAAATTCTACATTCTATTTTATTTTTGATAATATTTCTCGGGAAATCTTTTCAGCTCCGCTAGATCAAGGCGATTTAGCATAAATTCCTCTCTAGCGAGACATTAAGACTTTAGTAAAAATCAACTACCTTACCATGGTTAACTCTTATGGCTTATTCTCGCTGCTTATTGCATGGGGACTAAAATTTATTATCAAATATACATATTCTGCGTAGACAGAGCAGATGTGTGCTTGGTTTTCCCCTAGACCGGTCATGTATGTAGATGGCTCTTAACTTTAATGTTCGGAGATTTTGCTGTAAAATTCTGTGAAATGTTAGAGCTGATATGATTAAGTAAATTCAGTTAGTTTTAACTTCTTAGTGCTTTTAATGCAATTATGTCGTTCTGAACCTTAAAAGAATCACCTGGGCGTATTGAATTGACCTTCCATTAGCATATTATTTTGTCACATATTCTTTTTATCGCAACGTGCATGATATGCATTATACCTTACATTTAAAATTATTCCCAGGTGTGTTCTTACTGTTTCTTGTAATTGATTCCTTTCATTACTAAAAATGAATTTTTTTCTGTGGTATCTCATGTTTTTAAATATGCTTGGCCCCGAAATTTTCTTTTAACAGCTATGCAAACACACACAGTTAGTAGTGTTTCTTATTAGAATATTTAAGTTCTTTGATTTGGTTGACTCTTCAGGTTTTGCAAATCATTGTATGCCTATTAATGAGAAGAATTTTAATATTTTATGAAAGAACAGGGATAAAAATTAAATTTTATAAATCCTATTTAAACAATGAATTAGGCTTTGAATTAAGTATAAATATTATATATTCCCTAAAAAACAAGTTGTAATTATCAAAAGCAGTGAATCGCTTAGAATTAAACATAAATTGTATAACTTCTCATAAATGATAAGAAGATACAGAATTTAGAAGATGTAGATGAATATAGATGGGAAAAAAATTTCCCTTAATTAGGAATTATTTGGAATTTTTTAAAAAATTTATTGAACTGATTATGCGCATATTTTTCAATAAATATAATAATTGTACTTGTATAAATACCTGCATGCTGATTAATGTATTTATTTGACAAATAACCATGCAATTTTTGTGCTTAATTCTGTAGGAATTATCTTTAACTAGAGATGTAGTATGTGCCTTGTGTCCCGAATAACTAAAGCTTAAATCAAGTTCCATAACTGTAATGTACTTATCATTTAATCAGTTATTTATCAGATTTAAGCATAGAAATTGTAGAGTTATTGGTCAAATAAATACATTAACTATCATGCAGGTATTTATACGAGAACTATTAATATATTTAATGGATAAAATAACCGATTAAATCCCCCAAAATGTATCAATAGTACGTGTATAAATGCCTTCATGCTAGTTAATGTATTTATTTGACCAATAACCATGTCATTTTTATGTTGAAATCTCTAGGGATTATTTTTAACTAGGGATGTAGAAGGATACTTGTGTCTTGAATAATTATGGCTTAAATTAAATTCCATAATTGTACTCTCGTTTATCATTTAATCAGTTATTTATCAGCTTCAAGCATAAAAATTACATTGTTATTGGTCAAATAAATACATTAACTAGCATACAGGATTTATACATGTATTATAAATATATTTATTCGATGAAATAGCTTATTAAATCCAAATAATCATATTAATTGTTCCTTGTATAAATAATCCATGCCAGTTAATGTATTTATTTGGCCAATAATCATGCAATCTTTAACTAGAGGTATATCAGGATATTGGTGCCCTGAATAACTAAAGTTTGAATTAAGTTCTACTATTGTATTGTGTTTATCATTTAATCACTTTTTTTAAGTCTAATCTCCTCTAATAATAATATTTGTAACAGAATATCGTAAAAACCTCTCTTTTATTACCCCACAGACTTTTTCTATTCTTATGGTTGGATTCAAGACTTCTCTCTGCCCATATATCCATTAAGGAATTCTGCAATTTAATAAAATGAAAGTCTCATATAAAGGGGACATGGTTTAAAATTAACTTTCAGATAGTACTTTCAAACAATGATCCTAAATTCCCCCACCATGTATAAATTTTTACACAAATGTGTAGTTAACATATAAGAATAACTAGCTGAAAACCCGCGCTTCGCTACGGAGTACATTCAAATTAAACACAACGGTCAACGTATGCAATTTATGCCAAAAAATAAATCTATATATTTATAATAAATGCGATGATCAATGTATACAATTGATTTAAAATATATATCTATCTATATATATATATATATATTTATAAAAAAATCGTAAGGGATATGCATTTTTTTTGGATAATATCCAATCGTCTGCGGCATTAGAAAGAGAAAAAAATATTTATTTTGTCTATTTAGTTGTTACGCACGTGACGATAAATTTATTGAAAGTACCAGAAAAAGAAAGACGTGATCAGCATTTAATAAATTAAATTCTAAAAATTAATCTTTAAAAATTCACCAAAAATCAGGAAATGGAGGTAAAAATTCGAAAAAAATTTCATTTTGAAGGAATTTTTATGATCTTTCTCGTGATATAAATTTTATAACCCTCAATGTATTATTTTAAATGCAAACGTAAAAAAAGTTTAAAAAACTGCTTAAAAATTTAATTTAAAAAAATCTAAGAAGAATTTTTGAAAAATCTTTCTTAGTGCACCCCTACACTATTAGAAGAATCGCCATGCAAAATTTCAGCCCTTTAGGTCCAGCGGTTTGGTCTGTGCGTTGTATGTCAGTCAGTCAGTCAGTCAGTGAATGAATGAGTCAGTTACGGAACTGTTTTATATATATAGATAATTCGCAAAATCATTTCTGGAAACACAGGTAAAAAAGAAAATGCTTTTCAGCTGCTCAGTATCAAAATTTTACTATAGAAATTGTATTGTAAATTTTTGTTCTTTTAAGACTATTAAAAAATCTGCTCTGGCAAGTACTAATATTGAGACTGCAAAATTTATACTTCAATGTAATTAAACGTAGTTAAAACTATTACATAACTAACTATATTACTAACCCCAGGCATCGTTAAAATGTTACAGATTGTTGATTTTTCTCTATAGTAAATGCATAATGGAAATCTTTCGTATTGATCTGAAATCATTAAGTAACATTAGAGTTTGAAGATATTTATTCTAACTAGCCTATATATCAGCAAGAAAAGCACATTTTAAAATATTGCACTTTTTTATGTTGCGTATTATTGCATTCTTTAATCTCATATTGCACTCGCATTTTATTGCCATTAAAGAACACCCATATATATATATATATATATATATAACCCGAAAAATATATCGAGGTAATCGATCGGTCTCTTCATCAGGAGGCCTAAACGAGACCCCAAACGGGAACTTTCTGAATAGGATGTAGGTCTAGCCAAAAAACATTCCAAGGTCCCGAGATCCCCACATTCAAAAACAGAAAGTCTAAAGTATTAGAAATTACACCATAAAATCACACAAAAGAATAGTATATATGTATGATATATATAGTGTATATATATATATATATATATATATATATATATATATATATATATATAATATAAATTTGCAATACTAGCTTAAAATGTAAGCTAACCTGAATGATACTCTTAAAATATAAATATTTCAGGCATGGCAAAGTGTAAAATATGACATAAATATTTTTCGCCATTTATAAATTAATATAATATTCAAGTGATACCCATATCTTTCCACGTACCATTAGAAGAACTATATTTCCAAATATGCGTAATATTTGATAAAGAACTGCTCTTTGTCCTTGTGAGATTTTCTGTGCATCTGATATTTCTTTCTTTTTTAGATAAAATAGCCTTCAGCAAATAAAATTTGTTTTTTTTCCTAATTCTTTCCCATAGTTAGGACTGTTTTGTTTATCATTAAGTAATGTTAAACATGATAATTATTGTTATTCAGTTCCCTTACCTGCAAAGCTTAAGAGAAATTTGAGTTCATAATAAAGAATTTTTAAGAAATCAGTGTAATAAATATGTGTTTTAGAAGCGTTAAATATTACGACAGCAACTGGAAAATTATTGGTGTGTAAAAAAAAGCTATGACCGAAATATGGTGAGAAGACATAAGAGAGCTGTTATATCCGTTTACTGCCACACAATATGTGGTTTATATCAGTAGAATTTTAAGTGCAGAATTGCATGCTTCCGTTTCTGTTCTTCTGGGTACATCACACATTAAACTGAGAATTACTTAACGAACAACAATATACTTAACGAACTGTGGCACTAAGTGAAGTTCTAATTACTCCAACTAGTGTTTCCGTTGAATATGTTTCTATTCAAAAGAATAGAAGATTGAATATTAGTTTACCTTTAATACAAATTTATCATGATTTCAAGAAGTCATTGAGAAAAGCGTACACCTGTATTAGATCATGCATGTCTGCCGTAGATTTATTTAATTCAGATATTCCTTATTTTACGAAAAATTTGGCTTTTCAAACTATAAGGATGAGTCAAATGTTAATGTTCAGGAATTAGATCTCACAAAATAAAAGAAACCGACCCAACCTTAAATTTTTCTTAAAACTGTGAAAGGCTAAAAAAAGATGCAATTTTTCCTTGTTATGCGAATTGAAACAGAATCCGAACTGCGAGGTTCAATTTCCTTTAAAAACGATCATAACAGAACTTCGTGTCACTTCAATTACTAGGTCATTTTCTTCACATGTAAACCTCGCAGTGATGCGTATTTGGAATAGTTCTTCGGTAATATTAAGTATTTCCAGTAAACTATAATACTGATATATTTGCATTTGAATATGCATGCGCACTTGAGTAAGCATTTGTGTTTACATTCCGTACCCAAGTTTAGTTACTAGATTTATATGCAACAGATACCCAGATCGATCTACCGCATGTAAATTTACCGGCTTACTTATCTCGGCGAAGCTCGCGAAATAAGGATTAATGACACAAGTTGATGGACGAGGTGACATTATCCTGTCATCTGTCTGGGACGGCCCATTTCAGTTAATGTTGATGAAAATGAGGAATGATTTTTCAAATTTCCCCATACGTTGCAGATAAAATGTAAATATTTACCTCTTTCTGAGATTGAAACGTAATGGAAAGTGTAGGAATTGTTGACCGCCAATTTTGTTTAAATATATACGCAAGTCAACGGTAAAAGACTGAAATTTTGGAATATAGTAGTAATGCATTTATATTTTCTTAAATGTGTTTTCTTTATAGTGGCATCTAAGATAAGGTCCTGATTTTCCACTAGGCTCGCTAGGCCTGGACCTAGGGCACCCCCCCCCCCAAAAAAAAAAAAAAATTCATTTTAAAAGAAGAAGAAAAAAAAGAAAATTCCCAATTCAATTTTTTTTTTTATTTTACCTTTTTTAATAGCAATTTTGTTTTATATATCCTTTCAAATTTGATTGATTGGTCCATCATATGTATAGTTATATGTATATATAGTTCATCATATGTATGTTATAGTGTATATAAGGGATTAATAGGTTTTTCTGGTGGCATTGTATTGGTGTTTTAATGATGAAGTTAATATGTTGTATTGCTTTTTGTTATTTGATAATGTTCTTGACTTCTACGCTTCAAATAGCCAATTCTTGGTAAAATAGTACTTTCACAATGATTTGTGATTATTTCTATTATTTCTATATTTCTATTTTTACTATGAAACTGAAAATAGTGCATATTTTTCTTAATAAATTAAATTTTATCTATGCATGAAAAAATCATTCTCTAGAGAACTGTAAACAAAATTAGGTTCAGTTTCAAGAAAAGTATAATATGTACCATCTGGGAAAATTTCATGCAAAAACATGAAATAGTTCTAGAGATAACAAGTGCGTTATGTGAAAAAAACACATTTTGAGAAAAATCCTTTTGAAGTATTGCCCTTTATATCTGTTTACAGTAAACATCTGACACATTTTTATTCATAACTTCCGTAATTATGAGAATTTTTTCAAGTAGATTGTCTTAAAATACTCAGAAAAGACTCGTCTTTCATGTGCATTTTTTTCAAAACATTCGATTTTTTTTTACGGTTTAACAGTCGCATGACCCCTAAAAGACAACTACAGCCATAAAAAAGGACAACACAAGAAACGCAAAAAAAAAAGAAAACAGCTGCAGCAAATTGTCTATGAATCCAGAAATCCCCTGGCCTCACAGTAACGGTTCTCAAGAGAACGTTTAGTCAATACAGGGCAAAGAAACAAATGTTCACAGTTCATGACCCGTCCCAAGTCATAGAGTCTTCAGAAAGGACTAGAAACAAAGCTGAAGCGGTGTAAATGTTCCAGGAGACAGTCATGGCGAGTGGCTAATCTAAAGTCGGCCACCATTTTATGCCTGGGCCATTTGTAGTCAGCAAATAATTTTTCTCTCCAAGGCTTTTGAAAGTTCTCATGGCGAGACTTTTTTTGAACTCCCCTCCACCGTATTTTTGGTTATACGCTTTACAGTACCGTAAGGAACACTGGAAGGAGGTGTCTGCAAGATCAAAGCACCTTTTTTGGTCAGCGGAATTTCCTAGATAGATCCATGGACAATATCCATCCATATCTCTTAAATTGTCTTCACCATTTGCGTATGAAAACACGAGTTTACTCGGTACCTGCCATCTTGTGTCTTAAAATTATTAAATTAAGGAAAAAGTATTATTTGTCTAAAGTTATTACACCAAAATAGATTTATATGATTATTTTTTCCAGTAGTTTAAGAGTGTGTCATCATCAACTGAATCGGTGGACAACAATATATCATGAAGTAGAAGAACTACTCAAATTTCTGTCACAATGCCTTCTATCTCTTCGTACATTTAATCATCCAGTGTCGAATTCCAATTATGTCTTACATCACATGTTCTAATGGAAATTAAAAAATTAGAAAAAAGCTCTCCTTAGATTTACCAGAAAACAAAGTAAACAATTTTTTCAACTAATAGATAATCACTATATTCCTCTAGTATACAGATATTCCTCGATTTACGACGAGATAGGGAATGAGACATTTGTCGTAAGTCGAGTTTCAAAAAATTTTTTTGTATATGCACATACATATATTTTTTTACTTTTATAAATACATACGTAATTTAAAATACCGGGTGGTTATAAAGAAACTTTGCCGATATATGGAACTCTAGTGGTCGTTCCGTTCAACCTATCGATATGAGATTTCAGATATAGTTATTCAAAGGTATGAGCTCGGGATTCTGAGAACGGTAACACAGTGATGCTCACGGTTACGGTTATAGGTACAGAAACTCAAAATTTTCAAATGACAACGCCCACTTTTTCCCATCGTAAAATGCTCAGCGCATGCAAAAACCCTAAAAAACGTTGAAACAGTACGTGTATCACGATCGGGGCGCACGGAGGAAATTTGCATATTACAGAGGCTAAAAACCAATCACAGAACGCCGTTCGCCAGATATTTAGCGTAGAAAACCGATAAAAAGCTCTCGGGTCGTATTTTTGTTAGCCATTGGCAGAGCTGGTTTTTTTTGTGTGTGTGCATAACGCGTCCGTTTTTTGTGATACACGTACCGTTCCAACGCTCTTTAGGGTTTTCGCATGCGTTGAGGTTTTGCGACGGGAAAAAGTGGGCGTTTCCATTTGAAAATTTCGAGTTTCTATACCTATAATCGTAACCGTGAGTGTCACTGTGATGCCGTTCTCAGAATTTCGAGCTCCTACATTTTAATAACTATATCTGAAATCTCATCTCGATAGGTTGAACGGAACGGCAGCCAGAGGTCCGTATATCGTTTTTGTAGGCCGTTCTTTCTTCTATTTGGAAATCTTTTATTTGGATTACACATTTTCCACATGGGTGCCATCATCGTGTTTTCGTTGGCCGTTCGCAGAGCTGTTTTTTGTGCATGCATAACGCGTCCGTTTTTTGTGATACACTTACCGTTCGAACGCTTTTTAGGGTTTTCACATGCGCTGAGCATTTTGCGATGGGAAAAAAAGGGTGTTGCCATTTGAAAATTTCGAGTTTCTGTACCTATAACCGTAACCGTGAGCGCCACTTGGCTGCCGTTCACAGAATTCCGAGCTCATACCTCTGAATAACTATATCTGAAATCTCCTCTCGATCGGGTGAACGTTACAGCCGCTAGAGGTCCATATATCGGCAAATTTTCTTTACGACCACCCGGTACATTGTATTTAGAAGACATAAATTATTCTTCGTCATCACTACTTTTTAAGTTAGTACAATCCCTTGGTTCAGAATTTGCGACAGAAGATACGTTGCAAGTTTTTTAACAAAGTTATTCAAGGGAGTTGGAACAGTTTGTGTCTTCTTTTCCTTGTATATTGTCTGGTAGCAAGCCAGATTTTCCTGAATACGACGGTTTACACTTGGGAATCTTTCTTCATTTGGATCCATTGCTTCTAATTGTTGTAGTCCTTTATTAATAGAGTGAAGCAATTTCTGAAGCCAGTGAAGGTTTATTTGATTCATTTTGTGGATATCGAAATTATGGCATCATACATTTTTGTTATTGCGTCATAAATTTTTGCAGTATTGCAGAATATTGAATCATATTTTTTAATAATTATGTGAAACATATAAGTATGTACTGTACATTCGAGGAACAGTATTTTTGAGAATAATAATAATTTTATTTTAAATTTAATCTTCATTTCAAAAGAAAATTCCTTTTTGATGATTCAAGTTTTTTATACATACATCTGATATATAAGTCATTTAATATAGGATTGGACAAAATTAAGGGTTATTATTAAAAAATGAAATAATTTAGATGCGTAAAAAATAAACAGACACATTTTAAACATTGCAGTTATGGTAATTATAAACTGTGTCGCTAATTAATAGTAGCATCTATTCAAATAACAGTCGAATAATCAATTTATTTTTGTAATAAGAGAAATGAACTGAACTTAATAAGAAAATGCACATCTTTATGTGTCATTTTAGATAGGTAAAATACCGAAATAGTTTATCATTTGTCTTTAAATTAAAAAAACACACTTAAAATTACTTTCTTAAAAAGTCAATAACATTAACATTTGTTCTTTTAGGGATACTTAAAACTTTCCTTATTAATATAGTGTTACATTCCGGTTTTTTAACTCAAACAATATTTTGCAAGATTAAAAATATACAGAAATATTTACAGAATAATTTGTATAGTTTTGTGGAGTAAATGACTATGACCCTGAAAACTACTTTTATTTTCTTCATTTATCAAAGCTGCTTCTATAATATATAAGTTACACCACAATTCTCGTTCGAAAGGTGTTCTTGGAACTTTAAACACGATTACAGGAAAGACAATACGAGTGTTCACTAATTAAGAATTCATTCACAGAATTAAAAATTATATCCCATCCATCATTTAGTGATCCGAACCTACTACGCATTTTATTTTTATTTTTATATTTCTATGTATTTAAATTAATGCAGCACGATTTTTCAAGCAAGTTAATGTATGCATATTATTGTTTTCGCCATGTGTTTGTGGTGCAATTGTTCCAAGCTTGACAGTGAGCCAAACATATTGGCCAGGGATTAATTATCATTTTTGCATATTATTGTGAAAAGAATCTCTGAAGCTTGCTGGATGTTGAGTTTCCTTTTAGAGGCTTTCAGCGCTAAGACTGACTCATTGATACTTTAAGATAAACAAACCGATCGCTGATCCCCGTCGTTTCAGAAGGGCTACAAACAGCCTCGCAACCTTCGGGATTCGAACCAATTGATTCGTGCAAAAATCGGCGTGGTTCATCTGTCTATTCTTTTATTTTTATTTTTAATCCTACTTGTTATTACGATAGTACATATATCGAGTTTTAGTTTAGGTTTTGTGCATTTAACCTCATGAGGTCTCATATTCAAGAAAGTTCTTTTGAGTCGGTAGAATCCTAATGTCGAGATTTGAGAAAGCCGGGTTCAAATCCCAACACCAGAAAACATCATTAAAGTTGTATCCACCAGTCAGATAGAAATCTATGAAGGACCGTTTACATGCGTAGAACAAATTATCATTGTGTAAATAATCAGTATTTTGAGAATTTATGCATGTGTGTGTGTATATATACAGAGGCTGTTCGCACATTTTTTAGACGATTTTGGTAAGCGGTAATAAAAAATCTTTTGCTGCAAAAGAAATAATTGCAATTTTACTATGTTTTTAAAAGTCAAAATTATCGTCTACGGTTTGAAAGTTTTGATTTTATTCAAAATGGCGTTTTTAACAAAGCAGTGGTTCGAAGGCTACATTTATGCTCTTTCCGAAGAGAAATGTGCATACTCCGTTATCCAAAAACGATGTGAGAGTCATGGTTTTGTGATATCTAAAGCGTCGATAGGTAATATCGTCAACAAGAAAGGAAAAAAAAACGTCAAATTGGAGCCTCAAGTGGGACAAAAATTCCAAACAAGTATCCAAGGAAAAAACGGACATCTTCGACTATTGCAAAGGTACGTTGTTTAATGTTAAAAGAAAATCCCCCTAGTCAAAGGACAGTTGCAAAATCATTAAAATGCTCGGTGTCCACTGTAAACAAAAGGATAAACGTTGATTTAAATCTTAAGAAAGCGAACTTTTCGGACTTTTAAAATCTGCATTATCCAAACGTCGTCCCAAAACCCTTACAGGACTCTGGAAAGCATTTCAGGAGGAATGGGATAGAATACCTCTTCTGACACTTCAAAAGGCATTATTATCCTGGAAATTGCGGTGTCGAAAGATAGCTCAGAATAAGGGATGTCAAATAGAACATTTAAAACACAAGAATTTTATGTAATTTAGTTTTGCGAATACAATATACATCGTCTAAAAATTGTGTGAACAGCCTCTGTATATAGTCCTGTGTCCTTGAAGCAAACGAAGGAAATGATATTTGAAAAAAAAATGAGGCATCTTATCATAGTTGGAATAGTTCAGTTAGCTAATTACTAGTCTCAAGATTTGGAGATCCGAATTCCAGTTTGGCAAATGGTCTTAATTTGATAAGTATTCATACGGCAACTAAATTTGATAAGTAGTCAGAACTTGTTTCTCAGAAGTCCAGTAAATTCCTGACGTAAGATTGGCTCACTTACAATTTAAAGATTACGAATAAATATATTTAAACGGGAGTTCTATTTTGCTACCCCTTGTTAATAAATGTTTAAACCATCTTTTACTGACAGTCTTTTACATACCTAGTTCATGATAAGAAAGAATCATTTTAAATGACTATTCTGGGTAACAACATGCATACTATTGAAATATTTCTTTGGTTGTAAATTTATTTCCTTATCAAAACCGAAAAGTAAATATATTATAACAAATGAGCACAGTATGAAACATACATGTGTTTATAAGTAATTGAATTAAATAAATTTCACTCAGGTTTCTCCATAATAAATCAGACGCTACACGTAAGGTGTACGTGTTAGAATTTATTTTGTAATCACTCTCGAAAGAAGGAATGTTGTATTTAAGCGAAAGCAACCATTGTTAATGCTAAATTGAAAAATCTCCTCTATAAGTGTCTTACGGCATTTAGTAAGCGAAATGCATTAAGTTTCTGCTTTGAATGGGAAATTTTCACAGAGTAATGCTCATATGGATTCTTTAATTGCATTTTCTAAATTGAAAATTTGCATGAAAATCAGTCATTTATATTAACTTATTTTGCTCTACGGTGCCCCCATAATAAAATGGCCAGCAAACTGCGGTGAATTATAGGCGAATGCCTACACGACAAGTGTCTCTGCTTAAATAAATAAATAAATAAAATAAAATAAAATCTCTACTGTTTTTATTCGAAACATTGAATTTAAAATTTCAAAATAAAAGTAGATTTCTTCCTCGTATTGTATTAAAAAATTGTTAAAAAATGCATTTTAAATTATTACACAAAATTATTTTCTATCTTAAATCTGATGTTTATTTACATGCCTAAATTTAACTGCTTTGTCAATGTGCATTATAGAACCCAATAGTTTTGGGTTCCATATTTTGCGTTGTTTAATTGTTCGAAAGCAGTTGCAATGTCCTGCAAAAGTTTAATAAAGAAGGAGAATATGATCTATCTAGTTTTAAACTGCGAGCAAAACATAATGGAAGGGAGTAATTCTGCGTGATTTATTGGCTTTAAACGTGCTATAAAAAGATTTGCCATTGAAGATCGGTCATTAAAGCTTCCGTTATCGATAAGTCTATCCGACTGACCTGTTGCCTACCTCTGTACTTTAAGCTCAAAAGAGTAAATGTAACTCAATAAATCTTTCTTTGTGACCCATTCTTGAAAAGATCAAACACTGCTTCTGTTGACATTTAAAACATTTAAAAATAACTGCTGTTGTATTTTCAATATTTCTGTCATTACCTACACTGTTTTGTTGCAAAAAAAATCTGTCAAAAAATGTGCCAAAGATTTATACACGGATATTTTATTCGCATTCTGAGGCATTCTGAAACTGATATGAACTGTGTACACAACGTAATTAAGTTACACAACTTGATTAGTTTAAAGTGTCTTTATTAAAACGGACAACCTGTGTATAATAAGCTTTTATCAAATCACATCGTTGCTCAGTCCAGTGACTTGATTTACTCAACTTAAAACATATTTAATTCACAAAGTTATTATACACAAGCGCAACAAGTTATTGATCAGGTGGAGAATAACTATAGAGTAGACGCAATTCTCTAATGATGTTATTTATCCAAAAATACGCACTTGGCACCCACCCTTTTTCTCGAGGATTTGAATTTTGTATAAGTTATGTCAAAAAGGAAAATTACCGGGTGAACTGGCAAAACCTACTTGTTAACCAAATGATAATATGGGTTTAACAGCAAAAACTCTTATTTACTTATCGTGGTAGTTAATAATTGTTCAAGTTCAGGACGCAGAATGTAAATTACACGAAACAGTATAACACGGTTAAGAAAATGAAACTACGCCCTTTCTTTTACAGCTAAGATTGTTACATGGTAAAATTATCACGTAGCACATTCAACAACGATATGCAAGGAAATTTTTTGTCAATTTCATTTTATTCCCGATTGCTGAGTAACTGGTAAATGCCATTTTTTAATTTTGATGAATGGAACAAACGTATTTCTGAAATGATAATACTTTCAATATAATTTGCGTTATGAGGAAATAAAACATCGTGATTTTTGACCGTTTTGCTCGTCAATCATAACGGACAACACACACAAACGTATAAAATGATAGCTAAAAGTATTTGCATGTAATGTAATTTTGATGTATTTGCAAGGAAACAAAAAAACAATTAAAATACAAAACAAGTTTTTTTAAAACCATTTTCTGAAGAAAACACTGTGAAATAATATTTGACGTACGAACGGATTAGAAATATCAACATTTTAGGAAACTAAAAAAGTAGATGCACTTTATGGCTTTTAGTTACTTACGCAAATTATTAGTATTTAGTATTTAATTCATGTTAGTGATTAATCCATGGATGGTATCATTGGTAATTAAAGTGATCAGTAATATCTTGGAGCCTTTTGTCCAATGAATAAACTGTATCTTGAGTTGTTTCATTAGCTATTTTAGCCCATTCACTTTCGATTACTAATTCTAGCCTAACTGTGCTGGCAATGTAAAGCTTTCGAAGTCCAGAATGGGCCATAAATCTTCAATTAAATAATTATAAGACTAAGGAGGTATGATTTATCTTCCTTTGACATTATACAGCAGCCATTCCCGAGTAACATGGCAAGTTTATTTAGGAGGCCGATCCTTCCGGAAATAATAACTGTTTTTAGTTCCCAGGTTTTGGACATCCAGGCGATCCACCGTGCCGCAAAATGTCAATACACTATCTTGCATTCATATTTCCTTTAATCTTGGAGCCTTTTCTCCAATGAATAAACTGTATCTTGAGTTGTTTCATTAGCTATTTTATCCCATTCACTTTCGATTACTAATTATAGCCTAACTGTAAGGGCAATGTAACGCTTTCGAAGTCCAGAATGGGCCATAAATCTTCAATTAAATAATTATAAGACTAGGGAGGTAGGATTTACCTTAATTTGACATTATACATCAGCCATTCCCGAGTAACATGACAAGTTTATTTAGGAGCACGATCCTTCCGGAAATAATAAATGTTTTTAGTTCCCAGGTTTTGGACATCCAGGCGATCCACCGTGCCACAAAATGTCAAGACACTATCTTGCATTCATATTTCCTTTAATCTTGGAGCCTTTTGTCCAATGAATAAACTGTATCTTGAGTTGTTTCATTAGCTATTTTATCCCATTCACTTTCGATTACTAATTATAGCCTAACTGTAAGGGCAATGTAACGCTTTCGAAGTCCAGAATGGGCCATAAATCTTCAATTAAATAATTATAAGACTAGGGAGGTATGATTTATCTCCCTTTGACATTATACAGCAGCCACTCCCGAGTAACATGACAAGTTTATTTAGGAGCACGATCTTTCCGGAAATAATAAATGATTTTAGTTCCAAGGTTTTGGACATCCAGGCTATCCACGGTGCCGCAAAATGTCAAGACACTATCTTGCATTCATATTTGCCTTAATGCGAGTGTAAGTTGCCAATCCAGAATATGACGTGCATACCAACAGCATGACGCATCCTTCATCATACTTAACTGTAAGTGAAATGTTCTACGGTTTCACTCCGTATTAGGGTGACGCCAAATTGTGTTACTGTCATCTCAGCTAAAAAGGGTGAATTAGCTCTCTTCAGTAAATAACAAATTTTTCTAAAAATTAGCAGGTTTATTTATGTACGTTTTAGTAAAAAGCAAGAGCTTCTTCCTATTATCTTCACTATCCTCCGTACTCTACCAAGAAAATTAAAACGTTTTGAACGGTGGGGGCTCAAAGACGTTTACCTGTTGATCCAGCAATGATTTCAGTATGTTTTGGGGCACTCGTACATAGAGTTATCTGCACTTGTGCAACGATGCATTGAGGATGTCTGTCGGAAAACGTTTTTTGGCGACCTGTACGGACTACGTTGGTTGTCGGAACGTTGGTTGTTCCATGTGCTTCATACCTCTTAATTTCATATTATATATATAATAGCCGTTGTCTCTGTATAACACTTCCGGGCTGTACTTATCTTTCAATTGAAGCCCTCAGTAAACAAACGGCCGGTTAGGCTTAATTTCAATTTCAGATGTGGATCAGAATTTTTTCTTACCTAAAAGCTAATATATTTTCTCCATCAAATCACGTTTGTTCAGCCTATTTTTCTATAAAACATTCAGAAGTAAAAAAAAATTGGATGCTTTTAGCTGTATATTTAACAGTTTTTAAAAATCTGTTTACTTTTGCGATGAATTCTGAAAGTAAACAAACTTGAATGTGAATGAATCAAGTAGCTCAAGTATTCATATCGCGTAGTGAGCTGTAAAAAACTGGATTGCAGTCTACTACTCCAATCGCATGAAAAACTAAATAAATAAAAAATAATGAAAGGGTTTGCTTTTACAAGGTGTGGATTAAATGCAATATTGTTAGATAATTCGGGATATTTTTTAACTTTCATATACTTTTTCCATTATGACGTCATTATTAGTATTATGACGTCAAAATGACGGGTTACCTTCTAGTTTAACAATAGAAAAGCATTTTTTAACTTCATTTCTGTTGTTCAATTTCACTTACGACAAATTTTACTTTATGACGAATTTTACTACACTACGAAATTTATTTCACGACAAATTCGTCCGTATTCTACCATGATAATTAAAACATAGTGAATGGACGAGGGCTCAGAGACGTTTACCTGTTGATTCATCAATGATTTCAGCATGTTTGGGATCACTCGTACATAGAGTTATTTGCACTTGTGCAACGATATATCGATGATCTTTGTCGGATTACGTATTTAGGCGACTTGGACTGACTACTTGGGTTGCAGTTCCATGTGCTTCATGCCTCTTAATTACATATTTAACGATAGAAAAGAGTTTTGCAAATTTATTTCTGATGTCAAGATAAATTTTACTTACAGGATGAAATGAATTACGTTCCCTCTGAAAATAGGAAAACTCACTCACTTCAGGAGCATTTTGTTATGCGAGGAAAATTTAAAAGATCGTCCACAATTCATTGCCTATATAACCTTTATTGAAGTCATTTGAATAAGACGTCAAAATTTCCGATATGTCAGAATCATTTTTTGCCAACTGAATTTGCCAAAAAATTGGCAAAATTGTAAATGTGCAAATACTCTTTATGTCGAAAAAGTTGATTTTCAACCTATAATTAGGCCAATTTTCTAATTTTTATATCCCCCTTTAGCTTACTTATCTTACGTAATATAACATTTGTAATAGAAGATTATCATAAATATCTACCCATTCCTACAAGATATGAGAAAAACTTTAATTGCATTATATATATATATATATATATATATATATATATATATATATATATATGCAGCCTGTATATTGCAGCCACGATGCATCTCTCTCTCTCTCTCTCTCTCTCTCTCTCTCTCTCTCTCTTTCTCTGTCTCTCTCTCTCTCTCTCTCTATATATATATATATATATATATTATACATGAATTGTACTGAAATAATTTTATAATCGAAAGTAAATTGCTCTATTTAAAGCGAGAGGAAAATCAATCTTTCTAAATTTCTCAGAATTTATGTATATCACCATTTTAGTTCTTTACAGCCTGCGTAAAAATAAAATGAACTTATTTAATTTCTTTTTGCTAAAATTAAAATGTATATTATAATTAAATTATTTTTATTATAAATAAAATAAAGATAATACATTTATGATTTAATACTTAAGTTCTAATACTTAAATTTGCTGTCGAAATTACATTGAACATTGTTTAGGTTCATTATGTAAAGAAGTAGAATTAACAAATTTTCTAAATTCATTTCATTATTTTTTCCTGATTGAATAATATGATATTTTGGGACCTAAGCATTCATTAGTTTATGATATCTGTAACGTAATTTACAATAACTCCTTTTTTATATTAATACGATAGGCATACAGATGTTTCAAATGCCTCTTGTAAGCTTTTTATTGGAATACTTTTATTTCGGATGTCTTCTTTTTCATTTCATTTGCTACTCATTTCTACTTACAGTTATGATAAATTGTATTTTAGCTATTGTAGCTGAGCACAAATATCAAATTTTATAGAAATGATTAAACAGAATGCTTTGAGATGCTTTTACGGAAAGAATAGTCCTAAAATGTGTAATATGTAATAAGCAATAGGTAATCTTGTCTGGTCTATACAGCAAAATTGATTTTTTTTTTCTAATATTAAAGCTGTTTAGGGTTGGAATGCATTACAGTAAATGACATTCCTCTCTAAACTTCATCTGGGTACTGACAGCAATCGATATCCTTTTCTGAATACAAATAAACGAAATCGTAGCACACGTTCGAAATTTACATTTTTTGCACTTCTAGATAGTGTTCTCTATTTTTAGAAAATAAAAAGTATTTTAATTACTATTATTTACATTTGAAAAACGCATAAGAGAAACACATAGCTGAGTCTGCAGTAGAAAATAAGAATGTAACTAGCTTCTAGCTAAAATACTATCGGATGAGTGGGAATTTTTTCCCCGTTCCTTTGATGAAGGATCCCTTTTTATGTCTCTGCTTCAGCCTTTGAGTCCCATGGTGTTTTTCTGGAAATTTCTGTTGTTTCTCTGATTTATATCAAAGAGTGACGTTATCGCGTACTTGTGTTTTGTCCATAGAGAGAATCACTCCTATTTTGCAATTGTTTAATGAATAACTATACAGGGTGTCCAGGGGTAAAGGTATCCAAATGTCATGACTTATTTTTACGGAACTACTCATCTATATATTTAAGTTGCTAAGCCGACTTTTTCGGCAGTCCGTGAGAGAAAACTAAGTCATGGATTTACTTCGTTTTGGACTTAACGAAAGATTGTAATATGTAGATTTGTCAATTTTGGTTTTTGTAACCGCAATTTCTATTAATGAGCTATGATTTACAATTGAAAGTTGATTTCTCCGCATGCTAAGTGGCATGTTTAAATCTGTCTTTAGAAACTGACTGTTTCTGCGCATGCTCATTGACATGTTTTAATGATAAGCATGTTTATTCCGAGGATTCTAGATCTCTCTCTGCCACTTTTATTTTTATGATAATTATGTTTGTGAAATATAAGATTAAACCTCGTGGAAATTGTTTATTTAGAGCTGTTTAACTAGCGATAATTTACAATTTAAAAAAAAAATTTCTGCGCATGCTCAGTAACATTTTTTAATCTGGCTTTAGATACTCACTAAACACGAGGCCGCTTAAACGCATTAATTTGTTTCAGCGCATTATTATTATTTTCAACATTTGGTAATGATGTGTTGAGTATAATTTGTGTATTAGTACATTTAATTACCATCTAGCCGTCATGTTTTGATGGGTACCAACTAGTTAGACTTTTAAAAAATATATTTAAATAGAAAGAACATCTTACATATTTTTAATATCCATCATAGATTTCTATCATAGCATCATAGATTTCGTTATGTGCACCTTTCGTAGCACGACTAACGTCTGAATGGTAATCCAGTTCTCTCCGAGTGTTTCGTAGCATATCAGGCGTTATTAGACTTTTTTGCTTGGGGATACATTAAATCCGTTGTGTATAAACAAAAAATTGAAACTGTGGATGAGTTGAAGAGGCGTATCATTCAAGCAATTCGTGTAATAACTCCTGATATGCTATGAAACACTTGGAGAGAACTAGATTACCATTTAGTCGTTAGTCAGGCTTCAAAAGATGCACACTTTTGATTCTATGATACTACGATTGAAAGTATGATACTACGATACGCGAAATCTATGATACTACGATTGAAATCTATGATTGATATTAAAATTTGGTGAGATATAATTTCTATATAAATAATTTTTTTAAGATTCTAATGGGTAGTTCCGTAAAAATAAATCATGACTTTTGGATACCTTTAGCCTGGATACCCTGTATTAATTTGGTGTAAAATTTGGTGAGATATTCTTTCTATATAAATAATTTTTTTAAGATTCTAATGGGTAGTTCCGTAAAAATATATCTTGACTTTCGGATACCTTTAGCCTGGATACCCTGTATTAATTTGGTGTAAAATTTGGTGAGATATTCTTTCTATATAAATAATTTTTTTAAGATTCTAATGGGTAGTTCCGTAAAAATATATATATCTTGACTTTTGGATACCTTTAGCCTGGAATACCCTGTATTAATTTGGTGTAAAATTTGGTGAGATATTCTTTCTATATAAATAATTATTTTAAGATTCTAATGCTCAGTTCCGTAAAAATAAATCATTTCTTTTGGATACCTTTAGCTTGGATACCCTGTATTAATTTCAGCTGTATTAAGAAGTCGTGTGACATGATGTAATGAGCTTTGAATGAAGGCATAAAAGCCTTCATTCATTCTCTTTTGGTGGTATAATATACAATAATGGGCCTGAAACATAACGATAAAAAAGTTAGCTATATGCAATAAGTTGCATCGACCATAATAACTGTTATATATATATGTGTGTTTTAATAACTTTGAAAAATTCCATTTTGAATCCATCAAAAGATATCAGAAAATAAAGCGAAATTTTAAAATCACGATGATATTTTGTGAGAGAGATTTCTGTCATATTGTACGATATCGCGAACACCGGATAAATTGGATCTTTCGCATGTCACATTTTCAGTTTCATACCAGTATTTTTCTACTATTTTCACAAAATCCGATGTAGATACATATGACATTTCAGAAACGCTCTGGATTTGGTCTCGATAATATACAGCGTATGCTTCACGGGAAGTTTTCAGAGTGTGCATTTTGATAAATTTGGGTAATTCAAAGCTGTGCTCCAAAGGAAGATGTATTATCAGTTTATAAACATCTGCAGTTATTGTTCAGATATTCCAAAATTTATAAAGTAAATATTTTTAAAATAAATTTGATATAGAAATGTAACGAAATGAATTATACATCACTTACAGAAACAAATTTTTTCGGAAAAAATTCAGAATAGTTTCAATATTTTGTGAAAATATAACAATTGTGTATTTTATCCTTGAAGTTTGTATTAAATAAAATAGCAGAAAGGTTGTTCACTAGAAATTATATAGATGGCATGTATAATACATATCCATATCCTTTATTTCTGTTAATATTTACTTAAATATTTATATTACACTCACGTATATATATATATATATATATATATATATATATATATATATATATATATATAGTAAAATATATGCAGAAGAGAACATGGATATTTTGTCTTACACTTTTAGCGTTTGTTATAGAAATTTAATTTATTTTTTGTGGGTTTTATTTACCTTTAAGTGACTTGTGCTATACTTTTTCTCCTCTCCTTGAAATACTTTTCTACATCATGTAAGTAAGAAAGGGAAGAAACTTCGATCGAAAGAAAATGAACAAAGAAAACCCGGCGATACATGGAATCAAGATACTTGGAAACAAAATACCGTCTAAAGTGGTTCAGTTACCATTGATTAAAATTTATCACTTAATCGATTAATTTTCTGCTTTGTCTGTTTTCTTTTATACCGTTTTGCCTTTTCTTTTATTATGTACTGCCGATATTTTTCACTCTGTTACTTTTGGTTATAAAAAACAATCCAGTATTAACGTTGTAAAAAAAGATAGAATTGGTTTTTCATAATGATTTTTATATCCATCATTTATAAGTACGCGGGAAATAATTAGATAGAAGAAAGATAAAGATGTAAGGTATTCCTTATTCTGTGAAAATTTCAGAAAAAAAACATTTGATATGGCACTAAATGTAATTAAAAAACTGTCTTTATACACTCGCATGAGTGTATAAATTTGAGATTATCTTAATGAATAACAATCAAAAATAATAATGATGAGAGCTATTAAAAAATTGCGTCTATTTAGGTGAAAAAGGGAAAAAAATTAAATAAAATGTATAAAATTAGGTGTCATTAAGAATTATATCTCTGAAAAAAATCCAACTTATTAATATCACATAAAATTTAATTTTCTTAAAAAGTTTTGGGAAATAGTGCACATTTTTAAAAACAATTTCTGCTCTATTAATTTTCTTTGTATACGTAGTTTAATATTATTTAGATCATTACCACACCTCAAAAAATATCCAGAACCAAATAAAAGCTAAGAGTTCGCAAAAGTCAGAAAAATATACTGAAGTATGGGAATTAAATATTTTCTTTAATTTAGGCATTTTTGATCTCATTTATTTACCGATGACGAAGTTTTAAATTCGCATAAATCATATCTCTAATAAAACCACACCGGAAAAATTTCTTATACTGATATGAAAGGTAGATGGTGGTAGGAATCAACAGATTGCCAAAAATAGCTAACATGATCTGCGTCTAATAATTTTTTATAAAAATTTGATTTTAATAATATTGAATATAGTTCTTAAATAAGATTTTATATTTCTTCCTGCATATTTTAAACAATGTATTGCATAATTTTTTCCGTCCGCCAATGAAAGCTTATATTAAGAACATTTTATATTTTCAGCGATTTTTTACAATTTTACAACCCAAAAAATTTTAATAAACGGTGAAAAGTATATTTGAAAAAATATGGTAAAATTAACGAAATTAACTTTTTTATAACATTTTTCCCGATTAACAAAAATATTCATATTAACGTTTATAGAGGTTATTCCTGGAAACGTTGAGAAAATCTTTATTTCGAATAAAGTATTAATGAAAACATTTGCAATGCACAGATCTTGAAGTGCATGCGAAATGAATTACCCCCTAGAACTTTCTAAAAATTAAAATATTTTATGCGTGTATTTTAATATCATTTATTTACTGGTTTATAAACTGTTTTCACACAAAAATGAAATTTCCTTTAAAATTTCCGTTTTAGAGCAAATCGGGAAAAAAATCTCATTTCTCCGAAACTAAAAAGTCTACTGTGGCGCAAGTTTATAAAGGTTTTTTATGCAAAGGTTTTTTATGCATTCTAAAAAATAAGAAAAAATATTATGTAACTAAATTAAAAACATGTTATAATAATCTATGACTTGCTGCAAATAAAAAGATCATTGTTCATAAAATATATAAAAATATGTTATTCGTACACATTGTTTTAATATAATATTAAAACAATGGTTTTTTATATAAAGGTTTTTTATGCATTCTAGAAAATAAGAAAAGATATTATGTAACTAAATTAAAAACATGTTATAATAATCTACGACTTGCTGCAAATAAAAAGATCACTTACTGAAGTTCTCTTCTTCTCGGAAGCGCCTGTTAATCCACCAACCAACAATTACTTCGTGAACCACCGACAACTTAATCATTTTAGCACACTAGAAGCGTTCGACAACAAAGATTTCTATCGGACGAAACATGCCGCGTGTGCTATCTGTTCGGCGTTCAATCCAAAACTGCCGCAAATAGAGAACAGTGCCTCCGAGCGGCGTTCAATCGTTACGTTTTTCCCCGCAGTAACTTGGTCGACACCCCTCGCCCCCGAGTTGGAACGAGGGGAGGGGGATCTGATGCGAGGATTCATATTGACTCGGATTATTAAAAATGAAGACTAAGGGTTTCTTATTTAATATTAATGCAATATTTTGTTATGTGTTTTTATGTGCTTTCAAATTTTCCCTCAAATTCGAGTAATTGTTAAAATTGGAAAGTTTTACTGCTCTCTGGAAGATTATCGTATTGGAACATTCCCCAAATCCTTCTTATTTTACGTTGTAATAAATTGTTCTGTATAATAAGTTGTACTAAATTTATTCATCTACAAAAGATGAAGCATTACTCCTGATATATATGTTAATTGCTAGTACATTCGTACACATATAGCATAAGCATTTGGGAATAGTTAATCTCTTAGCTTATGTTGTCTTGTTTCTTAGTCTTTTATTTTAGTTATTCACAGTGATTCAGTTAAGAAAACTACGCTTTAAAAATATTAGTAATAATAAATTTATTTTAAAAAATACTTTGTATTGTATTTTTTATTAATAAATGCTGGGAAACAGTTTCCTTTGCCGATTGTCAAATCTTAGACAAATTAATTGAATGTTTATGCAAACACCTTGTACTTAAAATATTTTATGCACCTGAAAAAGATACGTATATTAACCCTTTCCTTACGGAGTGGGATAGCATGTATCCCAAGAATACGGGCCCAAGAATGTTTATATATATATATATATATATATATATATATATATATATATATATATATATATATATATATATATATATAATGTATATATATATACATACATACAAATATATATATATATATATATATATATATATATATATATAGCCGAAAGTAGGCAGGGGCAACACGGGCACCCGCCGAGGGCATACTTGTAAGGGGGCCCAAAATTCTGCATTTGTTTTTTTATTTCCCCAAACTTAATTAAGGGGCCCAACTGCAAATTCTTGCCCAGGGCACTTTAATGGCTAGTTACGGCACTTTATAATCCGTATCTTGCCATTCATGTGCCCTGGACAAGAATTTGCATTTGGGCCCCTTAAATCATTATGTTTGGAAAATAATAAAACAAATACAGCATTTTGGGCCCCCCTACCAATTGGGCCCTGGGCGAGTGCCTCTGCCTACTTACGACTCTGTGTATATATATATATATATATATATATATACTCTAAATGGCAGTTCTTGCAAAGTGTGTATGAAATTTCCCGTTCTAAAGAAGAAATTGGAAAAATGGGCCCCGTAAGCTAAAGGTTAATAAAATAAACAAATTTCAATCACAAAATGCATTTTTTTCCAGTGCAATAGATGATTATATGGTAAAATTTAGAAATTCCCACCATCAATTTCCAAATTTTTATTCCATATGAACAAATTATACGGAAATTGGTCTATCAAGACTTTTGAAACAGAAAGTTCGAAAGTCAAGGAAAGGACATTATTTAGCCAATACATCCCTGAGATATGTTAGTTGATACCGATGCAGCCATAATATAGAGATAAGAATATTTACAGGTGCATCAAAAATGACAACAATGGGAAAATTGGAGCGGAATTTATCTTAAGGCTGCTATGTACTAACCCCATTGGATTCGATCACCTCAATGTTAACCTATGGAGAAAATTTGTCCACGGATTGCCGACTTCGATTCAAAGATTTTTTTTTAAAAATTCTACTCCGACATAGAGAAAGAAATTTTACATTTGTGTACATTTTTCGTTTTTTTTTAAATGCAATTAATATTTTAAAATTTAAATTATTCGGTGAAAATCTGGTATAGTGTGTTTTAAACGCTCATAAATTCCTTCGGTGAACGAAATTTATAAAATGAATCCTGTAGCGCTTTGCAGAAAAGTTCAGGCTATCTGGCAATACCAATTTTATTTGATTATCAGCATTTATGTACCTGAAAATAGTTAACAAAAATATATTTTAAATTAAAAAATTTGGGGGCAGCGCTTAGCCCCCCCCCCGATAGAGAGAGAGCCATTACAATCCCTTAAAATGGCAATCCTCAGGGGGGTTGGAATTCTCGAACTGTCAACTGGACTCCTTCCACCACAAGAGTCTGCAAGAAGAGGAAAAGGGAAATACGGTTTTTTTCTTAGTACATAGCAGCCTTAACGAATAAAATAGTAATTAAATTCACTGTGTACGATGTAAATTAGAAAAACTCTAAATGAATTATTGTATATATGTTACAAAAACCTTCCAGTATTGTTAGATAATTATAAGTTAGATACAGTCATACCTCAGTCCTCGTCACTCGTCAAATTCGGTACTCGTCGCATTTCGACGCTAAAAAAATTGCTTCGGTACTCGACGTTTGCCCGTTATTCGTTACGTCGTCTAAGGAAGACTGAAATAGGTTTAATTACAAAATTTTGTTTAAAAGTATCCTCCTGGCAAAGCTCTAGCAAGCCGAAATGTGGACTAGTTTAATGATCAAACAGTGTCTCACTTCAGAAACATTTTGAAACGTTGGCAGAAGCAAATTCCTCTTGATAGGTTATTAGTGAATCTCCCTATATCTAAGTACACAACAGGGATCGGTGGTGTTAGGAAACAGAAAAGAGAAAAATTTCCCCCGGGGGGGGGGGGGGAAGAGACTCCCCTTCCAAGAAATAACCCTTCTCCTCCTCTACATCACCACTGTCCCGTTAGACCATCAACCTGCTTTCAGTACAGGTTGAGTAAATATAATTTTTATTTTTATTTTATCTAACTACTGGCTGAAAACCCGCACTTCTATAGTCCTTGACACATTTCAGCTACCTCGATACACAATTCTCTCAGCGATGGATTGGACGAGATGGTCCACTAGTATCGCCACCTAGGTCTCCAGATTTAACTCCGCTTGATTTTTTCTTGTGGGGATATGTCAAGGACAAAGTCGCTTCGAAAATGACCGACATTACACAGCTCAAGGCACTGATCATCGAAGTCACACGAGCTACGAAAGATGCCCATATCGAAATTTGGTAACAAGAAACTTGTTCTGTAAGGGTAACTATTAAAAAGTTTTTCATATAAAATGTCATTCTATGGACTTTTCGTCCTGTGGCGCCCTCTTTTGGCAGCAGTTCAAAATTTTCTGTTGATAAAAAAAATTAACATTCTATTAAAAAAGTGACTCCAAACTGAACTCTTTTATGGCAATTTCTATTTTATATATTATTTTCTGAAATGTGTCAAGGACTTTTCGCCCACCCTGTATATTTATAATAAATACGACGATCAATGTATACAATTGATGTAAAAAATATATATGTATATTGTAGCGTCACGACAAGGCTGATAAACTCTCAGAGGCATTTTGAAGAAATTTCACAACTATTGATCCATACCAAGAAAGACAGAGTTCTAATTAAAAGTGAAGGCCAAATTTTTAAAACAAAAACTCAACAATTTATTAACGAAAAAAAATTAACATTTAAACAGTGCAACATAGTCAATTAAAATCTCGTGCAAATTCACAACATACGGAGCCTAAAACACACATCCGCACAGGCCGCATTCTCTAGAGTCTCTCCCCAATGTCTGGATTTTCAGACGGGGTGGAGGGGCCGGCAGATTATCGGCTGACAGCTCTTCTTAGACACCGAACTTTATTACATTGCAGAAACGTTCAGATAACAGCTTTACTGGCTGCATCTGTGGAAAAAAAGTTTCTTAATCCCAGTACATGTTCCGAACTGGTGGGAACGAGCAACACATTCCTTGAAAATCACGCAGCTGTGTTTCAAGCTCTTGTGGGGTCTCGGGAAAAAATAAGACCATATTTCCAGTACGCTACAATATATTTATAAAAAAATCGTGAGGGATAATTTTAAAGACAAAATAATGTAGATGAAAATATTCAAATTAAACATAATAGGACATTCTAAAGAATATAGTACAGTTAATATAGTACAGTTTGAGGAACATATCTTTTACTGTATTTTAATATTTATTTATTAACTATATTTTAATATTTTATGTCCAATCGTCTGCCGGATTAGAAAAAAAAATATTTTTTTGTCTATTTCGTTGTTATCACGTGACGATAAATTTATTTAAAGTACCAGAAAAAGAAATCACGTGATCAGCATTTAATAAATTAAATTCTAAAAATTAATCTTTAAAAATTCACCAAAAATCAGAAAATAGAGGTAAAGATTCGACAAAGATTTCATTTTAAAGGGATTATTATGATCTTTCTGGTGATATAAATTGTATAACCCTCGAATTATGATTTTAAATGCAAACTTAAAAAATGTCACTAAAACGGCTTAAAAATTTAATTTAAAAAAATCTAATAAGAATTTTTCAAAAATCTTTCTTAGTGCACCACTACACTATTAGAAGAATCGCCATGCGAAATTTCAGCCCTTTAGGTCCAGCGGTTTGGTCTGTACGTTGTATGTCTGTGAGTCAGTCAGTTACGGAACTGTTTTATATATACAGTCGGACCTCTATTTAACGAAGCCGCTAAATCCCGAAAAAAAGTTCGTTATATGGAAAATTCGTTAAATAGAGATTCTCCTTTTAAAATACCTTAAACTACACAAAATAGATTGTAAATCCATAAACACTAATTATTATTTAAAAAGTAATTATTCACATCTATTTTTTGTAAATTAATATCTATTTGTTTTATATATCTTACCCATAAAAAAAAATCTGCAAGGTAAACAAGAGTAAAACAAAACATTGTTCAGGAATACACTGTATTTTCAATTAAAAAAATAATTTTATATTAAAATTTATGAATTTTAATGACAGTGAGTTAGGCGACAGGTAAAACTAGTTAAATGTCATTAATCACCATAAAATGTGTGAAAGGAAAGAATAAGTTTGAAATGATCAGAAATATTTTGAGAAAGATGGAGAAAAAAATATTGGATCACAAGAAAAAAATTCGTTAAACACATAACGCACTTCGCTAATTGGAAGTTATTTTACGAAGAAATTCGCAAAATGTTATTGGTTCCAAGGAAAGTTCGCAAAATAGAGATATTCGCAAAATAGAGGTTCGTTAAATAGAGGACCGACTGTATATAGATTATGTCTGTCTAGTTTAAAGATATTATAGAAAAAATCATCAATTTAAAAATTGCCCAGTAGAATGGAGGGGCGGCTCCAGTACAGAAATTTGGGGGGGGGAGGGGCAACGTCGGCTCAACGTCAGCAATGTCAGATATATATATATATATATATATATATATATATATATATATATATATATATATATATATATATATATATATATATTGTTCAGCATTGCTTCACCTTTCTGCCAAAAGATGGCAGCACATGTAAAATTGTTTTGCTTGTTTGTTTAAAAATATTATTATTTTTTAGAATTAATAGCTTAAAGATTAATATTTAAATTGGTAAATTACTTTCTAGATTTTTAAGAATTTTTGTAATAATTTGTTTATACATTTATAGCATTAAAAAACTAATAGAACTTTTATTATGTATTCTCTTCATTGTAAAAAAAGAGCGATGCATGCTGGGTAATTTTGAATACGGTTTGATTTTTAGTTGTTCTATGCGTATAGTGGAATTTTCTCTTAAATACGCTGTTGCTATTTATTCTATGTTATCTATTCATTCAGCTTTTGAGAAATTCCAAATATTTATTTAAAAATCGGAACATCCAGGTTAACTGCTAAAATCACATTATTGCATTTTATTCTAAAACATATTTATAGCAAATAACAAATGGATTTCCTAATATTCAACCACATCATTTTTAGTAAGCAAATTCTGCTTATTATTAGAAAAATAAATTCCCATTGCATCGCAGTTATATTATTACAAATTTCATTAACAAAATAAATCTGTTTCAACTAATTGAAAAGTTTTGTGTATTGTTCTTTTCTCTATTCTTTATGTCAGTTATCTATTTTTTTCTATTCTTAAATATTGTTCTTTTTATTTTATTTTTCTCTATTAAATATTCTTAATGATCTGATCGTACATATATATATATATATATATATATATATATATATATATATATATATATATTAGAAATAAACATCCTCTCCTTTTAAATTTAAATTCATTTAGTATTACGTCTACGATTATACAATTTTAGGCTATGAAAATAAAATAAAAAATACGCAGGGCATTTTTTTTTGGGGGGGGAGGTCTTGCCCCTACTGCCTCCCCCCCTCCCCTGGAGCCGCTGTTGGTAGAATGTGAAATGTCTGGTTTTCAGGAACGAATTATTCAATTGACATTAGTTCTTATGGGAAAACTTCATTCGGTGATCATCGTGTCCTCTGAAACCAATTACCGTTGAGTACCAAGGTACCACTGTATAAGTATGTGTACAGTTTTGGTCACTTTTATTTCTTTTCTATTTATATTCAAGAAAAAGCAGATTATCTGCATAAATGCTCAGTTGCGTAAAACACAAAGAATTGTAGCTAATATTCGAACATAGATATCACAATATAATTATCTTAAATCAGGAATAAGGTTGTATAAATCCATCCGAGCAGTTTGAAATGAACTGACTGTTACAGTAGGAATTCAAAATGCGCCCAGCGCATGCGTACTTAGGGCAACATCTTCAAGATTTAGCGCGGATTGCCTTTAGTGGCGATGATTCTCATACATTGTACAATTATATTACATTGATTGGAGAGAGTTATAAAAGGCATGCATTGTGATCTACATATAATACATGAGTGCCTTTATAACACTGACATTACCGATTAAACTGAAAACGCACGCAAGATTTGTCAAAATATGAAAAACCTTCCAGAACCCCACGGACATTGTGAAAATGCACGTACTTAAAATGAAATCTGAAAGGATTTCCGTAATTGCACATAGAAAAAAGAATAATTTATCATATCCAATACACAGAGCCAAAATTGTAAAACGTTACATAAGTACAGCATTAACAATTCAGTATAAATTAATAATATGCTATGGTAATTATAACCATTTTTAAATTGAAGCAATAATTGTTTTGAAGTAAAATTTGTAAAAAAAAAAAAACTTGAATGACTTATCACGACGATTATTCTTAGACAACATTTATTGAAAATTTGAAATACTCTTTACCATTATATATTTAGAACAAAATTTATGTATACTTATCTATAATTACATCATTGACGATAGATTTGTGAATGTCTGTTTCCTAATTTTGTAGTTCATTAATTTCCAAGTTTCTAAACTCGAAAGTTAATGAGGAATATGTTAATCTAATTTATTAATACAATAGTGATTTAGAAAATTAGCTTTATTACGATTGTTACTGTTAATAACTCTTAAAAGATAGGGGAAATGATAAGTGTTCGACTCCAAAATCAACCAATCATGTTAGGATATCGAGTCGGCACGATGTCATATATATGATAGTAATACACTTATCCTATAATTCAAATCAATGGGTTGGGATGTAACGAATTAAACGTGCAAAATGAAAAATGAAAAGAAACAAGTAATATATAAAAAAAAATTTTAAAGTCAATTCCTACTTAGGTCAACAAAGAAAAATTTGAGTGTGAACTAATAGTAGGAATTGAAAAAAAAGGATTGCCTGCCAGAACCTTGCCTACTGTGCGAGATTAGGAGGGGGGGAAAGAGAGAGAAAAAGTTTGTCAGGTTGGGGATTCGATCTCACAACATACAGGACGGGAGAAGCCCGCGATACCGCAGTTCTACCGTTTACACAGTATCAAGAGGGAAATTACTATTCAAGAGCAAGAGACGCTCTAGGTCTAAAACTAAAATTGATTAATTAAATTTAATTAATGAATGAATATTTGAAAAAACTGTATTAACATCAAGTGTCATCCACTACAAGTTTAAAAAAATGTATTTGAACTTGAGTGGATGAATAAAAAGTACTTTTATTAACGATGGAAAATTTGAATAAGATATATATAGAGAGAGTGTGAACTAATAGTAGGAATTGAAAAAATGGATTAGATTTAAAACGTTTGAACATCGATATAAATGCCGGATATGTTTATTTCTGTTTAAACAAACCAAATTGTTGTCTCTCAGAACTTCAGAAAACATTTTAGAATACTGAAAAAAAAATTTAAACTTTTGTAAACAATTTTTTTCTAATTTTTGTAGTCAAAATATTTTTTTATTATTTTATATCTGCTAGATTATTCTATGTTTCTATCCTCATTTTTTTAATTCTTCGTGTGTTTAGTCCCCGCCTGTAATTAACACGTCAGATATGCGTAAGATACCGTATACGTAAAATCTACCAATTGCGTTTAAGTTTCTGGGCACAAAAGCAAGAAAGACATGAAACAAGTAAACAAAAATACTTCGAAGAAATCGATGTCAACATTATATATCACGGAAAACATTATTATCATTTCTCTTGCAAGGGATAGTTTGGCCAATTAATAAAGTTTATACAGTCGCCCTCTCTGCAGTCACGTTCAGCTCAAAATGATCTGTCCTCCGTGTATGCTTAGGGCAAAATATAGCTAGTTGCTTGCGTTTGATGAATAATGGAGTGAAACAGAGGTTATCTTATCCGTTGACTTACAGTACGGAATGATATTCTTCGCAGAAATATATATTCTACTCTAGAGAAACGCGGGATTTAGGGAAGAAGGATTGCAGAGGATTGGCATCTGAATGCTACAGTTGGCATTTCAGAAAGTGTTTTGGGGGATGATATGGATTTTGTATGAGCAACTTTCTCCATATTGATGCTTATAGTTTTGAATGCATTTCCAGCACAGGTCTTATAGAGCCAGAAAACTATATTCAGGTGAAAGAACATATTAATACAATGAACTACTTTTCTACTGATAATGTTTTACACTTCTCGTATATTAAAGTTTTTACAACTTGTTGTACAAGCTAATATTTCTGATCGTGTTCTTTATTTTCCATCTGGTTTTCAGCAACCTCTCTCCGTTATATTCTGATAAGGTAACAGAATAATCTCATTAAGTGAATTTCCGTAAATACAGTGCAAATCATTTATATTTGTAAACTTTTACAGAAACAATTTAAGATAATTGCATATACTGTTAGTTACCTGTTTACTTTCTCCGTGTGCTTTTTAACAATTGTATTGTCTCATATGTTTACCTTATTTTTCCTATTTAAAAAATAGCTGTTAATCGAAGTTAAGATCTCCAACCATCATACAGTGTTAACATTTTTTCATAGCCTCTTAATTTATTTACTACAATAATCCTATTTTAATACCATCTCAATAAATTCTTAGTTTCTTTCAATGAAGACTCTCCTAATTGTGACAAATTTGTGACAAAACCAAGCTTCTTTCAGAAGTTTTGATCTAATTTCATGAAATCTACAATATTCTTTCAACCTAGAATTCAATTACTCCATTTTCCTCGGAAAAATCCAACAATATCGCACCTGAAGCTAGAAGAGAGTTACATCTCCGAAAATTTCGATTTTGAGATAATTGCACGACAATGATCTATAAGAAGTGCTTCTCATTCTCGAATAATGTTATAAGCCTACTACCAACACAATCTCCTAGATGGCGCTTATTAGCCTCTTCCACAACTAGGAGGGGAAACTTGCTCATGCGCGAAGAATGAAAATGTGATTTTTGTCAGTGCCTAATGTTGTTTTATTAAAATGTTCTTCTAATAAAAATGTTCATTAAATTTTATTTGGAAAATAAATTTGTATTTTTCTAACCTGCTGTTCATGTTATCAGGGTTTTTTCATATTATATATTGTGTTAGCTAGAAAAGCAATTATATATTGCGAAAAGCTTAGATAGATTGTACATTAGCATAGAGATATGACAGTATTCCCTCCAGCTTTTCAGTCCATGTTGACAAAATGAGGTTACTAGAAAAGGGTTATATCTTGTAATTAAAATTCAAAATCGTGCTTTAAAAATTGAAAACACCTTTACTAGTATATAGTTTTGCCTTCTGAAGTGATTCAAATAATAAGTTTTCCAAAAATTATTATAGGCATTCATAAAACCAGAAATGAAATTTCGTCATATGTCTTCTTTAGTTCTTCCTGAAAATATGGTTATTTTGACATGCAACACTCCTCTAGTAGATGTGCGATATTAATTAGGGTATTTAATAACTGAAATGTAACTTTAAATATATATATTTCATTTTAGAGTGTTTTCAT